>OZ025256.1:32880588-33000886 GCA_964019135.1 Arenicola marina
CGTACAGATAATTGACCTTTATTCTTTTACAAAGCAAAGTTTTTTCTCTCGACATTCGTTAAAGGACCATATAACCACCTCTGACTGACGTTGAATGTGCGTGCAGGTGTCCGTCCCTTCCGCTGCCTTTATGCGTACTACACAGGGGAAGTACTAATCGTGTTGGACTGCCAATGGGACACATAGGACGGCAAGGTCCCATTTGAATGGACCACGAATGCCAAAGGCAAAACTCCCCGTCATTGTGACACCATAGCTCAGTTGGTAAACAGGCAGATCAAGAGGTCGTGGGTTCGAACCCTTGCCCTCCCTGCATCTGGGGCCTGTGTCATCCAACCCGCTTTAAATGTTACCAACACACCACCAATTCATTATGCCGTCAGATCAGGTTTATCCCAACATTGCAGCAACATATTTCCATTATGTCAAAGGATTTTTCTTTGATTTCTTTGAGTTTTCATCAGAGCTCGAGGCAGTAAAGACGACAAACGCCCGCCGCAATGTAACAATTGCTTGTTTGGTGGCGTTAAACAGCGCCCGCTTTGACGACCACGTGCCCGAGGCGGGCTGGCGTCATCCATCAATCTCCCGCCGATAGGGGGCGCCCTTTGATGTCGACGCTGCAACCTGAACTCTCGCCCTCCGCTGAGCCACCACACGGAGATTGGCCCACCAGTGGACCTTTCATGTGAGGGCACCCGGTCAGTGTGTGGAGACCGCACGCCAACAATACACTGGCAGTCTGGCCCCATATATATAGGTGGGGACTTCAACGACAGAATGATATAGTCATATATATATACATATATGTGTGACAAAATCAGGTCGCCCAAACAGGGAATGTGGCCCAGAGTGCCGGGGCAGTCTGTACACCGGGGTCAAGGTCAGCCAGCCACATGTACCTCGTTGTACAATGTGTACTGGACTTTGTACTTTGTACTTTGTAGACTTCGTGACGATGCGGTGAGGACCAACCACTCCGTGACCCAACATACACGCGATGGGCGAGGACTGGAGGGCTGAGGACTTGTGGACCACATACACACAGCGGTAAAGGTAAAGGTGCTATGTGCCAAGGGAACTGTCATCGCGACGTGAACTGTCCGCCACGTCGGACGGCTTCGCGTGTACAACAAGGCGTTGAGCGGTACAGGGGTTGAGCGGCAAGCCAATTGCGATTAATATGCTTCTTTGTGTCTAACAAGGTTCGTATATCCAACAAGGCTTTGTATGTCAAAGTTTGCCATGTCTTGCAATACTTAGTTTTTATATACCTAACAAAATCAAGCAAAATCTAACAAGGTTTCATATGTCTATCAAGGTTTGGAATTTCTAGCTCGTAAGTATAACAAGGTTTGATATGCCTAACATCGACAAGGAGACGGGCTCATACTGCATTTAGACAAAAACGACGGCGGAATAGTTTCAACACTGCTGACTACCATAGCCTGGAGCACTCGCCTTACATACGATATGCATACATGTAAATGAATACTATTACCTTACCATCACCATCTTACAACTGATTGCAGACCGATGGCGGGGATTCGAACCCGACACCAGCATATTCACAATATGAGAGAAGGATAGCTTAGCTCGAGGTTTATATCGTATGCGCCCAGTAGAAGACTGAGAGCCAACAGAGCGACGGCAGCTGGTACCTTACCATCTCCCCCCCCCCCCCGCCCCCCCGACTCCACCCCGTCCACCCCGTCCAACCTCGGTCTGTGGCGACTGACGCCCCAACTTTGGGCATGACTTGGGTGTGCGGGTCGGCGGTATGACTTGGGTGTGCGGGTCGGCGGTATGACTTGGGTGTCGGGGTCGGCGGCATGACTTGGGTGTCGGGGTCGGCGGCATGACTTGGGTGTCGGGGTCGGCGGCATGACTTGGGTGTGCGGGTCGGCGGTATGACTTGGGTGTCGGGGTCGGCGGCATGACTTGGGTGTCGGGGTCGGCGGCATGACTTGGGTGTGTGGGTCGGCGGTATGACTTGGGTGTGTGGGTCGGCGGTATGACTTGGGTGTCGGGGTCGGCGGCATGACTTGGGTGTCGGGGTCGGCGGCATGACTTGGGTGTGCGGGTCGGCGACATGACTTGGGTGTGTGGGTCGGCGGTATGACTTGGGTGTCGGGTCGGCGGCATGACTTGGGTGTGTGGGTCGGCGACATGACTTGGGTGTGTGGGTCGGCGGCATGATATGGGTGTGTGGGTCGGCGACATGACTTGGGTGTGTGGGTCGGCGGTATGGCTTGGGTGTTGGGGTCGGCGGCATGACTTGGGTGTGCGGGTCGGCGGTATGACTTGGGTGTCGGGGTCGGCGGCATGACTTGGGTGTGTGGGTCGGCGGCATGACTTGGGTGTGCGGGTCGGCGACATGACTTGGGTGTGTGGGTCGGCGGTATGACTTGGGTGTCGGGGTCGGGGCGGTATGACTTGGGTGTCGGGGTCGGCGGCATGACTTGGGTGTGCGGGTCGGCGACATGACTTGGGTGTGTGGGTCGGCGGCATGACTTGGGTGTGTGGGTCGGCGGTATGACTTGGGTGTCGGGGTCGGCTACATGACTTGGGTGTGTGGGTCGGCGGTATGACTTGGTGTGTGGGTCGGCGGCATGACTTGGGTGTGTGGGTCGGCGTATGACTTGGGTGTCGGGTCGGCGACATGACTTGGGTGTGTGGGTCGGCGACATGACTTGGTGTGTGGGTCGGCGGTATGACTTGGGTGTCGGGGTCGGCGACTGGACTTGGGTGTGTGGGTCGGCGGCATGACTTGGGTATGTGGGCCAGCGGTATGACTTGGGTGTGTGGGTCGGCGGTATGACTTAGGTTTCGGGGTCTGCAACATGACTTGGGTGTGTGGGTCGGCGACATGACTTGGGTGTGTGGGTCGGCGCTTGTACTTCTTCGTCCACACAATCTGCCCCTCTCTCTCCCTCTCTCCCTCCCTCTTGCTCTGTTTCCTCTCTGACTGTACGGAGATGCGGACAATAGGCCGTCACTTTACGGGCCATAAATGATCATCGCCACAAATAAATGGTCTGGCACACTTCGCCTCCGATCCAGACACTCTCCGTCTCTTTGTCTTATCTCTCACCCTCTTCATCTCGCTCTCTCTGTGTCTCCCGGTCGCTGTCTGTGACTCACCGCTGATGGGTGCGAGGCTATGCTATCATCGTGCTCACAAAGCTCTGTGAAGTCTCGGCAGCAGGGAGGACGGTGCCATGTGGTGGGAGCCTCCCCCGTTATGTCACCACCATGCTACACCGAACCAAAGTCTTCACAAGTAACAGGTTCCTGCGGCCAGCGCCACCAATACTGCCCTTCACTACCCCACCTCCACGCTCCGCTACCCGACTCCCACCCCAACCCCCACGCCTCTACCCCCCTCCCCCACGCACCTACACACGCCCCTACCACCACCCTCCCCCCCCCCCACCCTCCACGCCCATACCCCCACCCTCCATGCCCCTACCCCACCCTCCACGCCCCTATATCCGCACCCACTCCCCTTCCCCCACCCTCACACCCCTACCCCCACGACCAACCCCCACACCCACGCCCCTACCCCCACCCTCCACGCCCCTACCCCCACCCTACACGCCCCTACCCCACCCTACACTCCCCTACCTCCACACCCACACCCTTACCTCCAGCCCCACGCCCTACCTCCACACCCATACCCTTACCCACACCCCCACGCCCCTACCCACACCCCTACCCCGTCCACTACCCCACCCTCCACGCCCCTACCCCACCCTCCACTACCCCACCCCCACCCACCACGCCCCCACACCCAGGCATACCCGTGGCTCCATACTGACACACCTTCCATGTTTTCGCCCGGCTCCCCGCCCCGGAATAATTGAACACGGGTCCGCGGAAAGCAATTGCCACCGATTTTTGATTGGCCCATGTCAAAAACACGTCGCGTAAATGGCTAATAAAAGGGGTCCAGATTGGCGGCTCACTGGCCATGAGTCGCACAGGGGGTGATGATGATGGAGGGTTGGGGTGCAGGATGGAGGGGGATGTGTTGTCTGTCTGGAGCGGGCTGGCGCTCCGATGGCCCAGTTCAAGTCCGCCGAGACCTTGAAGTAATTCCCACCAATCATTGGAGACCAATCCAGGCCCGAATCGTTCTTTTTTCTGTGGCGTCGGTCGGGGTTCCGCAGGGGACCTTGGTTGGTTGGTGGTCGATGGTGGTCGCCGTGGCTGGGGTGACCGCCCCCCCCCCCCAATCCCCTCCGCGGACGCCCATCGTGACTGGGGACAACACCCACATAATGTATGGCCATTATTATGAAACAGAACAAACAAATCAGTGCCCCCTGGTGAGTGTTACCGTGGAGCGGGATGAGGTCTGCCGTGAGTGCACTGGGGAAGCTACCCCCGGCACGTTGCCCGTCCTACCAAGACTCCTCAACCTGGTGCAACAAACCCTAGGATTACATTTGTTCTTCACAAACTAAACAACCTAACACATACCAGTCTTCAAGCTTAAATCCGTAATAATTATGTGATATTTGCGAAATGAGCTTTTTTTGCATTCTGCGTCCTAGTATGACAGTCCCTGTGCCTGTTACAAGGGGGTAACAATGCGGGTGGCCGCCTGAATTATTTAGACTGAGGCACTGTTTGTCTCAGTGAGGACCGACAAGTGACAATGGCGAGAGACTTAGAGTTATAGATGGTCTAAAGGGGAGGGAACAGGAGCCCCGTCCTCCAAGGCTCTACCCCCTTCATCTTCCTGGTGACGGGATCCCAAGGCTCTACCCCCTTCATCTTCCTGGTGACGGGGTCCCACGGCTCTAGCCCCTTCATCTTCCTGGTGACGGGGTCCCACGGCTCTACCCCCTTCATCTTCCTGGTGACGGGGTCCCACGGCTCTACCCCCTTCATCTTCCTGGTGACGCGGTCCCACGGCTCTGCCCCCTTCATCTTCCTGGTGACGCGGTCCCACGGCTCTACCCCCTTCATCTTCCTGGTGACGGGGTCCCAAGGCTCCACCTCCTTCATGTTCCTGGTGACGGGGTCCCACGGCTCTACCCCCTTCATCTTCCTGGTGACGCGGTCCCAAGGCTCTACCTCCTTCATCTTCCTGGTGACGGGATCCCAAGGCTCCACCTCCTTCATCTTCCTGGTGACGGGGTCCCACGGCTCTAGCCCCTTCATCTTCCTGGTGACGGGGTCCCACGGCTCTACCCCCTTCATCTTCCTGGTGACGGGGTCCCACGGCTCTACCCCCTTCATCTTCCTGGTGACGCGGTCCCACGGCTCTACCCCCTTCATCTTCCTGGTGACGGGGTCCCAAGGCTCCACCTCCTTCATCTTCCTGGTGACGGGGTCCCACGGCTCTACCCCCTTGATCTTCCTGGTGACGCGGTCCCAAGGCTCTACCTCCTTCATCCTCCTGGTGACGCGATCCCAAGGCTCCACCTCCTTCATCTTCCTGGTGACGGGGTCCCATGGTTCTACCCCCTTCATCTTCCTGGTGACGGGGTCCCAAGGCTCTACCTCCTTCATCTTCTTGGTGACGGGGTCCCAAGGCTGTACCCCCTTCATCTTCCTGGTGACGGGGTCCCAAGGCTCCACCTCCTTCATCTTCCTCGTGACGGGGTCCCACGGCTCTACCCCCTTCATCTTCCTGGTGACGCGGTCCCAAGGCTCTACCTCCTTCATCTTCCTGGTGACGGGGTTCCAAGGCTCTACCCCCTTCATCTTCCTGGTGACGGGGTCCCACGGCTCTACCCCCTTCATCTTCCTGATGACGCGGTCCCAAGGCTCTACCTCCTTCATCTTCCTGGTGACGGGATCCCAAGGCTCCACCTCCTTCATCTTCCTGGTGACGCGGTCCCAAGGCTCTGCCCCCTTCATCTTCCTGGTGACGGGGTCCTAAGGCTCTACCCCCTTCATCTTCCTGGTGACGGAGTCCCACGGCTGTACCCCCTTCATCTTCCTTGTGACGGGATCCCAAGGCTCTACCCCCTTCATCTTCCTGGTGACGGGATCCCAAGGCTCTACCCCCTTCATCTTCCTGGTGACGGGGTCCCACGGCTGTACCCCCTTCATTTTCCTGGTGACGGGATCCCAAGGCTCTACCCCCTTCATCTTCCTGGTGACGGGATCCCAAGGCTCTACCACCTTCATCTTCCTGGTGACGGGGTTCCACGGCTCCACCTCCTTCATCTTCCTGGTGACGGGGTCCCACGGCTCTACCCCCTTCATCTTCCTGGTGACGCGGTCCCAAGGCTCTACCTCCTTCATCTTCCTGGTGACGGGGTCCCAAGGCTCTACCCCCTTCATCTTCCTGGTGACGGGGTCCCACGGCTCTACCTCCTTCATCTTCCTGGTGACGCGGTCCCAAGGCTCTACCTCCTTCATCTTCCTGGTGACGGGATCCCAAGGCTCTACCCCCCTCATCTTCCTGGTGACGGGGTCCCAAGGCTCTACCCCCTTCATCTTCCTGGTGACGGGGTCCCACGGCCGTACCCCCTTCATCTTCCTTGTGACGGGATCCCAAGGCTCTACCCCCTTCATCTTCCTGGTGACGGGATCCCAAAGCTCCACCTCCTTCATCTTCCTGGTAACGGGGTCCCACGGCTCTACCCCCTTCATCTTCCTGGTGACGCGGTCCCAAGGCTCTACCTCCTTCATCTTCCTGGTGACGGGGTCCCAAGGCTCTACCCTCTTCATCTTCCTGGTGACGGGGTCCCACGGCTCTACCCCCTTCATCTTCCTGGTGACGCGGTCCCAAGGCTCTACCTCCTTCATCTTCCTGGTGACGGGATCCCAAGGCTCTACCCCCTTCATCTTCCTGGTGACGGGGTCCCAAGGCTCCACCTCCTTCATCTTCCTGGTGACGGGGTCCCACGGCTCTACCCCCTTCATCTTCCTGGTGACGCGGTCCCAAGGCTCTACCTCCTTCATCTTCCTGGTGACGGGATCCCAAGGCTCCACCTCCTTCATCTTCCTGGTGACGGGGTCCCAAGGCTCTACCTCCTTCATCTTCCTGGTGACGGGATCCCAAGGCTCTACCCCCTTCATCTTCCTGGTGACCGGATCCCAAGGCCCCACCTCCTTCATCTTCCTGGTGACGGGATCCCAAGGCTGTACCCCCTTCATCTTCCTGGTGACGGGGTCCCAAGGCTCTACCCCCTTCATCTTCCTGGTGACGGGGTCCCAAGGCTCTACCCCCTTCATCTTCCTGGTGATGGGGTCCCACGGCTCTACCCCCTTCATCTTCCTGGTGACGGGGTACCAAGGCTTTACCCCCTTCATCTTCCTGGTGACGGGGTCCCACGGCTCTACCCCCTTCATCTTCCTGGTGACGGGGTCCCACGGCTCCACCCCCTTCATCTTCCTGGTGACGGGGTCCCACGGCTCTACCCCCTTCATCTTCCTGGTGACGGGGTCCCACGGCTCTACCCCCTTCATCTTCCTGGTGACGGGGTCCCACGGCTCTACCCCCTTCATCTTCCTGGTGACGGGGTCTCAAGGCTCTACCCCCTTCATGTTCCTGGTGACGGGGTCTCAAGGCTCTACCCCCTTCATCTTCCTGGTGACGGGGTCCCAAGGCTCCACCTCCTTCATCTTCCTGGTGACGGGGTCCCAAGGCTCCACCTCCTTTATCTTCCTGGTGACGGGGTCTCAAGGCTCTACCCCATTCATCTTCCTGGTGACGGGGTCCCAAGGCTCCACCTCCTTCATCTTCCTGGTGACGGGGTCTCAAGGCTCCACCTCCTTCATCTTCCTGGTGACGGGGTCCCAAGGCTCTACCCCCTTCATCTTCCTGGTGACGGGGTCCCACGGCTCCACCCCCTTCATCTTCCTGGTGACGGGGTCCCACGGCTCTACCCCCTTCATCTTCCTGGTGACGGGGTCCCACGGCTCTACCCCCTTCATCTTCCTGGTGACGGGGTCCCACGGCTCTACCCCCTTTTATCTTCCTGGTGACGGGGTCCCACGGCTCTACCCCCTTCATCTTCCTGGTGACGGGGTCTCAAGGCTCTACCCCCTTCATCTTCCTGGTTGCGGGGTCGGAAGCCAGAGACCAACGTCTTCAGTCATCAGTGTGGCTCGGTACCTGAGGCTGGCACTGTGGCTCGGTACCTCAGGCTGGCACTGTGGCTCGGTACCTGAGGCTGGCACTGTGGCTCGGTACCTGAGGCTGGCACTGTGGTTCGGTACCTGAGGCTGGGACTGTGCCTCGGTACCTGAGGCTGGCACTGTGGCTCGGTACCTCAGGCTGGCACTGTGGCTCGGTACCTGAGGCTGGCACTGTGGCTCGGTACCTGAGGCTGGCACTGTGGTTCGGTACCTGAGGCTGGCACTGTGGCTCGGTACCTCAGGCTGGCACTGTGGCTCGGTACCTGAGGCTGGCACTGTGGCTCGGTACCTGAGGCTGGGACTGTGGCTCGGTACCTGAGGCTGGGACTGTGGCTCGGTACCTGAGGCTGGGACTGTGGCTCGGTACCTGAGGCTGGGACTTTGGCTCGGTACCTGAGGCTGGCACTGTGGCCCGATACCTGAGGCTGGCACTGTGGCTCGGTACCTGAGGCTGGGACTGTGGCTCGGTACCTGAGGCTGGCACTGTGGCTCGGTACCTGAGGCTGGCACTGTGGCTCGGTACCTGAGGCTGGCACTGTGGCTCGGTACCTGAGGCTGGCACTGTGGCTCGGTACCTGAGGCTGGGACTGTGGCTCGGTACCTGAGGCTGGCACTGTGGCTCGGTACCTGAGGCTGGGACTGTGGCTCGGTACCTGAGGCTGGGACTGTGGCTCGGTACCTGAGGCTGGCACTGTGGCTCGGTACCTGAGGCTGGCACTGTGGCTCGGTACCTGAGGCTGGCACTGTGGCTCGGTACCTGAGGCTGGCACTGTGGCTCGGTACCTGAGGCTGGCACTGTGGCTCGGTACCTGAGGCTGGCACTGTGGCTCGGTACCTGAGGCTGGCACTGTGGCTCGGTACCTGTGGCTGGGACTGTGGCTCGGTACCTGAGGCTGGCACTGTGGCTCGGTACCTGAGGCTGGCACTGTGGCTCGGTACCTGAGGCTGGCACTGTGGCTCGGTACCTGAGGCTGGCACTGTGGCTCGGTACCTGAGGCTTGCTCTGTGGCTCGGTGCCTGAGGCTGGCACTGTGGCTCGGTACCTGAGGCTGGGACTGTGGCTCGGTACCTGAGGCTGGGACTGTGGCTCGGTACCTGAGGCTGGGACTGTGGCTCGGTACCTGAGGCTGGCACTGTGGCTCGGTACCTGAGGCTGGCTCTGTGGCTCGGTGCCTGAAGCTGGCACTGTGGCTCGGTACCTGAGGCTGGGACTGTGGCTCGGTACCTGAGGCTGGGACTTTGGCTCGGTACCTGAGGCTGGCACTGTGGCTCGATACCTGAGGCTGGCACTGTGGCTCGGTACCTGAGGCTGGCACTGTGGCTCGGTACCTGAGGCTGGCACTGTGGCTCGGTACCTGAGGCTGGCACTGTGGCTCGGTACCTGAGGCTGGGACTGTGGCTCGGTACCTGAGGCTGGCACTGTGGCTCGGTACCTGAGGCTGGCACTGTGGCTCGGTACCTGAGGCTGGGACTGTGGCTCGGTACCTGAGGCTGGGACTGTGGCTCGGTACCTGAGGCTGGCACCGTGGCTCGGTACCTGAGGCTGGGACCGTGGCTCGGTACCTGTGGCTGGGACTGTGGCTCGGTACCTGAGGCTGGCACTGTGGCTCGGTACCTGAGGCTGGCACTGTGGCTCGGTACCTGAGCCTGGCACTGTGGCTCGGTACCTGAGGCTGGCACTGTGGCTCGGTACCTGAGGCTGGCACTGTGGCTCGGTACCTGTGGCTGGCACTGTGGCTCGGTACCTGAGGCTGGCACTGTGGCTCGGTACCTGAGGCTGGCACTGTGGCTCGGTACCTGTGGCTCGGTACCTGAGGCTGGGACTGTGGCTCGGTACCTGAGGCTGGCACTGTGGCTCGGTACCTGAGGCTGGCACTGTGGCTCGGTACCTGAGACTGGCTCTGTGGCTCGGTGCCTGAGGCTGGCCCTGTGGCTCGGTACCTGAGGCTGGCACTGTGGCTCGGTACCTGAGGCTGGGACTGTGGTTCGGTACCTGAGGCTGGGACTGTGGCTCGGTACCTGAGGCTGGCACTGTGGCTCGGTACCTGAGGCTGGCACTGTGGCTCGGTTTCTGAGGCTGGCTCTGTGGCTCGGTGCCTGAGGCTGGCACTGTGGCTCGGTACCTGAGGCTGGGACTGTGGCTCGGTACCTGAGGCTGGGACTGTGGCTCGGTACCTGAGGCTGGGACTGTGGCTCGGTACCTGTGGCTGGCACTGTGGCTCGGTACCTGAGGCTGGGACTGTGGCTCGGTACCTGAGGCTGGCACTGTGGCTCGGTACCTGAGGCTGGCACTGTGGCTCGGTACCTGGGACTGTGGCTCGGTTCCTGAGGCTGTGGCTCGGTACCTGAGGCTGGGACTGTGGCTCGGTACCTGAGGCTAAGACTGTGGTTCGGTACCTGAGGCTGGGACTGTCCCTCGGTACCTGAGGCTGGCACTGTGGCTCGGTACCTGAGGCTGTGGCTCGGTACCTGAGGCTGGGACTGTGGCTCGGTACCTGTGGCTGGGACTGTGGCTCGGTACCTGAGGCTGGCACTGTGGCTCGGTACCTGAGGCTGGCACTGTGGCTCGGTACCTGAGGCTGGCACTGTGGCTCGGTACCTGAGGCTGGCACTGTGGCTCGATACCTGAGGCTGGCACTGTGGCTCGGTACCTGAGGCTGGCACTGTGGCTCGGTACCTGAGGCTGGCACTGTGGCTCGGTACCTGAGGCTGGCACTGTGACTCGGTACCTGAGGCTGGCACTGTGGCTCGGTACCTGAGGCTGGGACTGTGGCTCGGTATCTGAGGCTGGGACTGTGGCTCGGTACCTGAGGCTGGGACTGTGGCTCGGTACCTGAGGCTGGCACTGTGGCTCGATACCTGAGGCTGGGACTGTGGCTCGGTACCTGGGACTGTGGCTCGGTTCCTGAGGCTGTGGCTCGGTACCTGAGGCTGGGACTGTGGCTCGGTACCTGAGGCTGGGACTGTGGTTCGGTACCTGAGGCTGGCACTGTGGCTCGGTACCTGAGGCTGGCACTGTGGCTCGGTACCTGAGGCTGTGGCTCGGTACCTGAGGCTGGGACTTTGGCTCGGTACCTGTGGCTGGGACTGTGGCTCGGTACCTGAGGCTGGCACTGTGGCTCGGTACCTGAGGCTGGCACTGTGGCTCGGTACCTGAGGCTGGCACTGTGGCTCGGTACCTGAGGCTGGCACTGTGGCTCGGTGCCTGAGGCTGGCACTGTGGCTCGGTACCTGAGGCTGGCACTGTGGCTCGGTACCTGAGGCTGGGACTGTGGCTCGGTATCTGAGGCTGGGACTGTGGCTCGGTACCTGAGGCTGGGACTGTGGCTCGGTATCTGAGGCTGGGACTGTGGCTCGGTATCTGAGGCTGGGACTGTGGCTCGGTACCTGAGGCTGGGACTGTGGGTGGATACAACCGGTATATCGGGATGCTAGTTGATGGGCCCGTCGATTAAACGTTTGAAGGCAATGCATAATTTAAATTCAAGGGACACTAATTTTGAATGATAATCCGATTGATAGTTGATGTGGCGAGTGCCTGCCCCGTGATGTGGCGAGTGCCTGCCCCGTGATGTGGCGAGTGCCTGCCCCGTGATGTGGCGAGTGCCTGCCCCGTGATGTGGCGAGTGCCTGCCCCGTGATGTGGCGAGTGCCTTACATGTATGATAGAAGCCAATTGCATATAGCGTGGATCAGTATCGTGCTGTAACAGCGCACACTTTAATAGCCACCGCATTGTCTGGAGTCTCAGTATCAATAATACATGTCATATGTGAATTGTTCTGTTTGTAGCGAACACGTTGCCATGTAGATACCGCATTATATTTTCATACCCGCCCTTAACGACCACCCGTCCGCATGTCCACGACCGCATGTCCTTAACGACCTTAACGATCGTATGTCCTTAACGAACACCCATCCTTAACGACGACGCTTTTCACCGACCACGTGTCCTTAACGACTTGTATTAATACCGAGCGCAAGCGAGCTCTTAAGGTAACATGCATGC
Source organism: Arenicola marina (assembly GCA_964019135.1). Classification (NCBI taxonomy): domain Eukaryota; kingdom Metazoa; phylum Annelida; class Polychaeta; family Arenicolidae; genus Arenicola; species Arenicola marina. The sequence continues at coordinate 32,892,704 of OZ025256.1, forward strand.
ATATGCAGATGTGTCCATTTCAAGCATAGGCTTAGGACTTTCCTTTCGCGTAACATCCCCCATGAGACGTTTTCGGATTCGGGGTAAATATCAGCTATACATAAATATATTCAAGCAAAGAGAGGTCGAAGCCTATTATGTCATGTCTTTAATAATTAAATCAGCTGCTCCACAAAATTAACGAACAAATTATTCAGTGTTAACACTGGATGTAGGCTTCAAATTAAAGTTAATTTATAAGTGACGCGCTAAATGTCTGTTGCCAAGCAGAGCGCTCTTGGTGACCGCCCATCGGCTGCTGTCATAGTGAGTAAATGTTTATGGGAGTTTCTAAGCAACCGAATGATATGCCACAATCACGTGCATGGTATACGTCATCCCGCCAAAGATATTCTTTATGGCAAGCCCAAGTGAGATTAATTGTGAATATTAATCTAGATGTATCCCCTTTGAAATATTTGAATTAATAAATATACGCTCGCATTTTTTAGGTAGCACCTATCCATATTGAACATAATTAGTACCAAACCGAGTCATCTATGCATACATGTATATACATTGATATGTTATTCGCAGGGAATGGTGATTAACGGCTTCATCAGCGTCGTCATCTCGACCATCGAGAAGCGCTTCGACCTGACGAGCACGGAGACCGGCTTCATCGCCAGCGGCTACGACATCGCCTCCGTCCTCTGCCTCATCCCGGTCAGCTACGTGGGCGGCCTGGGCCACAAGCCGCGCTGGCTGGGCACGGGCCTCGTGCTGCTCGGCCTCGGCTCCTTCCTCTTCGCCCTGCCCCACTTCTCCACCGGCCTCTACGACTACGAGGCCACGCAGAAACACGACATCTGCCGACGGGTCAACGAGTCGGCCGAGGCGGCCTGGGTGGCCGGGGGTGCGGGGTTGGGGGTGGAGCAGAACCCCATGTGCGGGGTGCTCGATGTGGACGCCCCGGTCGTGGCGGCCCCCGCACACCTGAGGAACTATAAGTATATCTTCATCATGGCGCAGCTGCTGCACGGCATGGGCGCCACGCCGCTCTACACGCTGGGCGTCACCTACCTGGACGACAACCTCAAGCCCAAAGTCACACCCGTCTACCTGGGTAGGGCGCTCAACAACAGCAACCGGTGGCCTTCCCGGGGTGGTGGTCCTGGGGGGCGTCCCGCGGGTGGTGGGCCGGGGAGGTCTCCCGGGGGTGGTGGTCCTGGGGGGCGTCCCGCGGGTGGTGGGCCGGGGAGGTCTCCCGGGGGTGGTGGTCCTGGGGGGCGTCCCGCGGGTGGTGGGCCGGGGAGGTCTCCCGGGGATGGTGGTCCTGGGGGGCGTCCCGGGAGTGGTGGTCCTGGGGGGCGTCCCGCGGGTGGTGGGCCGGGGAGGTCTCCCGGGGGTGGTAGTCATGGGGGGAGTCCCGCGGGTGGTGGGCCGGGGAGGTCTCCCGGGCGTGGTGGTCCTGGGGGGGCGTCCCGCGGGTGGTGGCCGGGGAGGTCTCCCGGGGGTGGTAGTCCTGGGGGGCGTCCCGCGGGTGGTGGGCAGGGGAGGTCTCCCGGGCGTGGTGGTCCTGGGGGGGCGTCCCGCGGGTGGTGGGCCGGGGAGGTCTCCCGGGGGTGGTAGTCCTGGGGGGCGTCTCGCGGGTGGTGGGCCGGGGAGGTCTTCCGGGGTGGTGGTCCTGGGGGGGCGTCCCGCGGGTGGTGGGCCGGGGAGGTCTCCCGGGGGTGGTGGTCCTGGGGGGCGTCCCGCGGGTGGTGGGCCGGGGAGGTCTCCCGGGGGTGGTGGTCCTGGGGGGCGTCCCGCGGGTGGTGGGCCGGGGAGGTCTCTCGGGGTTGGTGGTCCTGGGGGGGCGTCCCGCGGGTGGTGGGCCGGGGAGGTCACCCGGGGGTGGTAGTCCTGGGGGGCGTCCCGCGGGTGGTGGGCCGGGGAGGTCTTCCGGGGGTGGTGGTCCTGGGGGGGCGTCCCGCGGGTGGTGGGCCGGGGAGGTCTCCCGGGGGTGGTGGTCCTGGGGGGCCTCCCTGGAGTAGTGATTAGTGTCCTGGGGCGCCTTCCTGAGGTAGTGGTCCTAGGGGACCTCCCTGGGTTAGTTGTCCTGGGGGCCTTCCTGGGGTAGTATTCCTCGGGGGCCTCCCTGGGCTAGTGGTCCTGGTGGCCTCCCTGGGGTAGTGGTTAGCGTCCTGGGGGCCTTCTTGGCCTGGGTTAGTGGTCCTGGGGGGGGGCCTCCTTGGGGTTGTGGTCCTGGGGGGCCTCCCTGGGGTAGTGGTTGGCGTCCTTGGGGGCCTTCCTGGCCTGGGTTAGTGGTCCCGGGGGGGGCCTTCTTGGGGTTGTGGTCCTGGGGGCCTCCCTGGGGTAGTGGTTGGCGTCCTGGGGGGCCTTCCTGGGGTAGTGGTTAGCAAAGATCAAGTTCATAGGTTAGTTTAGTGGGTGGTGTAGTTCAATAAGTCCTGGGGGCCTCCCTGGTCTCATGGTTAGCGTATTAGACCGCAGATCACTAGATCCATTCCGGATCAGTCAGGGCACCTAATCTGGGGCCTGTTTCATCCATTCATTCTTTATAGGTCACCAACTTGGGAGGTTCCCTCGATCCAGTTTAGTCCTTATGTGCACAGCATTTTCTGTACAATAGTGTTCACCATGGTGTCCTGCCCGTGTGTTTCAGGTATTTTCTGTACAATAGTGTTCACCATGGTTTCCTGCCCGTGTGTTTCAGGTATTTTCTGTACAATAGTGTTCACCATGGTTTCCTGCCCGTGTGTTTCAGGTATTTTCTGTACAATAGTGTTCACCATGGTTTCCTGCCCGTGTGTTTCAGGTATTTTCTGTACAATAGTGTTCACCATGGTTTCCTGCCCGTGTGTTTCAGGTATTTTCTGTACAATAGTGTTCACCATGGTGTCCTGCCCGTGTGTTTCAGGTATTTTCTGTACAATAGTGTTCACCATGGTTTCCTGCCCGTGTGTTTCAGGTATTTTCTGTACAATAGTGTTCACCATGGTTTCCTGCCCGTGTGTTTCAGGTATTTTCTGTACAATAGTGTTTACCATGGTGTCCTGCCCGTGTGTTTCAGGTATTTTCTGTACAATAGTGTTCACCATGGTGTCCTGCCCGTGTGTTTCAGGTATTTTCTGTACAATAGTGTTCACCATGGTTTCCTGCCCGTGTGTTTCAGGTATTTTCTGTACAATAGTGTTCACCATGGTGTCCTGCCCGTGTGTTTCAGGTATTTTCTGTACAATAGTGTTCACCATGGTGTCCTGCCCGTGTGTTTCAGGTATTTTCTGTACAATAGTGTTCACCATGGTTTCCTGCCCGTGTGTTTCAGGTATTTTCTGTACAATAGTGTTCACCATGGTGTCCTGCCCGTGTGTTTCAGGTATTTTCTGTACAATAGTGTTCACCATGGTGTCCTGCCCGTGTGTTTCAGGTATTTTCTGTACAATAGTGTTCACCATGGTTTCCTGCCCGTGTGTTTCAGGTATTTTCTGTACAATAGTGTTCACCATGGTGTCCTTGCCCGTGTGTTTCAGGTATTTTCTGTACAATAGTGTTCACCATGGTTTCCTGCCCGTGTGTTTCAGGTATTTTCTATGCAATGGCCATCATCGGTCCTTCCATTGGTTACGTGTTGGGCGGCGAGATGCTGAAGCTGTACTGTGATGTGGGTGGGACCAACCTCAAGGCGTGAGTACCGCTCGCCTCCCCCATCCCCGCGACTGTCCGCACAGTGGTAACGATACCCAGACCAGTAACCAAGGCGAAGTGACGCCATGGCAACAGGCGTGTAGACAAACTGGGTAGACGAAGAGAGAAAGACGTAACACGTGTCTTATCATACGTTAGCATGTAGTGGTTATTGAGTGGAATTCGCAATTCTTTACCGGTATATAGGCTTTGGTTTTTTGATTGTTAGAGAACCATAATCCATATCAACAGAAGAACGAAGATAATCTTTAGTTACTCAGCTCTTAATTTGCGATATTAGCAGCATTGGTAGTTGGTGGCTTAAGTTGTCATGAGACTGATATGGGTTTATGGTTCTGTGTATGCCTTCAGTGATGGGATGGATGCAGTGATTAAGGGGTCCAATATATATATGTTTGACGCATTGGATATGCGCCTGTGGTGCAATAGTACCATCACTTTAGGGTGTGCGAGCTGCGGCCGTCCGCTGTAGGGGTCTCTCTAATGACCGTGGGCCACCGAGCCATGGTGGATGGCTGCCGGGTGGGGCTGCATACCTAATGGGTCTGTCCTGGCTGGACGACCGCCCACACATAGTGACCAGCGCGCAGGCGCACTGGTGTCACAGCGGCAAGCCTGGTCAGACCGCACCACGTGGCCGACCATTAAACTTGCAAAGTAACGAGCAGCTGGGTTTGTGTGTGTGTGTGTACAGGGGTGGGGGGGGGGGGGGTTAGAGGTACTTTGTTGTCGTTGCCATATTCGTAGGGGATGGTGAGCTGTACCATGCACTTTGGTCCACTTTTTTTAATGCATCGGTTGCCATGGTTCCCTCGTTGTAATCAAATGTATCCAAATGTCGTCTGCGCGAAACAGGGTAAGCGGTCAGCCACCATTGCGCCCCCCCCCACTCCCTTTAACTTCCCCCATCACCTCCCCCTACCCCTCACACGCCTGCGTTCTGTTTCAGGGTCCATCTGAGTCCCGAGGACCCGAAGTGGGTGGGAGCCTGGTGGATCGGCTTCCTCTTCAGCGCCACGCTCGCCTTCCTCCTCGCCGTGCCGCTCTTCGGCTTCCCGCGCTCCTTGCCAGGTCAGTCACGTGGTCCCTGCCAGACTAGTCACGTGGTCTCTGCCAGGCCAGTCACGTGGTCTCTGCCAAGCCAGTCACGTGGTCCCTTCCAGACCGGTCACGTGGTCCCTGCCAGGCCAGTCACGTGGTCCCTGCCAGGCCAGTCACGTGGTCCCTGCCAGACCAGTCACGTGATCTCTGCCAGGCCAGTCACGTGGTCCATACCAGGCCATTCACGTGGTCTCTGCCAGACCAGTCACGTGGTCCCTGCCAGACCAGTCACGTGGCCCATGCCAGGCCGGTCATATGGTCTCTGCCAGGCCAGTCCCGCGAGACTAAGTATCGAATTTATTGACCTACGCCTTTACCTTACAATATAACAAATTCGCTGACTACATTTTGGCGTTACTTGGTGTTTTGTAAAGATTTCGGGAAGCGAGCGCAATGAACACATGAAAAGCAGTCGAATATGTTCATGGAATCAACATGTAACACATAAGAGTAGTTAACAATAAACAACGTACTTTTAATAAAATACGTTCAGTTTCGGATCTAACATATATGGCGCTGATAGGCTTCATATAGAAATACACTGTTTACCTATGGATACAATCAATAACACTTCTTTAGTTGTATCGCAATAGCGATTAATGTTATTCAGCAATGATATATTAATGTTTGTAACTTCATGCTGGATTAACACACGCGTTACCATGGTTACCCCACCCCCCAGGGACGGCCAAGATCCGCGCCACGCGGGTGTCGGAGGCTTACAAGGGGACGGACGCTGAGGCCTCGGCCAACCCGACCTTCGGCGCCGGCATCAAGGACATCCCAATGTCACTGAAGCTGCTGCTAACCAACCCCACGTTCATGTGTCTCAACCTGGCCGGCGCCTGCGAAGGTCCGTCCCAGCGGCCCTGGATGGGGGGAGGGGGGGGGGTGTCAGGCCACCCCGGGGCACACACAGGTTAAACCGGCTGGGGGAACAGTCTTGGGGATAATGGTAGAGAAAGCCCGAGCTAACATAGCTTACTGTAATAGTGACATGAATCGCTGAGCCAAATGCGTTCCATTTTGTAATTAAACAATAATAATAAGTAATAATCTTAATGCGTGTATTGTATGAGGCGTAAGTACGTGAAGGTTCCAGAAGTCCGTGGCTGTGTGTTATGATGTTCCCGAAGTCCGTGGCTGTGTGTTATGATGTTCCAGAAGTCCGTGGCTGTGTGTTATGATGTTACAGAAGTCCGTGGCTGTGTGTTATGATGTTCCAGAAGTCCGTGGCTGTGTGTTATGATGTTCCAGAAGTCCGTGGCTGTGTGTTATGATGTTACAGAAGTCCGTGGCTGTGTGTTATGATGTTCCAGAAGTCCGTGGCTGTGTGTTATGATGTTCCCGAAGTCCGTGGCTGTGTGTTATGATGTTCCCGAAGTCCGTGGCTGTGTGTTATGATGTTCCAGAAGTCCGTGGCTGTGTGTTATGATGTTACAGAAGTCCGTGGCTGTGTGTTATGATGTTACAGAAGTCCGTGGCTGTGTGTTATGATGTTCCAGAAGTCCGTGGCTGTGTGTTATGATGTTACAGAAGTCCGTGGCTGTGTGTTATGATGTTCCAGAAGTCCGTGGCTGTGTGTTATGATGTTCCCGAAGTCCGTGGCTGTGTGTTATGATGTTCCAGAAGTCCGTGGCTGTGTGTTATGATGTTACAGAAGTCCGTGGCTGTGTGTTATGATGTTACAGAAGTCCGTGGCTGTGTGTTATGATGTTCCCGAAGTCCGTGGCTGTGTGTTATGATGTTCCCGAAGTCCGTGGCTGTGTGTTATGATGTTCCAGAAGTCCGTGGCTGTGTGTTATGATGTTCCAGAAGTCCGTGGCTGTGTGTTATGATGTTCCAGAAGTCCGTGGCTGTGTGTTATGATGTTCCAGAAGTCCGTGGCTGTGTGTTATGATGTTCCAGAAGTCCGTGGCTGTGTGTTATGATGTTACAGAAGTCCGTGGCTGTGTGTTATGATGTTACAGAAGTCCGTGGCTGTGTGTTATGATGTTCCAGAAGTCCGTGGCTGTGTGTTATGATGTTACAGAAGTCCGTGGCTGTGTGTTATGATGTTCCCGAAGTCCGTGGCTGTGTGTTATGATGTTCCAGAAGTCCGTGGCTGTGTGTTATGATGTTCCAGAAGTCCGTGGCTGTGTGTTATGATGTTCCAGAAGTCCGTGGCTGTGTGTTATGATGTTACAGAAGTCCGTGGCTGTGTGTTATGATGTTCCAGAAGTCCGTGGCTGTGTGTTATGATGTTCCAGAAGTCCGTGGCTGTGTGTTATGATGTTCCAGAAGTCCGTGGCTGTGTGTTATGATGTTCCAGAAGTCCGTGGCTGTGTGTTATGATGTTACAGAAGTCCGTGGCTGTGTGTTATGATGTTCCAGAAGTCCGTGGCTGTGTGTTATGATGTTACAGAAGTCCGTGGCTGTGTGTTATGATGTTACAGAAGTCCGTGGCTGTGTGTTATGATGTTCCAGAAGTCCGTGGCTGTGTGTTATGATGTTCCAGAAGTCCGTGGCTGTGTGTTATGATGTTACAGAAGTCCGTGGCTGTGTGTTATGATGTTCCAGAAGTCCGTGGCTGTGTGTTATGATGTTCCAGAAGTCCGTGGCTGTGTGTTATGATGTTCCCGAAGTCCGTGGCTGTGTGTTATGATGTTCCAGAAGTCCGTGGCTGTGTGTTATGATGTTCCAGAAGTCCGTGGCTGTGTGTTATGATGTTCCAGAAGTCCGTGGCTGTGTGTTATGATGTTCCAGAAGTCCGTGGCTGTGTGTTATGATGTTCCAGAAGTCCGTGGCTGTGTGTTATGATGTTCCAGAAGTCCGTGGCTGTGTGTTATGATGTTCCAGAAGTCCGTGGCTGTGTGTTATGATGTTCCAGAAGTCCGTGGCTGTGTGTTATGATGTTCCAGAAGTCCGTGGCTGTGTGTTATGATGTTCCAGTCAATACCATTGTAATATGTTCTTTGATTTCCAGGCCTTCTGGTGAGCGGCTTCACGGTGTTCACTCCGAAGTTCATCGAGTCTCAGTTCAGTATGACGGCCGGCTGGGCGGCTCAGGTTGTAGGTAGGTGACCCCTTGTCACCACAGTTATATAACAGGGACTAGGTATGGGAATTGCCAACATAAAGACATTATTACGCATGTTAATGTTATTTATTGCAAATTTAGTTACTTCTTCGTTTCCGGTAATTATTATTTTACAAAGCACGCCCGTCTTATTTTCTAATTAAAGTCATCCGGATTGGTAAGAGGTACCCTCGTAGTTACCAGGCACAGTTATCAGTTTATCAAAGGCTCTCTCTCAAATGTTTTAGTGTATCAAACGCTATTCCATGCTCAATGTACCAACACACAAGGTATCAACCGCTCTCTCAAACAGTTCTCAATATAGCCGACGCTCCATCAAACAATTTCTCATTGTATAAAACGCTCTCTCACCCACAGTTTTTAATGTATCAAACGCTCTCACCCACAGTTTTTAATGTATCAAACGCTCTCTCACCCACAGTTTTTAATACGTCAAACGCTCTCTCACCCACAGTTTTTAATGTATCAAACGCTCTCTCACCTACAGTTCTTATTGTATAAATCGCTCTCTCACCCCCAGTTTTTAATGTATCAAACGCTCTCTCACCCACAGTTTTTAATGTATCAAACGCTCTCTCACCCGCAGTTCTCATTGTATAAAACGCTCTCTCACCCACATTTCACATTGTATCAAACGCTCTCTCGCCCACAGTTTTTAATGTATCAAACGCTCTCTCACCCACAGTTTTTAATGTATCAAACGCTCTCTCACCCACAGTTCTCATTGTATAAAACGCTCTCTCACCCCCAGTTTTTAATGTATCAAACGCTCTCTCACCCACAGTTTTTAATGTATCAAACGCTCTCTCACCCACAGTTCTCATTGTATCAAACGCTCTCTCACCCACAGTTCTCATTGTATCAAACGCGCTCTCACCCACAGTTCTCATTGTATCAAAAGCTCTCTCACCCACAGTTCTCATTGTATCAAACGCGCTCTCACCCACAGTTCTCATTGTATCAAACGCGCTCTCACCCACAGTTCTCATTGTATCAAACGCTCTCTCACCCACAGTTCTCATTGTATCAAACGCGCTCTCTACCACAGTTCTCATTGTATCAAACGCGCTCTCACCCACAGTTCTCATTGTATCAAACGCGCTCTCACCCACAGTTCTCATTGTATCAAACGCTCTCTCACCCACAGTTCTCATTGTATCAAACGCCCTCCCGCGCTCAGTTCTCAATGTGGTTACGTCTGTCTTGCCCTTACACTGACGTCATGTTGTGTTGTGTGGCTGTCAGGTCTGGCGACCATTCCGGCGGGGGGCGGTGGCACCTTCCTGGGCGGCTACCTCGTCAAGCGGTTCGACTTCAAGATACCCGGGGTCCTCAAGATGTGTCTGACCACCTCGGCCTCCGCCCTCATCCTCACCCTCGTTTTTCTCGTCCGCTGCAGCAACGTGGGCCTCTCCGGGGTCAACGTCAACTACCACAACGACAACAGGTGGGTCGGCACCGCACGGGCGCTACGTGTCGCCATGGCAACCGTCGCCATGACAACCGCCACACTACTTTGCGGTTCGCACTAAGCATCATTTTTGATAAATTTTGGGAGTCAGGAGGTCACATTTAAAAAAATTTGGTTTAGCATTTTATTTATCGCCTAACATCACTAAGATGGCATTTCATCAAAGTAGCCAACGGGAAAGGTTGAAGATACTCCTGGGACTCCATGTCTGGATGCATCTTAGTTACCCTCGTCCTGTTGTAAAGCCTTCCGTCTGTGTCAGGTCACTGGACACGCCCAGCCTGCAGGCGGCCTGTAACAAGGGCCTTACCCTCGCCCTGTTGTAAAGCCTACCGTCTGTGTCAGGTCACTGGACACGCCCAGCCTGCAGGCGGCTTGTAACAAGGGCCTTACCCTCGCCCTGTTGTAAAGCCTTCCGTCTGTGTCAGGTCACTGGACACGCCCAGCCTGCAGGCGGCTTGTAACAAGGGCCTTACCCTCGCCCTGTTGTAAAGCCTTCCGTCTGTGTCAGGTCACTGGACACGCCCAGCCTGCAGGCGGCCTGTAACAAGGGCCTTACCCTCGCCCTGTTGTGAAGCCTTATGTCTGTGTCAGGTCACTGGACACGCCCAGCCTGCAGGCGGCCTGTAACAAGGGCCTTACCCTCGTCCTGTTGTAAAGCCTTTCGTCTGTGTCAGGTCACTGGACACGCCCAGCCTGCAGGCGGCTTGTAACAAGGGCCTTACCCTCGCCCTGTTGTAAAGCCTTCCGTCTGTGTCAGGTCACTGGACACGCCCAGCCTGCAGGCGGCCTGTAACAAGGGCCTTACCCTCGCCCTGTTGTGAAGCCTTATGTCTATGTCAGGTCACTGGACACGCCCAGCCTGCAGGCGGCCTGTAACAAGGGCCTTACCCTCGCCCTGTTGTAAAACCCTTCGTCTGTGTCAGGTCACTGGACACGCCCAGCCTGCAGGCGGCTTGTAACAAGGGCCTTACCCTCGCCCTGTTGTAAAGCCTACCGTCTGTGTCAGGTCACTGGACACGCCCAGCCTGCAGGCGGCCTGTAACAAGGGCCTTACCCTCACCCTGTTGTGAAGCCTTATGTCTGTGTCAGATCACTGGACACGCCCAGCCTGCAGGCGGCTTGTAACAAGGGCCTTACCCTCGCCCTGTTGTAAAGCCTACCGTCTGTGTCAGGTCACTGGACACGCCCAGCCTGCAGGCGGCCTGTAACAAGGGCCTTATCCTCGCCCTGTTGTGAAGCCTTATGTCTGTGTCAGGTCACTGGACACGCCCAGCCTGCAGGCGGCCTGTAACAAGGGCCTTACCCTCGCCCTGTTGTAAAGCCTTCCGTCTGTGTCAGGTCACTGGACACGCCCAGCCTGCAGGCGGCCTGTAACAAGGGCCTTACCCTCGCCCTGTTGTAAAGCCTTCCGTCTGTGTCAGGTCACTGGACACGCCCAGCCTGCAGGCGGCCTGTAACAAGGGCCTTACCCACGCCCTGTTGTAAAGCCTACCGTCTGTGTCAGGTCACTGGACACGCCCAGCCTGCAGGCGGCCTGTAACAAGGGCCTTACCCTCGCCCTGTTGTAAAGCCTTCCGTCTGTGTCAGGTCACTGGACACGCCTAGCCTGCCGGCGGCCTGTAACAAGGGCCTTACCCTCGCCCTGTTGTAAAGCCTACCGTCTGTGTCAGGTCACTGGACACGCCCAGCCTGCAGGCGGCCTGTAACAAGGGCCTTACCCTCGCCCTGTTGTAAAGCCTTCCGTCTGTGTCAGGTCACTGAACACGTCCAGCCTGCAGGCGGCCTGTAACAAGGGCCTTACCCTCGCCCTGTTGTAAAGCCTACCGTCTGTGTCAGGTCACTGGACACGCCCAGCCTGCAGGCGGCCTGTAACAAGGGCCTTACCCTCGCCCTGTTGTAAAGCCTTCCGTCTGTGTCAGGTCACTGAACACGCCCAGCCTGCAGGCGGCCTGTAACAAGGGCCTTACCCTCGCCCTGTTGTAAAGCCTTCCGTCTGTGTCAGGTCACTGAACACGCCCAGCCTGCAGGCGGCCTGTAACAAGGGCCTTACCCTCGCCCTGTTGTAAAGCCTACCGTCTGTGTCAGGTCACTGGACACGCCCAGCCTGCAGGCGGCCTGTAACAAGGGCCTTACCCTCGCCCTGTTGTAAAGCCTTCCGTCTGTGTCAGGTCACTGAACACGCCCAGCCTGCAGGCGGCCTGTAACAAGGGCCTTACCCTCGCCCTGTTGTAAAGCCTACCGTCTGTGTCAGGTCACTGGACACGCCCAGCCTGCAGGCGGCCTGTAACAAGGGCCTTACCCTCGCCCTGTTGTAAAGCCTTCTGTCTGTGTCAGGTCACTGAACACGCCCAGCCTGCAGGCGGCCTGTAACAAGGGCCTTACCCTCGCCCTGTTGTAAAGCCTACCGTCTGTGTCAGGTCACTGAACACGCCCAGCCTGCAGGCGGCCTGTAACAAGGGCTGCCACTGCGTGGACACGCTTTACGACCCAGTCTGCGGCATCGACGGCGTCATGTACTTCTCGCCCTGCCACGCTGGATGCAACGAGACCGCCAGACTGGACCACCGGAAGGTGAGTGACGTCATCATGGCTGGGTCCCTGTCTATAACATCAATGTATCGCTGTTGTTATCTCAGTAGAGCCGCAGTACAAGTCATAAACTACTTTTAGTGAAGAGTTTTTTTGGCACAATTTTAGCTTTTGTCTTTCTTTGATACCTGGTTTCTTCCCATTATGTTTCTTCTATAGATATAGTGAATTTGACTTTGTCTTATGTGTCTAGCATTGTATTACATTATAGAACATTTGATATAGTTTCTCATACATGTCCTGTCTTAATGCCCAGGGCACAAGATATCTGTATTTGGCAAACACTGCTTCTTCATTTCGTCGCTTATTACACCATTTGTCGGTGTTTAGCTGTGATGTCTAGTAGTCAATGATAATGTTACCAACCGTCCCCAGTCATCTGGTCGCTATAAACACGACATGCCTTGCCTGTAGCGTTGTGTGTAGTGGCCAGCACATCACCGCTCACTGTTACCGTCGAGTGGCTGCAAAATACATTTCGGCCATTTACAAACTAAAGTCGGCGAGTTTACCATTTTATTTCACGTGATATGTCATTGTTATATTGATTTGGTTGGTTCGCCGGTTCAAAGTGATGTACACAATATCCCACATCCTGATCTTTGCCCGGGAGTTGAAGCAGACTGTGTACTTAATGTTGTGTGTATCTTTCTGGCGTTGAGCAGTCGGCCAGCCAAGACACGTTAGCCGACGGTGAACCTGCTGTGCGGATTGTGAGTTCCCCAACACATGGCTCCTCATGCAGGGCCTCGGCATGGTGATTGGTTGTTTGGGATGATGATTGACAGTTGCAATTAATTCCTTATTAATTAACCAGCCCTGGCGGCCGGTGTACAGTGCCATCCAATCAAGCCTTCTGGTTACCACGCCGCCGAGTGAATGATTGTGCATGCCAAGATAGACGTTGATTGAAGACATATTGTCAAGTTCATTGCGTGACGATTAAATTAATGATACTAATATCTAGAGCCCCGTGTTTAACTTAGCAGGCGACGATAAGTTATTTACTTTGTACTAAGATTAGGTTTAAGATTGATTTCAGGTTAATTTATTAATTAATAAAACTGTTGTGAATTATCTAACCTCTCGTGCTAATCAAGCATGGTACTTGTTCGCTGAAGTTTGTCCAGAAAGCAATGCCAAGCTATGAGAGTAGCTGGAGTTATGTCTGTACACACAGCAACCTGTAAATACGCCGTAGTGAGAGATCTGGATCAGAGAGGGGGCTGTACAGATAACAACTCAAGCGGTGACGGATTCCTGGACAGCATTGGGCTCTCAACTTCCTGTCCGCCTGACACATCCTTTCCTTTGGTCCATGATTCCTCCTGGCGCGTGACTCTCTGGGATGGTTCACTCTGTGGTGGCAGCTCACTTTCCGCAAGGCTGGCTAGTGGCAGGAGAGGCATTTTGAGACGCCATTGTCGATATTTCATTTGTCGCCTTAAACGACATATTCTGTAGGTTACTTGTTGAGGGAGTAAGACTGGCGAATGGTGAGGTGGTAGGGCGCGGCCTGTGCTCCCCTCTTGTACATGTACCGCCGAGACACGGACAACCGTGCCTCGGGTGTGGCACGATGGTGAACAATTCAAGCTTCCACTGCAACTTTCTTTCCGCAATATATACAATGTACGTTTAACATCAGGTTGTTTTTGCGGTGAACAAATGAAGCTTCCACTTCGCTGCCACGTTTTTCCGCGCAATATACGTTAGCATCATGTGTTTTTACACGGTGAACAAACAACTGAAGCTTTCACTGCACTGCCTCTCTTTCACAGCTTTGCGATTTTGTCCACATTATTTTGTCATTTCATGAATCACATACTAACCAAAAACCTTTCTTTCGGATAATTTAGGAACTGTTGTGCTACTAACACTGCATGATATGCATATGGCATTGTTTCGAGTGGCAGGTGGGTTTACCTCGGCACAACTCTCTCGTACCCCGCCCGACCCCACAGGGAGAGGCGGGGTAGGAGATCGGTGCTGAGCGAACCCCATCAACACGAGAGGTAATGCCCTGTGTGTTTTCTCGCGCGAACCGTTATCTCTGTGGGAGGCTACAGATAGTACAGCTGTAGCAGTAGCCACACGCCGACAGTGCGGGGTGGCTATCACACAGCCATAGCCACCATCACACAGCCATAGCCACGATCACACTGAAGCGGACGCCCATTAGTTTGATGCGGTGCCTGGCATCACCTTATAGCGGCTTCATTCACAGTAGGAAGGGGGTACGCGGAGTGGGGGTGGTCTGGGGGAGGGGAAGGGAGTAGGCGGAATGGGGGTGGTCTGGGAGAGGGGTAGCGGAGTGAGGGTGGTCTGGGGGAGGGGAAGGGGGTAGCGGAGTGAGGGTGGTTTGGGGGAGGGGAGGGGGGTAGCGGAGTGAGGGTGGTTTGGGGGAGGGGAAGGGAGTAGGCGGAGTGGGGGTGATCTGGGGGAGGGGAAGGGGGGTACGCGGAGTGGGGGTGGTCTGGAGGAGGGGAAGGGGGTACGCGGAGTGGGGGTGGTCTGGGGGAGGGGAAGGGGGTAGGCGGAGTGGGGGTGGTCTGGGGGAGGGGAAGGGGGTAGGCGGAGTGGGGGTGGTCTGGGGGAGGGGAAGGGGGGTACGCGGAGTGGGGGTGGTCTGGAGGAGGGGAAGGGGGTACGCGGAGTGGGGGTGGTCTGGGGTACGGGGAGTGGGGGTGGTCTGGGGAGGGGAAGGGGGTACGCGGAGTGGGGGTGGTCTGGGGGAGGGGAAGGGGGTAGGCGGAGTGAGGGTGGTCTGGGGGAGGGGAAGGGGGTACGGGGAGTGGGGGTGGTCTGGGGGAGGGGAAGGGGGTACGCGGAGTGGGGGTGGTCTGGGGGAGGGGAAGGGGGGTACGCGGAGTGGGGGTGGTCTGGGGGAGGGGAAGGGGGGTACGCGGAGTGGGGGTGGTCTGGAGGAGGGGAAGGGGGTACGCGGAGTGGGGGTGGTCTGGGGGAGGGGAAGGGGGTACGGGGAGTGGGGGTGGTCTGGGGGAGGGGAAGGGGGTAGGCGGAGTGGGGGGTGGTTTGGGGGAGGGGAAGGGGGTACGCGGAGTGGGGGTGGTCTGGGGGAGGGGAAGGGGGGTACGCGGAGTGGGGGTGGTCTGGGGGAGGGGAAGGGGGGTACGCGGAGTGGGGGTGGTCTGGGGGAGGGGAAGGGGGTACGCGGAGTGGGGGTGGTCTGGGGGAGGGGAAGGGTGGTAGCGGGATAGGCGGCCGGGGATGAGCGATATCGTGGGTACGTGTGTGACGGGGCTATGACCAGAGTACTAATACATGGTCAATTTAATACTTGCCCCTTAAGCAATGATGAACGTAACTACCGTAATGTGAACTTTGTTGAAAGACTAAGGTACGGAAAGTTTAATCTTCCGCCAACATCATTGATACGGTATGAGCGACCACATTATAATATATAATGTAGGCAGTATGTGGGGCTACCTATAATAGAGGCAGTGTGTGGGGCTACCTATAATGTAGGCAGTGTGTGGGGCTACCTATAATGTAGGCAGTGTGTGGGGCTACTTATAATATAGGCAGTATGTGCGGCTACCTATAAAGTAGGCAGTGTGTGGGGCTACATATAATATAGGCCTTATGTGGGGCTACCTATAATGTAGGCAGTGTGTGGGGCTACCTATAATGTAGGCAGTGTGTGGGGCTACCTATAATGTAGGCAGTGTGTGGGGCTCCAATAATATAGGCAGTGTGTGGGGCTCCTATAATATAGGCAGTGTGTGGGGCTACATATAATGTAGGCAGTGTGTGGGGCTACCTATAATGTAGGCAGTGTGTGGGGCTACATATAATAGAGGCAGTGTGTGGGGCTACATATAATAGAGGCAGTGTGTGGGGCTACCTATAATGTAGGCAGTGTGTGGGGCTACATATAATAGAGGCAGTGTGTGGGGCTACCTTGAATGTAGGCAGTATCTGGGATTGACCAGCAATTACATTAGAACGACTGATTCAACCATTGAAGAGGTGACGGCCCCGGATAATGTTGTTGTTTCTGGATGGAGATCTACGTAGATGTGTGAAGAACCCTTACATGGATTCATGAATAATGGAAATACGGGTAGAGTACGTCAGGAATGTATTCCATTGCAGACGCGGAGGATTTGTTGTGTATGTACTTACCAACTGTTTGTTTGTATTGATTGTTTGTAATATTCATGAGATGTTGATGAGAGAATGCAGTCGTCGACACACACTCGAACATTGTATAATTACTGATGATAAAAGGATGCAGTCGTCGACGCACTCTGTGACACTCAGACATTGTATAATTAAATACTCACGATTTCCTTATCAAATCTTGGCCAATCAGCTTCTGTGTTCCAGTGGCATTTTACATAACTATTGATTCGAAGCAAAGTTTAAAGATTCCATAGAGTACTTCTATACCGTGTGTCTCTGTGTAAGTAATTCCTATCGATATTGTATTCTAGTTAACGTATGACACATTGACCATGTCCTTGGGTCCGTGCATAGAGTTATGTCTAGAGTTCTCAATATACGAGAATAGCTGGGTAAACTCTTCGCTTGCGTTTTATCTTGCTACTCCAGAACTCGGTGGTATTCATATGCCTGTACGACCTAATCATATACCATATATAGTGTTCCCAACAAAACTGCACTTGTTACAATGAAGTAACTGTGAATACGTTCAGCTGTATTAACCGACTTGAACGCTTGTTTGGTGTGGCTCAGATCTACTACGGCTGCAGCTGTATACCAGTGACACCTGTCGAGGAGCCGCCCAGCTATAGCTGGTTGCTAAGCAACGGCCTGAAGACGTCGATGGCGATTGGCGGGAAGTGCGAGAGCTCCTGTCAGCTGATGGTCTTCTTCCTCCCCATGTTCTCACTCATCATCTTCGCCACCTTCATGACCAGCATGCCGGCCCTCTCTGTGACCTTGAGGTTAGTAGCCGGCCCTCCCCGTGATCTTGAGGTTAGTAGCCGGCCCTGTCGCTGACCTTGAGGTTAGTAGCCGGCCCTGTCGCTGACCTTGAGGTTAGTAGCCGGCCCTCTCCGTGACCTTGAGGTTAGTAGCCGGCCCTGTCCGTGACCTTGAGGTTAGTAGCCGGCCCTGTCCGTGACCTTGAGGTTAGTAGCCGGCCCTGTTGGTCACATTGAGGTTAGTAGCCGGCCCTGTCGTTGACCTTGAGGTTAGCAGCCAGCCCTGTCGGTGACCTTGAGGTTAGTAGCCGGCCCTGTCGGTGACATTGAGGTTAGTAGTCGGCCCTGTCGGTCACCTTGAGGTTAGTAGCCGGACCTGCCGTGAGGTTAGTAGCCGTTCACGAAATAATTCCTAGGTTGTCCTTGTAGGTGAGCTAACAACTCTTGTATCGAACAATTTATAACATGTGACATGTCTTAGGAGATCATGTTGTTTTGGCATTTGGTACTTGGTATTTTGGTACTAATAGCTATAGTTATATTTACAGGTGCGTTCCAGAAAAGCAGAGATCCTTTGCCCTTGGGATACAGTGGATATTGGCCCGCTGTCTGGGTAAGCTCGCCACGATATTTACAGCATTTGGTATCTTCATGCCTATCTTATATTCCACTTCTACCACGGTGGTTGAACCACTGCTTCTTTAACCTGGGGTATAAGATAAAGAATTATACTATGCCACCGAAACAATACCAACATTTAATTATAAGTGCATAGTTTAAGTGCGAGTTTCTTCAAGTTTTGAAATTATCCGAGTGAACTTTATATATCTGTTATTTCTAAAACATCGTTTGGCGCGAATAAAATATGATGTCAGTTTATTACTTCTGTCCCTACCGATTCTGCCATTGAAGATAAAATTAGAGACCATAAGACTACTGCGGTCCTGTTACTTTCCTTGTACGTCCGCCTCTGCCCGTGTTTCTCAGAGTTGTGCCTTGAGCTGGTGTATTGCTGTGTATGACTGACACCCCCCCCCCTCCCTGGGCCCCGCTTGCAGGCACCATCCCGGCCCCCATCCTGTTCGGGGCGCTGATCGACAAGACGTGTCAGCTGTGGCAGGAGGACCCCTGCGACCAGGAGAAGGGGTCCTGCTACTTCTACGACAACTACACCATGTCGAGCTACTTTCTCATGCTGGCCGTGCTCTGCAAGGGCCTCTCCTTCTGCTTCATCCTCCTCTCCTACCTGCTGTACCGGGCGCCGCCCGAGCTGGCCGCTCCCCAGGGCACCCTCCAGACCCTCCCCGGTAAGACCTCCTCCGTCAGCTCCACCATGCAGATCCTGGCCCGGGAGCACTCTCCGCCAGGCGGCGCCACGACCGCCGACAGCTCACCGCGGCTCGCCAGTCGCGTGAGCAGCATGCCGAGCGTGTCGGAGGGGACGCGGGGCAGCGGCCCGTCTGAGGACAGCCCCTGCGCGTCCCCGTCCCCCGGGGGGGTCAAGCGGGGCAGCCCGCCCACATTCAACCTCAGCATTCGGTAGGGGGCCACAGACAGCGGGGCGCGTCATGGGGTCACGTCACTGAAGTATCGTCCACTGTTATCATCCGGGTTTTTTCGCCGTTGATTTGCGACAAAGTTGAGTTGGAACTAAAAGATAAAAAGTCGAGGTTGAGCGTTCGAGAGGGGGTGGAACGCGCCCCGTAACAACCGTACCGGTGGCCGCTCTGTACAGGCGGTTGCTATGTACGGGTGGCCGCTCTGTACAGGCGGTTGCTATGTACGGGTGGCCGCTCTGTACAGGCGGTTGCTATGTACCGGTGGCCGCTCTGTACAGGCGGTTGCTATGTACCGGTGGCCGCTCTGTACAGGCGGTTGCTATGTACCGGTGGCCGCTCTGTACAGGCGGTTGCTATGTACCGGTGGCCGCTCGGTACAGGTGGTTGCTATGTACCGGTGGCCGCTCTGTACAGGCGGTTGCTATGTACGGGTGGCCGCTCTGCACAGGCGGTTGCTATGTACCGGTGGCCGCTCTGTACAGGCGGTTGCTATGTACCGGTGGCCGCTCTGTACAGGCGGTTGCTATGTACCGGTGGCCGCTCTGTACAGGCGGTTGCTATGCACCGGTGGCCGCTCTGTACAGGCGGTTGCTATGTACCGGTGGCCGCTCAGTATAAACGGTTGGTATGTACCGGTGGCTGCTCTGTACAGGCGGTTGCTATGTACGCGTGGCCGCTCTGTACAGGCGGTTGCTATGTACGCGTGGCCGCTCTGTATAGGCGGTTGCTATGTACGGGTGGCCGCTCTGTACAGGCGGTTGCTATGTACGCGTGGCCGCTCTGTATAGGCGGTTGCTATGTACCGGTGACCGCTCGGTACAGGCGGTTGCTATGTACGCGTGGCCGCTCTGTATAGACGGTTGCTATGTACCGGTGATCGCTCGGTACAGGCGGTTGCTATGTACGCGTGGCAGCTCTGTATAGGCGGTTGCTATGTGCAGGTGGCCGCTCTGTACAGGCGGTTGCTATGTACGCGTGGCCGCTCTGTATAGGCGGTTGCTATGTGCAGGTGGCCACTCTGTATAGGCGGTTGCTATGTACGCGCGGCCGCTCTGTACAGGCGGTTGCTATGTACCGGTGGCCACTCTGTACAGGCGGTTGCTATGTACGCGTGGCCGCTCTGTATAGGCGGTTGCTATGTACCGGTGGCCGCTCTGTACCGGTGGCCGCTCTGTACCGGGAAGAGGTCCTGTCATGTCTGGGGAGACCTATGTAATCTATTTTCAGTTCCATATCGTTTGTTTCATCGTCAGTTCCTGGTGATGTAACATCCTGTTACCTTTTCGTTACTCACTTTGATGTTATCATGTTTGGTAGTTTGTTTATATGGCGAGTCGTCATGGTTACCTTGGGCGATGCTTCACGTCTGTGGCGACGGGTGTCAGTCAGTGAGACCATGTGATACATGTTATGACGTGTTGCATCAGGCCAGGACAGACGCGCCGTCGACTCTCGGCCCACATGTGTGTCAATACAGCGTTAAACTGTGCTCCATGTGTCGTCCAGGCTATGACAAATTTGTCATCGAGCTTAGGCCATGTAAAATTTTTCATCAAGCTTTGTGAGGACATGACATGTCATCGGGCTTTAATTATGTCTCGCGTGTTGATGTTATATGCGAACTAGACTTGCTACTGACCGCGCTAGAAGTCCGCCTCTGTCGTGACAGTGCGAGGTAACGGATACAAATCGGGTACTTGAGAGCAATGCAACCATGTGCTATGGAAAAGGATCAAATTATGTAATACTGCAGATAAAAGCAAATTTTGACGGTCTGTGTGAAACAGGGAGATTTCAGTTAGAAATTATGAACGTCTCACTTCCTTGATGCTATGCTACCAAGGTTTGCCACAAGAGAATTGCTTATCATTTTATCATCTCCAGAATGTCAAACTGATTTGTTCTTGTAGAGAAGAGTATGGCATCGTATGCAGCCTTTAAACATGTTGGTAGCTGATTATTATTTTATGTCGCATTTGTTTGTCTGTCGGATATACATGTACTGTTCAATATATATATATATTTAGTGATGATGTGAGTCACTTCTTAAGCACGGTCTTTCGTTACCAATGGTGACGTCTGTGGCCTTGAATTATTAGGTTGGCGGGGCCGTTTGTTGGGAGACCAGGGCGCTATAGCGACTGTACATAATGTGTCCAGTGAAGGGACACATCAGTGAGTGGACTGTTCATATAGTACTAAATAAGGTCCATGATGTGAATATAGTACTGACTGAGGTTCATAGCGTCCGTACAGTACTGACTGAGGTAACACATAGCGAGGGATGAAGCACCTTGTTGCCATGACTGCAGTTAAAAGGAACAAGTCTGATCCTTAAGGGAGACGGCACCATTTGTTAATGCGTGGCCATGGCGACGGGACGGTTACCATGGCAATCGCACGAGCATCCATGTGGCCTTAGAGCCTGCCAGAGGACTTGTGATGTCACTTCACGCCACTTGGTGACATCTCCAATGATATTTCAGCGGTTATTTACAGAGAAATTACTTTGATGGGAATAAGATGTAACATGATCTGTTTGTCGTGACCCGGATGGAGATGATACTATTTTAATAGCTGTATGTCGTCTGTTGTATTTTGATGATGTTATTGTCCCAAGGGAGTCTCTATTTTCCTAGAAGACTATATGACTCAGTGCCAAAGTGAGAAAAACAGGCGAAGGCGCCATTTTGTTTTCTACCACGTGACAACCGTGTTCCATTTCACAATGGAACAAGAACTCACTTGCACCCTAAGTTCTGATTTGGGAAGGAAATTAATCAAGAACTTTAATCGCAGAAGGCAAATTTGAGGTTCGTCGAATTTTACATAAATCCACAGCTAACACCAATTTGATATGTCACGGTTTAGGCCCTTGGTGCATGTGACGGACACCTTTGAATTGTTGATTGAATGGTCATATGTCCTTGTCTCGGTCGACTGAGCAGTACATGGTCGCCTCTTACTGGTAAAGGTTTCTTCCACCGAATAGACTAATGAGAGTGGTGCATGCAGACCGTGGGGTGAGCGGCGACCGCCTACCATTGTATAGGGCTTACTATTACTATAGACAACCGTACTATGGATGTTGCAGATAACTAGCCAATCGTTCATTTAAATAGCATATATTTGTTTATAATGTATCGATTTGTAGAAGAAAACGACACTATATTTTCACAGAAACGATTGTACTGATTATTGATATTTTATAACCGATGTGATTTTAAGGTGATCGCATTACATCCATGTTAATCTCCGTGTCGGCTGTACATTAAATGAAATTATTCTGTGTGTACAGATTGCGAAATAATCGGGGCGTTGAAACATGTAACTGGGACAATGGCTTAAGGCGAAGCTCGTCTATAATATATATATTTAGGCGAGGTTGCCTTAAAGGTGTTGACCTTTGTACCGTAGGTTTATATTTAAAGCGTCGTTGTTGCGTCATGGGTTGCCATGGTTTCAGTAATATTATTAGTATAGGTCTCGGTTTACTCACCATGATTCCCTCCAGCGCCACCTGTTGGCCAGATTCTTGCTCGGAGACTGTTTCTTTACTTCATTCTTTTATGTTTTGTTTCAGTTTTCCATATAAACTGTTGTATATTATGTCACTTGGGAGTCGTATCTCTGGAACTCGGTGCCTGGCGGTCGGCGCGGGTTGGGCTGACGTCATGGCATACATTATGCATGTAAAGGGTGGACACTGGTTTAACCAGAGGTCACATCCTGACCTTCAATACCTCTCCCGAGTCCAAACAGGTTCCATAGCTGTTCTTTTGTATGGAGGAGAACGTGGATTTCTCGCCTCACTACTGCTGGGTCTTTGCCGGCCGCTATAGCTAGTCTATCGCTCTAGTCTTTTAATTTGCTGTAGATATTTTGCCGTAGTCATCCTGCGCTGTGATTCGCTGGCTGGTACTACTGACCAATGTGAATGGGGTACAGCTGTCCACCATGGTATGTTCCTAAGACAGAGCCGTACACTGGCTGTTCCACGGCCGCCACTAGCTGGGGCTCCCCGCGTTACGGTGTTTACCTGAGCTCTGTGTTACGGCGTCAATATTACCTGTAATAATTGAGCTGCCAGCTCCGTTTCAAGTGGGACGTTTACCAGCTATGGTTGCCATGGCTATTTTCCTGTCTTTGCATTTATTTTTACTACACATTATGCGCTATAGAGCTACAGCGCCACCTGTTGAGTATATTTACTTGCAGCCAGCTATATGACCAGCACGCTTGCTGAAGACCCGTGGAGGTCCAAAGCGTATCACAACTTGTTGGCATGATAACCTGTTTTTAACGATGACCTGCTTGGCCAATAGTGACTGTCACGATAGATCAAGAGATATAGACGTCGCTTTAGTTTTTAATGTTTACCTTTACCGTTATATGAACATTGGTTGTGAGACAAAACGCGATATAACAGTGTTAGACCTCCAGGTGGACCCCAGCACGACGCCGGGTCCTGCATATTTTGTGTACGAACAGGAAAGCCAGACTCGTTGCTCTAGTTTATAGCGCATTCTTGCGCTTTTTGTCCATTTAATATCCATATGAGACTATTTCAATTATTATGCCGCTATTAATCCACTATAAATCTATATCCAGTTTATGTGGACACTTTATTGATGTAGGTCTGCAAGGCACAGGGATCACGTTGTCCATCGTGTGAGGGTGTGGCGTACGTAGGCAGTGAGTGGTGTGTGGTAGGTCCCGTAGGCAGTGAGTGGTGTGTGGTAGGTCCCGTAGGCGGTGAGTGGTGTGTGGTAGGTCCCGTAGGCAGTGAGTGGTGTGTGGTAGGTCCCGTAGGCAGTGAGTGGTGTGTGGTAGGTCCCGTAGGCGGTGAGTGGTGTGTGGTAGGTCCCGTAGGCGGTGAGTGGTGTGTGGTAGGTCCCGTAGGCAGTGAGTGGTGTGTGGTAGGTCCCGTAGGCAGTGAGTGGTGTGTGGTAGGTCCCGTAGGCAGTGAGTGGTGTGTGGTAGGTCCCGTAGGCGGTGAGTGGTGTGTGGTAGGTCCCGTAGGCAGTGAGTGGTGTGTGGTAGGTCCCGTAGGCGGTGAGTGGTGTGTGGTAGGTCCCGTAGGCGGTGAGTGGTGTGTGGTAGGTCCCGTAGGCAGTGAGTGGTGTGTGGTAGGTCCCGTAGGCGGTGAGTGGTGTGTGGTAGGTCCCGTAGGCAGTGAGTGGTGTGTGGTAGGTCCCGTAGGCAGTGAGTGGTGTGTGGTAGGTCCCGTAGGCAGTGAGTGGTGTGTGGTAGAACCCGTAGGCAGTGAGTGGTGTGTGGTAGGTCCCGTAGGCAGTGAGTGGTGTGTGGTAGGTCCCGTAGGCAGTGAGTGGTGTGTGTTAGGTCCCGTAGGCAGTGAGTGGTGTGTGGTAGGTCCCGTAGGCAGTGAGTGGTGTGTGGTAGGTCCCGTAGGCAGTGAGTGGTGTGTGGTAGGTCCCGTAGGCAGCCAGTGCGGTTCGCTCCCCTCACCCGCGTCTTACCGTGATAACGCATCGGTGCTTTGTCATGCATTTGTCTGAGGCTCCTGGCCTGCGTTCTGTGCTGATCCTGGGGGTGCCCTCGATGAGGCTTAATAGCTGGAGCCAAGTGTCGACTGAAAGAGTCATTCCCGCGTCGTTAGGATTAATTAGCATGTAATGAATGTATAAAATAAGTGTCGCATACTTGCATTTAATAGCCTATTTATTGCTGCTAATAATTTTGTGGCTGTTTTTTTTGTAAAATGTAGACTTTATCGCCGATATGTTATAGAGTTTGTGTCGGATCTCACATAATGTAGTGTCCATTGAGACATGTCCGCCCAGTCAGTCGGGGAATGCCCACCCCCAACCCTCCCCCACACTCCCTGCCTCCTCCAGCATCAATCTGGTTCATAGGGTTTATCTCACTTTATTGACTGACAGCCTAGTGTAGAGTGTAAACATATCTATTGTTTGTTTTATAGTTATTTATTTCCTTCCGGCATTTTATGTTTCCGATGTTGAATTACGGAAAAAAAAACAGGAATCGACGAAATCTAACGTGAAATGCATCAATATGTTTATTGATCTAAAATTGTTTTAGTTTTGTTTATTCGGTGTGACTCCACTCCTCTCTCCCCTACTCATCCATTATATACGGTTGCCTGGTGACGCCCCCCCCCCCTCCCAGCTTACCATTCCTGTGTCCGTCAGCCAGATATATAGAACGGTTAGGTTGACTCGCAGTTAGTTATAGTTATGAGCAGACTGGTAATAATGCTTGGATCTATAGCAGGATCATCTAGAAACATTTCCCGTGTTAATCAGAGAAACAAAGTTTGTTGTATGACTAAGACAGGTAGTCCATCGTGGACGTAAGTCCTGGTGCTTGTTGCTGTTATGTTGTATGAATATTCATGAGGATTACATATATAGAGAGTGTGAGAGAGAAAGCGTTCAATAAAATGGAAATTGAACTGTTCGGGTTTGTTGTTGTTTGTTTGTTGCTTTGTATTGTGTTTTTTCACCGGAATTATATTCACTTTCGGATATTCAAAATACGGATGAAACCTGCCCTAGAATAGGTGCCCAGGCCCGGATTCGAATCCAGGAACTATGGATTCGCGGTCCGCCTTTTAGTTGATTTGTTTCATAAATCTATTGCAAACCTAAAATACGGATGATTTTGGCTGGAGAGGAATTGGCTGAACCTTGGTACTATTTGGACAGCACTTATTGCTCTGTCTATGGTCGCTTGTTAAATGTGGGTGTAAAAGCTATGGTTACGTACTGCATGGCCACTGTCATCTCCCGCTATAACCTGGCTATGGTTCGGTCACTTCTGCATAAGCTGAGGAGTGATCGCTTCAGAAATGGAGTTTAGATCTCGTCTGGCAACCACATCGTTCTTGGTTTTCACTTCGCCTATTCAGTTGGAAGGCGTCGTTGTTTCTTCCGTGTGAACATTTCGTCATCAAAACAAGCCTTATAACTTAACAGTGTCCAGATACATATTTCTAGATACATGTGCTTTGATCCTGCCTACATGACTGCATTAATTTACGGAGCGGTGGTGGTCCAGGTGTGGCGTTCTGAGACCGTATTCATAAACCACACGCAGGTTACGCACGCAAAGTAGCCTCACCAGCTCGCTGTGGCAGTCTTCATGGTCAAGATGTATGCAGTATAATTTTCAGCACTTTCTTAACTCAGAAAATCCACCTCTTAGGTGAATACTTAGGTTTGTTGAACCGGATAATCGGTCGACAAATATTTCACTTAGCGTTAGTGTGGGTGTTGAATAGTGTCCCTGGGCTACGCAACACTACTTAGCGTTAGTGTGGGTGTTGAATAGTGTCCCTGGGCTACGCAACACTACTTAGCGTTAGTGTGGGTGTTGAATAGTGTCCCTGGGCTACGCAACACTACTTAGCGTTAGTGTGGGTGTTGAATAGTGTCCCTGGGCTACGCAACACTACTTAGCGCCAAGCAGAACAGCTGTCGAGCGATTATAAAACGGGTTAAAAATAGAAAAGTTTGTGGTTGCTGAACATCGCTCATAGGGCCGTCTTCGTAAACCTCTCAGCTTAATTAGAACTATTTGTTAGCATGCAAGAATAAATAGTTTAGACTGAGGCTCGTTTGACAATGAGATGATATGTTCAAGACCATATGTGCTGTACATGACCTGAGACATCAACTTAACTTTTAGGTTTTCGACATTTATGTGATCACTAAATGTGAATACCTAGAACAAATCCGGTCTCTGTTTCTCACTTGTAATACTTATTACAATATTCAGTATTAGAATAGTTTTCTGTTATAAATGGAAAACATTAAATTATCTGCAATTGGCTGATTTGCTCCATTTTGTCATAGAAAAATCGGTAGCCATGTTTGACTATGTTGGCCATAGGAAATCATAGAGCAAGTATCAGACTTTATTTTCAAAACATGCAGAACATAGGTTGACTTACGATATTTTTAGCTACAGCCCCTCCCCCCCCCCCCCACCCAAAGTGATGAGGTTGATCAAACCATACACCCGTAACACCCGCATGCATGATTAAAGTTGCATCAAGGATAGTGTATAATATCCTTGATTGCATATCGAGCTGTTTCCCGCCAAAACTAAGGAGGTCAATATACAAATAACAATCACTCCTTGAATCATTCCAGATTTCTTTTGTCTATATTCCACGCATGCCAGACTGTCAATTGGAGTCTCTTAGCCTTGACCGTGATATCAATTTACCACAAGTTTTCATTTTAGTGGTAAACGTCATCAGTTTGTGTGATTCGCGATGCTTTGTTATAAGTAGCAGTGCCGAGACAGAGTTCTGTGGTGTACCGGGATAGACACGTTTGCCGCATCACAGCCGAAACGGCAATGTTTATCAGGTTTCTGAATTTATAGAATGAAACAATTCAGAGAGAGTTTTCATTGAGAGTTTTCTGCAAATTTTGATATAAATTTCGCCTAGGCTTAGTTTTGGCGGGAAAGAGCTCGATATGCAACTTTAAATATGCCCCAGATTAATTAAACAGGCATTATATACTCTCCCCTAACAATAGCAAGAGCAACAATATATACAAAGAAAAAAAAACTAATAACCATATAACCTCGATATACGACCATTTTTAGGCACTACTTGCATGACGGCATATACTTTTCTATACTTTTCTATCTATTGGTGTGTAACCTTTATTTGGTCTTGGCGGCTATCTTGAAAAATGGCTGCCATTTTATATTATTCCAACGAATTCTTGTTTTGCATTGTTCAGCAGGTCAATTTGCAACAGTGCGCGAAAAATCATACATTAATCACTTGGAACTATTATTTGATGGATTTTTCTTTATTTTCTTCGATTTTGGCCATCTTGAAAATGACGGCCATTTTATATTATACCAAGGAATTATTA
The DNA here is from genome assembly GCA_964019135.1 of Arenicola marina. NCBI lineage: Eukaryota > Metazoa > Annelida > Polychaeta > Arenicolidae > Arenicola > Arenicola marina. Next base: position 32,919,991 of record OZ025256.1, read on the forward strand.
TTTTGCATTGTTCACCCAGGTCAAACTGCGAAAGTACGCGCAAATTCGTACAATAATCTCTTGGAACTTATTTATGGACTTTTTTTGGTTATCTTGGCGGCCATCTTGAAAATGGCGGTCATTTTGAAATATATCACCTGAATCTATAGTCTTAAGTTTTGTCGTTTTTTCGTCTAATGCGTGTGCACCGTGCATGTGCCGCGCATGCGCATCCGATGCAAATATCCTATGCTGTGATAACTCGTCCGGGTATCTTTCATCATTAGGCGATCCAATATATTACTTCTGCAGCCGGAGCCAGATCATAAATGTGGTAATACCACATGATGGTCGGACTGCTCCTCACGGCGTGATTTCACCCGTGATAAGTACTGTCCGACCCGTGTACTGTTTGTTGCTTAATTATTTCTAAGGGGGGTCAAAACACATATTTGGAGCGATCCCGACAGGCCGGACGCCTTATCACGGCCGGACATATTGTCATTTCACTAATCTATCATAACGTGGCCAGACAGTTTATCACTCCCGGACAGTTAATGATGTTACGCCGGATTTGATGATCTGTTGGGGGGCCAGAGGAAACGGAAAAAATAAATAAATTGGGGTGGAGAGGCCGTCGTGCATCTTCGTCATCTCCTTCCTGTGAGGGTTGGTGGAGGTGGGGTGGTGGGGGAGCGGCGAGGGGGGCGGTGGCTTTGCTATTCATGCTGAGTTATGTACTAGTAACCTCGGCGGTCCTGCAATGTAATGTACTTTGGTGGTAAAGGAACCAAATTTGATACACTTGTAGAGTTTGAAAAACATAAGACTATAGACCCAGGTGCTATATATTTCAAAATGGCCGCCATTTCAAGATGGCCGCCAAGATAATCGAAAAAACTCCATAAAGTACGTTCCAAGAGATTATTGTACGAATTTGTGTGTACGTTTGCACTTTGACCTGGTGAACAATGCAACAAAAGAATTCCTTGGGATAATACAAAATAGCCGCCATTTTTCAAGATGGCTGCCAAAATCGAAGGAAAATTGGAAAAATCCATCAAATAATAGTTCCAAGAGGTTAATGTACGAGTTTTCGCGCACTGTTGCAAGTTGATTTGCTGAACAATGCAAAATAAGAATTCGTTGGAATAATATAAAATGACAGCCATCCTCACCCCATTACGCACGTTCCAACGGGTTCATCGGGTGAACTATCCAGTCAGTTAAATATTGACTAAAGAAGTCCAAAAGCCAGCAACATGGATCCAGGATTTGCACTTCTATCCTTACGCACCACTCCTATCGATTGTGTCATCCCAAGCCCTGTGGACATTTTGTTTAATCGCAAAATCCGAGGGAATGTGCCAGTTCAACCAGTGCATTACCTACGAAAACGCGGCATTATGACGTCACACGGATTCTCCCAAGGTGACAACGTTGGCGCAGCAGAAACTTACAAAAAATTAAGAAACTTTGTCTTTTCGTGGTCAAAACGTGATACGAAAACATCCAGCTGATCTTATTTTACCTTTATCATGTGGTTTAATGACGCATCAGTGTGTTTTTACTCCATGCACTGCACATTTTGACAGCGGAATGGTTAAGTCGATCACTTGCTCTTGCCATTTTTGTCACCGCAGAGGCACGTGACTCCGTGACGTGTGCTTGTTTGTCCCCCAAACTGAAGTCTCGCGGCCCGATCCCGAGAATCGTATAGCTCAGAGTTGGCTGTTCTATTATACACTATCCTTGCTGTCACTGACGCTTTCTTGTGAAGAGAACCGGAAGCGCCAACCGGGTGTGAATTACAAAAACGCAGCGAGCACATGGTTCTTTATAGTAACAATAGACGGGAATGGCAAGCCTTCAATGAACGAATGTCTTTTGATAGTAATAACGATTCCAAGATGACGACTGTTCAAGATGGGTCGCGAAAAAAACACCTTAAAGATGACACTGCGTAAGGATCGCGTCAATAGGGAAAGGGTATTGGCGTTGATCCAGGTATTTTACGGGTAACGATCCCCAAAACTTGCCAACAGCCAATTACGAATCACCAAAAATACCTGGATGCCAATCTCGGAGATCGGAAAAGGTATTCCCTCCCCTCATCATTGGTATTTAATTTTCTATGTGACAAACTGGCAATTTTATATAGAGAACTAACCCACCCCCACAAAAAAACCAAAAAAAACCCGGGCCTAACACAGCTCAAACCTTTCGGTTGTATTCATCTGAGCCGCCTCCTGTTAACGCGGACAAACAGTAATAGTTTAAATGCGTTAGACTTGGCTCTCGCAGATGAAGGGCTTGAGGTCGTCACAGTCGAAGTCGTAAATGAGACAGAAATCTGTGTTGTCGGCCACGGAATAGGCGAGGCACGTGCCGCCCCCTCTGGCGTTACTCCCCAGCTCCCCAGGGGCAATCAGCGACTCGGCCACGTGGTCATTGGTGTTCTCCCACTGCCAGGTGGCGCCCTGTCGCCGCCCGCCTATCCAGACAAACGCATGCGTAGTGTGGTTCCGGACATGAGGAATCACTGAAGTCAAACAGAGAGGCATATCGGAGATGATTGTACTGCGGAAACATTGCCGAGAAACAGGTACATGTGTGTGCATAAGGTTTACCTTGGCTATGGTGTAGCAGTGATGTGTGTGCATAAGATTTACCTTGGCTATGGTGTAGCAGTGATGTGTGTGCATAAGGTTTACCTTGGCTTTGGTGTAGCAGAGATGTGTGTGCATAAGGTTTACCTTGGCTATGGTGTAGCAGTGATAAGGTTTACCTTGGCTATGGTGTAGCAGGGATGTGTGTGCATAAGGTTTACCTTGGCTATAGTGTAGCAGAGATGTGTGTGCATAAGGTTTACCTTGGCTATAGTGTAGCAGTGATGAGGTTTACCTTGGCTATGGTGTAGCAGGGATGTGTGTGCATAAGGTTTACCTTGGCTATGGTGTAGCAGTGATGTGTGTGCATAAAGTTTACCTTGGCTATGGTGTAGCAGTGATGTGTGTGCATAAGGTTTACCTTGGCTATGGTGTAGCAGAGATGTGTGTGCATAAGGTTTACCTTGGCTATGGTGTAGCAGTGATAAGGTTTACCTTGGCTATGGTGTAGCAGGGATGTGTGTGCATAAGGTTTACCTTGGCTATAGTGTAGCAGAGATGTGTGTGCATAAGGTTTACCTTTGCTATAGTGTAGCAGTGATGAGGTTTACCTTGGCTATGGTGTAGCAGGGATGTGTGTGCATAAGGTTTACCTTGGCTATAGTGTAGCAGGGATGTGTGTGCATAAGGTTTACCTTGGCTATGGTGTAGCAGTGATGTGTGTGCATAAGGTTTACCTTGGCTATGGTGTAGCAGTGATGAGGTTTACCTTGGCTATGGTGTAGCAGTGATGAGGTTTACCTTGGCTATGGTGTAGCAGTGATGAAGTTTACCTTGGCTATGGTGTAGCAGTGATAAGGTTTAGCTTGGCTATGGTGTAGCAGTGATGAGGTTTACCTTGGCTATGGTGTAGCAGTGATAAGGTTTACCTTGGCTATGGTGTAGCAGTGATGGAGACTATCACAGACACAGATGTTGCACTTTCAGAATCAATTCAATGCTTCGCGTACATCCAGAGGCGGACCCCCCCCCCTTCTTTTTTTTGAGGAAAAATGCCCTTTTGCAATGCAAAATTTAGACCACCTGAGGCGTGCCTCCCCGGCCTTCCTTTCCAAATGTCATTCGGACATGACACATGGTGTGACGTGGTTTATCGAAAGAGCCAGGGGCAGATATCGGGGTTCGATTAAACACCTTTTGATTTCAAACATTTAAAATCTGTATTTTGCCTACCATTTAGCACCATTTTGCCAGATTCATATTCAATAACATGCATTAACATGTTCTTTACATATTTATTTGCATGCAATAACATGTCCTTTACATATTTGTTTTCTTACGATTAGTACTTAATGTTTCACATTCGACGATATTTATATTGTTTCGTGATGGCTATCAGATCTGTATATACTACATTTGCAAGTGCATCGATGGGAAAACATCCGTCCCCACCCCCCCCCCCCCCCCCCCCCAAAAATAAATTCTACTCTGTTTTAAACAATAGAAGTGTAAGTACCAAACTGGGTCTCCATGAAGGTCTTTCTGTCCGGTGTGTCCGCGGTGAGGAGAGCCGCCCCCAGCCCCTCGCAGTGGTCGGCCGCCACCTCCCAGGCCGCCGCCACGGCCACGAACCGGAAGCAGGAAGAGGCATCCTTCACCCACTCCGCCTCACACGATCCGGACGCCGCCTCAGTCGGGCCGCTCGTGGAGGGGGAAGCCCCCCCTAGTTCCAGACCGCCTGGGGAAGCCCCCCCTAGGTCGGTGGTCCCTTCTGACGTTCCGCTCTCGATGGCTGGTTCCTGGGCGCCTCGTGACAGTTCTGCGGAGCAATAACATTTAATGCGGATTTCATACCCACGTCACGCAATTGAACCATGATGAGAATGTTGATAAGAGTCATAGGTTAAGTGATGAACTATTGAATTTCACACATCATTTCCTGCTACGAGATTGATGCATATCACAAAAAAGTATCAAAAGCATGCAATGGTGTGAGACTGAATATATGTGTGTGACTAATATATAAACACAATATGCAGCTCTTCGTCATATACCAGTCCTAAATATATGATCCATAATATGCCATAGGGGACATTTAGACGGGCCGTTGTTAGGTGATTATTGTTAAATATCAGTTCGCGGGTGAATAATGTGTTACTCGGATGTATACACCATGCGGCCAGGCGCTCACTTTTATATGGTCATAAAAGAGAACCGAGTCCCTGTCCGTGTTCACAAACCACACGTATGTGCGCTCCAGGCTTGAGTTAATGCCAGACCTGTCGTAATAACGAAGCTGATATTGGTGTGTAGGGCACAATGAACAGTTCAATTCCAGCATATGATTAACTCATATTATCCCCACATATTGCTTCCCTGCTATTTCCTACCACGTTAACTCGCTGTAAGTGCCCTATAATTGTATGTCCATCTGATGCCTCAAGAAGACTTGCAAGAGGAACTTGCAAAGTGGACTGGAATAAACCACAGGTTACTCCGAGCGGCATGAAATTTGATAATTATAACTTACTTGTTAACACCCTACATTCGTGCTTCCTGTCAGGTACAATTATACACTTCCACTATTAACTATCTAGTGATTAATTTTCTAATAATGTTGCATCACGTGACTCACTCAATTCAAATGAACTGCGAATTTTGTTCTTATGCTTTAGGACAGATCTGGCCTAACGTCATACCTGGAGCCCACCCACGTAGCTTACGCACCAAAAGCGCGTTTTCTAAAACTAACTTTAATGTAGATAGTATGGCTTAAAGTCCTGTGGATAGACCATTTATTTCCTTGGCGTGCAGTACGGGAGATCCCGGTGACCAAACAAGGTCATGGTCTATCATCAAAATACATGATATACATTTGATATTAAAGTAATATATTCCGTATTTTGTTGTATTCCCAACCTCTTCTCCATGTCAAATAAGCATATTCTGTCTTGAATTTAAATCCTGAAAGCCTGTGGGCTATCCGGAGAGAAGCAAATGTGTTCACCGGAGCAGACGTTGGTGGCCGGCTTTATATCCCTGCCCACCGGTTCGCTGATCGGTATTCTGTGCGATGTCGACCGCGGCTCGTTAGGACGTCCGCGCGCGATATAAATAAACCGCGCGGTTTTATGTTGAAATTGTTGTTTTACAGACTCAAAGAGATATAAAACATGTGGCTCATAATTTTGAGATACTTTTAGTCTTGATTCTAAAATGTAAAAAATCTAAGATGGCGCATGTAAGTATGTTTCTTGAACAATCCCAATCTGTAACGCTTACCGAAGTAGCTGCCTGTGTTGTGTGTCTCCGCCATCGTGCCGCCATGTTCCTCCGCCTGCTCCAGCAGCTCGCAGACACGCGGACTGGCGCCTAACCGGAAGTGGAAGGCAACACAGCGAGTGTAGGTCAGGCAAATATCAGCGCACCTGATGGAGGAGGTCACGCGATCCAGCACCAAGAAGCTGCTAGGGGTGCTGTTGTTCTGGGCGTGGACGCGGTGCCCCTTGAAGACCCCGGATGTAATGATGAGACCATTGGCCATCGCAAACAGCGCCACGAGCACCACACACTTCGGTATGACGTCACGACCGCGGGCGGCCATTCCCCGGCCGCCCGCCGACACCGCGGTCTGCCCCGGAACCGACATGCCTTACACGCCGATCGTACTGAGGGAAATGCCGCTTTAGTTTGGATATCTAAGATGAGGACCACTATGTTGTAATGCTAACAATATCAGCCAAAGCCAGTAATATGCAGCAAACACATGAAATGAGATATCCAAAGTTAGAGCAGTGTATTCGCAGGAAGTACACAGGAATCACAATGCCATATCCACAGATTAACCTGGTTGTGAGTGTGCCTCACCGACCTAAGCATGCGCGTGTGCCCCCGTCCCGCCTGTCAATACTGTGATTTATGACTGTGGTTGATTGTTATCACTGAACCTAACCAGCAGGCGAGAAATGGACTATGTATGGCCTATCAGAACCGAAGTATTCTTCCAGTACATATATCTACATTCTTATCTATGTCCTGCAAATCCATTTCCTTATCCAAAGGTGAAATAAAAGTTAAGCTATCACTGCTCCACTGATTAAATTTCCGTGTGGCCCACGGCGGACGATACGATCCTAGTGCGGAATTAACCCTGCTTCACCGTGCGGCCCCCTGCAATCCCAGCAATTTTCTATTTTCGATAAGAATTTCTTTTCTTGTGCACCTTTCAGTAAAAACTAAGTAACGTTGTCCCCTACCATCGATCGTTTAGCCGCGTAGTGGATGTTTCTATCTTGTTAACAAGCTGGGGAGAGTGACGAGAGAAAGGCGGCATAGTTTGCCTCTTTGGTTTCATGGCTTGACGAGTCGTATCAATGACTTTCGAGCCGGTATTGACAGCTCGCGGTACTATCGACCCAAGATGGCGTGCCTCGCCCCAATGTCCCACACTGCCGCCATAGCAAGCAACAGTCACCCTCATTGTCCTCTCACTCTCCAGATCGAACTCGTAAAACATTGTGGAGGACATAGCGTGTTGTTCCCGAGAGGCTCGTTCGCAGACCGTGTGTGAACCGAGCTTGTCTTGGCGGGAGGCTCGCCGCCTGCGGTATCACAGTCCGCCGCGAGGTGGCGCCGCACAATGCTCAAACGCCCCATTAAGTCCGTGTATATGACCTTGAATCACTCTGCAGAGTCTGTGCAAGGTCCCTAGTGGATCTTCATGCCGTGTACCGATTGCAGACCCGAACATGGAAGTAATAAATGTGCAATTTGCTCCATTTACGGTTCCCCACAATGCGCCTGACGTACTGTACCGTATTGGCGTTCCTCTTCAAGGTCAGAAGCTTAGATCAGCGCACTGCGGGAAATCGACCTGCCAAACATCGTATGACCATTTTTCCTGTTTTGCAAAAGTCGTGCAAATATGTATGGAATACTTGGAAGTTGTTGTAATATCATGATGGTAGGCGAGGAATATTTGTTTGATGGGGCGAAGTTTTTTTGGACTTGGAGTCCGACGTTGTTTAGAAAATTGCTGATTTAACAGCCAATATTTATCGGAGGCAGAAGGCGGGAGATAGCTAGAAGGAATGTCTCGTTACGGCCAACCATTGTTTCGGCATAGCTCATGTCTTTTACTATAATAATCGATTTCATGGCCTTTAACATGGAAGATGGAGCGAAAGACATTTGTCGCGCATAGTGTGATTCTGACCTCTAATCCATCTGTACATTGAACATGCCAACGTGCTTATAGTGCTCCACCAGTTGTCGTAGCTTCACAGATTCACAGATTGAAGTCAAATGTTTTCCCTTTTTATTGAATATCTTAACATCAATACCTGCTGATCTGTATTTACGCTACTAGACGTAGGCTATCTATGTTAGAACCAAAAAACGTCATAGTGACCAAGACGTCATACCTTGGTTGAATGAAATATACAGTTTTAAGTTTGACTTCAACCATCCCAGTTATCGCTCACACAACCCTGCGGGGCGGGGCCACTCGGGGCCACAGCCGGTTACATAAGTTATAGTCCAACATGAGATTCACAGATGAATGGTAGCTGTTTGGTGCAGCTGTCCTCACCCACACCACACGTGGCGTCCTCCCCTCCAGTCACGTGACGCACGAGACACCTCTCAGACACACCAGTCACGTGCTCAACGCCGCACCCACGTGACGTAAATACCATCACGTCATTGGTGGAAATACAGCGCCACGCCGTCCCTATGTATGTACCTCCCAACCACACGTTGTTGTCGGCCGGGACCTCCGCCTGGTCGGCCGGGTCGTCATCGTCCCGGTCACCCTGCGAGTCTCTGTCGTTCTCCTGTGAGTTACCACGGCCTTCGTCGCTGTCCCACGAGCTGTTCCTGCCTCCTCCATTGTCATTGAAACCGTCCTCTGGGAGTGGGTAGAGGGCGGGTTGTAAACATACATTCATGTTTTGTTCCGTTTTTTAGTGGACATTTTATATTGAAATTACAAGTACACTGTTATGATGTACAATGACTGAAAGACATTGCGCCAGAATGAAGCCAGGTGCTGACAATCCTGGGGAGTCGGTACGTTTAACATCCACCCAGTATTGTTCATTATTGCCTTTCAGGGCCGCGTTAAGAACAATTGCCAGCCCTGAACTGTATTTGTCAGGATTATGGCAATAAATCAATGCTCCCTAACCCGCCTGCGTTTTTTAACATGCTGGTATGCGCGACGGACACAGTACTGCATGGCACTGCATGGAACTCCACAACGAGTATAAATTACCTTCCCGTCTCTCACCCTCCCCCCCTCCCCACACACACACACACAAATACCTGGCTGATACCCAGCCAGCTGAGTGACAACGCACTGGGTGCGCACCAGGCATGGGGTGATGCATTGTAAATGTAATCGATTATGATTACTTAGAAATTTCATGATTACGATTACGATTACAGAAAATATGAAAGTAAATATGAAAGTAGAAATTGAAAGTAATCAGGATTACAATCATGATTACTTTCTATGTGCTTTCATAAATGGGCTCTGAACTAGACCTTAAAGTACATATTTCAACAGACAGTGAACAGAAAGCTCACTTTGGGGACTAACACAGCCTGAGTGAACATTGTAAAGTAATCATCAAAAGTAATCATGATTACGATCTCATTAGCAATGTAATCGATTACGGTTACGATTACATGGCTTTTAAAACCAATGTAATCGATTACGATTACTTGGAAAATGTAATCGATTACAATCGATTACGATTACTGATTACGATTACCCCATGTCTGGTACTCACTCTCAAACTCATGAAGCAGAAAGGCTTGTTCCTCCTCGGTTTGCCAGCAGGCCAGGTGGGCGTGGAGGTGCTGGCAGTGGGCCTCGGCCTCCCGCCAGGACAGCGCCAGGGCCACCAGGCGGTAACAGGAGGTCCCGTGCTGCAGCCAGCTGTCAGGACACGATCCCGGCGCCCTCGGCAGCAGCTCCCGATAGGCGTCTTCTGGTGGACGTAGCGTGAGGGGGTGTACTGCAGGAGGCTGTGGGGGGGGGGGTGGAGGGATATTGTGGGAAGGAGTGGTGGGGGGGGGGCTGATATTGTGGGACGGCGAGTGGGGTAATATTGTGGAAGGGCGTGGGAGGTGATATTGTGGGAGGGCGTGGGGGGAGGGGGGGGGGCTATTGTGGGAGGGCGTGGGGGTGATATTGTGGAAGGGCGTGGTAGGTGATATTGTCGGAGGGCGTGGGGGGAGGGAGGGGAATATTGTGTGAGGGCGCGGGGGGTGATATTGTGGGAGGGTGTGGGGTGATATTGTGGGAGGGCGTGGGGGTGATATTGTGGAAGGGCGTGGTAGGTGATATTGTCGGATGGCGTGGGGGGAGGGGGGGGGCTATTGTGGGAGGGCGTGGAGGTGATATTGTGAAAGGGCATGGAGGGTGATATTGTGGAAGGGCGTGGGGGGATATTGTGGGAGGGCGTGGGGGGTGATATTGTCGGAGGGCGTGGGGGAGGGGGGGCTATTGTGGGAGGGCGCGGCGGGTGATATTGTGGAAGGGCGTGGTAGGTGATATTGTCGGAGGGCGTGGGGGGAGGGGGGGAATATTGTGTGAGGGCGCGGGGGGTGATATTGTGGGAGGGTGTGGGGTGATATTGTGGGAGGGCGTGGGGGTGATATTGTGGAAGGGCGTGGTAGGTGATATTGTCGGATGGCGTGGGGGGAGGGGGGGGGGGCTATTGTGGGAGGGCGTGGAGGTGATATTGTGAAAGGGCATGGAGGGTGATATTGTGGAAGGGCGTGGGGGGATATTGTGGGAGGGCGTGGGGGGTGATATTGTCGGAGGGCGTGGGGGAGGGGGGCTATTGTGGGAGGGCGCGGCGGGTGATATTGTGGAAGGGCGTGGGAGGTGATATTGTGGGAGGGCGTGGGGGGAGGGGGGGGGGGCTATTGTGGGAGGGCGTGGGGGTGATATTGTGGAAGGGCGTGGTAGGTGATATTGTCGGAGGGCGTGGGGGGAAGGGGGGGGAATATTGTGTGAGGGCGCGGGGGGTGATATTGTGGGAGGGTGTGGGGTGATATTGTGGGAGGGCGTGGGGGTGATATTGTGGAAGGGTGTGGTAGGTGATATTGTCGGATGGCGTGGGGGGAGGGGGGGGGGCTATTGTGGGAGGGCGTGGAGGTGATATTGTGAAAGGGCATGGAGGGTGATATTGTGGAAGGGCGTGGGGGGATATTGTGGGAGGGCGTGGGGGGTGATATTGTCGGAGGGCGTGGGGGAGGGGGGGCTATTGTGGGAGGGCGCGGCGGGTGATATTGTGGAAGGGCGTGGTAGGTGATATTGTCGGAGGGCGTGGGGGGAGGGGGGGGAATATTGTGTGAGGGCGCGGGGGGTGATATTGTGGGAGGGTGTGGGGTGATATTGTGGGAGGGCGTGGGGGTGATATTGTGGAAGGGCGTGGTAGGTGATATTGTCGGATGGCGTGGGGGGAGGGGGGGGGGCTCTTGTGGGAGGGCGTGGAGGTGATATTGTGAAAGGGCATGGAGGGTGATATTGTGGAAGGGCGTGGGGGGATAATGTGGGAGGGCGTGGGGGGTGATATTGTCGGAGGGCGTGGGGGAGGGGGGGCTATTGTGGGAGGGCGCGGCGGGTGATATTGTGGAAGGGCGTGGTAGGTGATATTGTCGGAGGGCGTGGGGGGAGGGGGGGGACTATTGTGGGAGGACCCGGGATGTGATATTCTGGAAGGGACTGGGGGTGATATTGTGGGAGGTGATATTGTGGGAGGGCGTGGGGTTGGGAGTGATATTGTGGGAGGATGTGGGGGGTGATATTGTGGAAGGGTGTGTGGGGGGGGGGGGGTTGATATTTTGGGAGGGTGTTGGGGTGATATTGTGGGAGGGTGTTGGGGGTGATATTGGGGAAGAGCGTGGGCAGTGGGTATGGGGAGGTGTGGGGAGGATTGAGAGGTGAGCGAGGGAATGTGACCTGAGGGTATCAACTTTGGTTGGGTGAGCTCTCAACAAACTTATGACCGGGCCAACAGCGAAGATGAGTAAAAGGCTTTCTGTTACAGGCAACATTTTGTATGACGTCAAGAGATGAAGTCTACAATAGTGACATCTTACCATAGTAACGATAACGGGAGTCCGGTACCAGTCGAGAGATGGTTTCGGTCGCCTCGTCCAGAAGCTCGCAGCTTCCCGCCGCCGTCTCCAGGTTGAAAGCGAGGCACCGCTCGAAGGCCACGCACGCGTCGGCGCAGGCGAGAGCCGACATCCGGGGCCTGGCCACCCAGAGAGCGGAGGCGCCGGCGAGGCGGACCCCGCGCTGCTCCCGGAAGCGGCCGACGCGATGGTCGGTGTGCGCGGCTCCACCGAGACACAACACGTGCCACGCCATCAGTAGGACCCGGTTGTGCACTTGCGCGCGGCTCCCCAGAGCGGCGGGTGTCATGGCGTCAACGGTAGCGACTGGCGTCACCTGGCGGGTGGAGATTACTAGCGGCCCGCGGAAACTGGCTGCTGGCGACACCTGGCGGATGAAGATTACTGGCGGCTGGCGACACCTGGCACCTGGCGACACCTGGCGGCTGGCGACACCAACAAAGTGAGACACCTGGCGAATGGAGATTACTGGCGGCGCCTGGCGACACCTAGCGGCGATGACGGTGGTCGGCCAGGCCAATTGCTTACTGATATAACAGACGTTCAGAGCGCGTGCGTATCCCCGACTGAAGGCCTGAAGTCTACGAAAGGGACTGCAGCTAAAAGGGCGCACCAAAAGTGTGATAAATATCACGTATTCTAATGGACACTATTTATATCTGACGTCGGAAACACCGGAATGAAAGGAAACAAACCGAAGTGCATGACCGGATTTAACGATGGATTTTGTGGTGCTTCCCTCCCACCTCTCCAGTCCAATCAGTCAATATGTCGGGTGGTGTTGGCCCGGGGTGGGGGGTGAGGCTGGTTGCAGGTAGTATGAGGTGGCGGGTGGTGGTGGGGTGAGGTGTGTGTGTGTGTGGGGGGGCGGGGGGGGTAATGGATGAGCGGTAGTCATGACAAAGCCGGGTTAGCCTCGTTAGCTAAAACTTTCAGCATGGAACCTGCAGAATAAACTAACAAGAAAAAAAAAGGTGAAAATCCGACATTTCTTCCGGCAATATACGTGACAAGTACATCATGGGAGGGGCGGATTCCGTGTTCAGTCGACGTCTATGACACTCGTGAGGTGCCATGGTGACGTGAGAGTGCCACGGTGGGTGGCGACGTAAGAGTGCCACGGTGGGTGGTGACGTAAGAGTGCCACGGTGGGTGGTGATGTAAGAGTGCCAAGGTGGGTGGTGATGTAAGAGTGCCAAGGTGGGCGGCGATGTAAGAGTGCCAAGGTGGGTGGCGACGTAAGAGTGCCAACGTGGGCGGCGACGTAAGAGTGCCACGGTGGGTGGCGACGTAAGAGTGCCAAGGTGGGTGGTGACGTAAGAGTGCCAAGGTGGGTGGTGACGTAAGAGTGCCAAGGTGGGTGGTGATGTAAGAGTGCCAAGGTGGGCGGCGACGTAAGAGTGCCAAGGTGGGTGGTGACGTAAGAGTGCCAAGGTGGGTGGTGACGTAAGAGTGCCAAGGTGGGTGGCGATGTAAGAGTGCCAAGGTGGGTGGTGACGTAAGAGTGCCACGGTGGGTGGTGATGTAAGAGTGCCAAGGTGGGTGGTGAGGTAAGAGTGCCAAGGTGGGTGGCGGCGTAAGAGTGCCACGGTGGGTGGTGACGTAAGAGTGCCACGGTGGGCGGTGACGTAAGAGTGCCAAGGTGGGTGGTGACGTAAGAGTGCCACGGTGGGCGGTGATGTAAGAGTGCCAAGGTGGGTGGTGATGTAAGAGTGCCAAGGTGGGTGGTGACGTAAGAGTGCCACGGTGGGCGGTGACGTAAGAGTGCCAAGGTGGGTGGTGACGTAAGAGTGCCACGGTGGGTGGTGATGTAAGAGTGCCAAGGTGGGTGGTGATGTAAGAGTGCCAAGGTGGGTGGTGACGTAAGAGTGCCACGGTGGGCGGTGACGTAAGAGTGCCAAGGTGGGTGGTGACGTAAGAGTGCCACGGTGGGTGGTGATGTAAGAGTGCCAAGGTGGGTGGTGATGTAAGAGTGCCAAGGTGGGTGGTGACGTAAGAGTGCCACGGTGGGTGGTGATGTAAGAGTGCCAAGGTGGGTGGTGATGTAAGAGTGCCAAGGTGGGTGGTGATGTAAGAGTGCCAAGGTGGGTGGTGATGTAAGAGTGCCAAGGTGGGTGGTGACGTAAGAGTGCCACGGTGGGTGGTGACGTAAGAGTGCCAAGGTGGGTGGTGACGTAAGAGTGCCACGGTGGGTGGTGATGTAAGAGTGCCAAGGTGGGTGGTGATGTAAGAGTGCCAAGGTGGGTGGTGACGTAAGAGTGCCAAGGTGGGTGGTGATGTAAGAGTGCCACGGTGGGCGGCGACGTAAGAGTGCCAAGGTGGGTGGTGATGTAAGAGTGCCAAGGTGGGTGGTGATGTAAGAGTGCCAGGGTGGGCGGCGACGTAAGAGTGCCACGGTGGGCGGCGACGTAAGAGTGCCACGGTGGGCGGCGACGTAAGAGTGCCACGGTGGGCGGCGACGTAAGAGTGCCACGGTGGGCGGCGACGTAAGAGTGCCAAGGTGGGCGGCGACGTAAGAGTGCCACGGTGGGCGGCGACGTAAGAGTGCCACGGTGGGCGGCGACGTAAGAGTGCCACGGTGGGCGGCGACGTAAGAGTGCCACGGTGGGCGGCGACGTAAGAGTGCCACGGTGGGCGGCGACGTAAGAGTGCCACGGTGGGCGGCGACGTAAGAGTGCCAAGGTGGGCGGCGACGTAAGAGTGCCAAGGTGGGCGGCGACGTGAGAGTGCCAAGGTGGGTGGCGATGTAAGAGTGCCAAGGTGGGTGGTGATGTAAGAGTGCCAAGGTGGGTGGCGATGTAAGAGTGCCAAGGTGGGTGGTGACGTAAGAGTGCCAAGGTGGGTGGCGATGTAAGAGTGCCAGGGTGGGCGGCGACGTAAGAGTGCCACGGTGGGCGGCGACGTAAGAGTGCCACGGTGGGCGGCGACGTAAGAGTGCCAAGGTGGGCGGCGACGTAAGAGTGCCAAGGTGGGTGGTGACGTAAGAGTGCCAAGGTGGGTGGTGACGTAAGAGTGCCAAGGTGGGTGGTGATGTAAGAGTGCCAGGGTGGGCGGCGACGTAAGAGTGCCACGGTGGGCGGCGACGTAAGAGTGCCACGGTGGGCGGCGACGTAAGAGTGCCAAGGTGGGCGGCGACGTAAGAGTGCCAAGGTGGGCGGCGACGTGAGAGTGCCAAGGTGGGTGGCGATGTAAGAGTGCCAAGGTGGGTGGTGATGTAAGAGTGCCAAGGTGGGTGGCGATGTAAGAGTGCCAAGGTGGGTGGTGACGTAAGAGTGCCAAGGTGGGTGGCGATGTAAGAGTGCCAAGGTGGGTGGCGATGTAAGAGTGCCAAGGTGGGTGGTGAGGTAAGAGTGCCAAGGTGGGTGGTGATGTAAGAGTGCCAAGGTGGGTGGTGATGTAAGAGTGCCAAGGTGGGTGGTGATGTAAGAGTGCCAAGGTGGGTGGTGATGTAAGAGTGCCAAGGTGGGTGGTGATGTAAGAGTGCCAAGGTGGGTGGCGATGTAAGAGTGCCAAGGTGGGTGGTGACGTAAGAGTGCCAAGGTGGGTGGTGACGTAAGAGTGCCAAGGTGGGTGGTGACGTAAGAGTGCCAAGGTGGGTGGTGACGTAAGAGTGCCAAGGTGGGTGGTGACGTAAGAGTGCCAAGGTGGGTGGCGATGTAAGAGTGCCAAGGTGGGTGGTGATGTAAGAGTGCCAAGGTGGGTGGTGACGTAAGAGTGCCACGGTGGGTGGTGACGTAAGAGTGCCACGGTGGGTGGTGACGTAAGAGTGCCACGGTGGGTGGTGACGTAAGGCATGAATAAGGCACCATTTGAGTCGGACTGTATTTGTTAACGTATAATATCGATTCCCTCGCTGATCAGTAATTGCCCGTGCAAACCTTGACGGTGACCAATAGAGGAACCAATAAAATTCTTGGGTATATATGTTGGCTATGACAGCGCGAGGTGTAATAGCTATAATTGGTACATGAAATTGGATAAGATAGAATCACAAATAACACAATGGCAAAAAAGGCATATGACAATGTTTGGAAAAGTGTCTGTAATCAAATGCCTACTTTTGACCAAAATCACACATGTTGCACAAAACTGTGTGATGCCCTCTGACTTCGCTCACAAATTAAACAAGTTACTACATGGTTTCATTTGGGGTGCCAAAGATAGAATCAAACGAAATGTCCTGATAAAGAGCATAAAAGAAGGCGGGATTGGAATGGTGGACGTAGAATCTCATTATCGTGCAATTAGATTGTTGTGGGTGAAACGCCTCTTTCATCCTGGAAATGAAACATGGAAGTTTATAGGAACACACTATTTGGAATTCTTTGGCAATAAATTTGCATGCATGTTATTCAAGGGTATCAATGCAATAAAAAATCCACAGATCGACGACCTACCAGAATTTTATCAAGAATTGCATGTATTTTATGGTATGGTAAACGAGTTTAAAGGTAAAGAATGTGTGGGAGATATTAAGGAGGAATGTATATGGGGTAACACAGGTGTACAAATAAATAGATGTAAGCGTCAAAACTGCATCTTGTTTAGGTCATTCACTGAAAGTGGTATATGGTTCGTAAAAGATTTGCTAATAGGCAATGGTCAAATAAGTGAAGATTTCATTTTACAAAAGGTCAAGCGCAAAGTGAATATTGTATCCGAGATATATATATTGAAAAATGCTCTAAAACATCATGTTATGGGTGATCTTCAAAACGTACCATGTAATGATGGTGATAATTTAAATGTGTTTACTAGTGACGAAAACACGTTCCTAACTACCAAACAACTATATGGACTATTTACACGGATGAAGGCCACTAGGTCGAGGGTTGAGAAAAAGTTTATAAAGGTGATTCACTGTGAAAACATTGACTTCTCTTTAGCGTATGAGAGGAAAATCGTACAATTTGTCGACAAGAAGCTTGCAGAATTTAACTATAAAGTACTAAACTTGCAACTGCCGTGTAATAAGAATCTAAAGTTATGGGGTAAGCAAACTGAAGACAAGTGTACACATTGTGGTGGATTACATGATATCATGCACCTCATTGATGAATGCCCTCATGCACATGCAATGTGGGATATAACTAGAAGATCATTAAGTCGCAGTATTAATATTCGTGATGTTATAATTGGAGTCCAGAAAGTGATTACAACGTTTTGTTTTCGACGATCGCGTATTTATTATATAAAGAATGGCTTCTCTCGAACACTGGTAGACTGGAACACCAAATAGATTGCCGGACTTTCTTTATCACGGAATTAGACTATAAAAGTAAAATACTAAAACAAATAAGAAAGAGCAGTTCTGCTGCATCTTTACTCACAACAGTTAAAAACGCCTTGATATAGAACGTGCTGATATATTTTTCATGTGTTGCTTTTAACTCAGTGAATATATAGATTACTTGAATGTATTGCATGAATTTTGTACTTATGTATGACCTCTTGGGAATAAAGAATAAAAAGAAAAAAAGAAAAAAAAAAATGATGGTGACACAAACAGCGCCTCATATGTAAAGGCGAGTGAGGTGGGCAGGTGAGGGCTCTGCAACATGCGCCGCAATATCTGGATGCGGCGTTCAGATAGGGGGTGGGGATGTACGAGGACTCCCGGGGGCACCTGTCACAACTTCCGGTTGCCGCTGGAAGAATTCTTTCACTGTGGCGTGGCTGCACCCAGAGCCTTTGTCAGGCATGGCGTGTGACACCGACATAAAACAGTGGGGGGGGGATTAATCTTACGGCATTATACTTATTTACGTCTGCCCGGAGGTTACGTCTGCCCGGAGGTTACGTCTGCCCAGGACACGGACACGCGAGGCGCCGTCTGGTGACGACAGACAGCACGAAGGAAGATGTCATGTAAACAACACAGGAAACGGGTCGAGGGCCCTTATATATATCCCAATCCTACTACCAATGGGCGTGTTCCGGCATGCAGACGACGGTATACCGATAACAAATGGTTATTACGTTTATTCGCCTGTTGTTTTAGATGTCATCACGTGCATAATTTCAGCAAGGTGTCAAAACATAATCAACTGCATTCACTTCAAGTTTTACGTCGGCCCTATCGACGAAAAGAGCCCTCGTCGAATCGTGCACACAGTTGATGAAAATTATTGCCTAGACGCCTTGTTAATTCGTGAGTACTCTATTAGACTTGTACGTGTGTAATGAGATGTGGTCCTTTGGACTCGATAAGCTTTAAGCCACATTTACAGACGCTTATAATAACCGGAACCAGACACCTCGTCAGTGAACGTTACTGACACAAGGACCACCACCAGACCTGATTATGGTCCGAGCACGAACCCAGGTCCGTTTTAGGCGTGCCGAACAACATGCCACCTATCGGGAGCAGTACGGATTTACCTTCCGTAATGCGGAAGCAAACCGGCATAGCTAATAACAAATAGCAAGCTGCTTCATCGCAGCATGGCTTCGAACCTCCTGACTTGATCAAAAAAGACCTGATAGTTTACTTAGCAAGATGCTACGTCTTGTCATCGGTTTCCAGTGTCATTAATTAAGACAGCGTCCAGGTTGATAGAACGGTATTGTCCATTGTGACACATGGTGCCAAAAGGTGGGGCTACAAAGTAAATAATTTAAATGTTCCGTCAACGTGCATGGCAGCAGTTGTGAGGTACAGCATATGAGCACCAGGCATTTTTTTGAAAAATTCGGCGAATAACAAAATAGCAGGTTTTCCTGCCCTTTTAAAAATGGAGGATATCCCTTACCAGTGGTTTGTTTTGGACAGGCATGTAACGCATGACGGTTTTTCGTATGTGAAAGTTACCACACCGTGATTATTGTATTGATGCGGCGTTCAGTCAAGGCGTCAACACATCGTGGTGTTTACAGTTAGCTAATGTAACTGATGCTTGCTACGTATCTTCTGCGTGTGTGAAATAGGTGTGTTGTTTGTTCCTACCTTTGCTCGATTTATTACACTTGAGTCCCGCGTTATGTGTGTCAGCGGTTGTCATAACGCTGTCTACATTTGGGGGATTTCGGGTGTGCGAGCGATTTAGTCGGACTTCCTGGAGATCATAACCGAACGCGGAGATTGTGGTCCGATAGCGCGGTCACGTGGTACATTTTATTCCCGGACCTTACTCCCCACCCAGAGGAGGATCACGAGGACTTCCAACAATTTGCTAAATACATGTAACGTAGTATTTTGAACAGCCATAAATCTGTAAATAATATTATAACGAGGAGAATAAAATAAATAACACAACACGCATGATTTAGTGCTATGGTACTACTTAACGGACTTCAAGATTCGTGCAGTTTAATAAGTGCGACACTTATTCTCACCCGACGCGGCACTACACCAACATATCTCACCCGACGCGGCACTACACCAACATATCTCACCCGACGCGGCACTACACCAACATATCTCACCCGACCCGGCACTACACCAAAGTATCTCACCAGACGTGGCACTACACCAACATATCTCACCCGATGTGGCACTACATTAACATATCTCACCCGACGCGTCACTACACCAACATATCTCACCCGACGCGGCACTACACCAACATATCTCACCCGACCCGGCACTACACCAACATATCTCACCCGACGTGGCACTACACCAACATATCTCACCTGATGTGGCACTACATTAACATATCTCACCCGACGCGGCACTACACCAACATATCTCACCCGATGCGGCACTACACCAACATATCTCACCCGATGCGGCACTACACCAACATATCTCACCCGACGCGGCACTACACCAACATATCTCACCCGATGCGGCACTACACCAACATATCTCACCCGACCCGGCACTACACCAACATATCTCACCCGACGTGGCACTACACCAACATATCTCACCTGATGTGGCACTACATTAACATATCTCACCCGACGCGGCACTACACCAACATATCTCACCCGATGCGGCACTACACCAACATATCTCACCCGATGCGGCACTACACCAACATATCTCACCCGATGTGGCACTACATTAACATATCTCACCCGATGCGGCACTACACCAACATATCTCACCCGACGCGGCACTACACCGACATATCTCACCCGACGCGGCACTACACCAACATATCTCACGCGATGCGGCACTACACCAACATATCTCACCCGACGCGGCACTACACCAACATATCTCACCCGATGCGGCACTACATTAACATATCTCACCCGATGTGGCACTACATTAACATATCTCACCCGATGCGGCACTACACCAACATATCTCACCCGACGCGGCATTACACCAACATATCTCACCCGACGCGGCACTACACCAACATATCTCACCTGACGCGGCACTACACCAACATATCTCACCCGATGCGGCACTACACCAACATATCTCACCCGATGCGGCACTACATTAACATATCTCACCCGATGCGGCACTACACCAACATATCTCACCCGATGCGGCACTACACCAACATATCTCACCCGACGCGGCACTACACCAACATATCTCACCCGACGCGGCACTACACCAACATATCTCACCCGACGCGGCACTACATTGACATATCTCACCCGATGCGGCACTACACCAACATATCTCACCCGATGCGGCACTACACCAACATATCTCACCCGATGCGGCATTACACCAACATATCTCACCCGATGCGGCACTACACCAACATATCTCACCCGATGCGGCACTACATTAACATATCTCACCCGACGCGGCACTACACCAACATATCTCACCCGATGCGGCACTACACCAACATATCTCACCCGACCCGGCACTGCACCAACATATCTCACCCGATGCGGCACTACATTAACATATCTCACCCGATGCGGCACTACACCAGCATATCTCACCCGACGCGGCACTACATTAACATATCTCACCCGACGCGGCACTACACCAACATATCTCACCCGATGCGGCACTACACCAACATATCTCACCCGACGCGGCACTACACCAACATATCTCACCCGATGCGGCACTACACCAACATATCTCACCCGACGCGGCACTACACCAACATATCTCACCCGACGCGGCACTACACCAACATATCTCACCCGATGCGGCACTACACCAACATATCTCACCCGACGCGGCACTACACCAACATATCTCACCCGACGCGGCACTACACCAACATATCTCACCCGACCCGGCACTACACCAACATATCTCACCCGACGTGGCACTACACCAACATATCTCACCTGATGTGGCACTACATTAACATATCTCACCCGACGCGGCACTACACCAACATATCTCACCCGACGCGGCACTACACCAACATATCTCACCCGATGCGGCACTACACCAACGTATCTCACCCGACGCGGCACTACACCAACATATCTCACCCGATGCGGCACTACACCAACATATCTCACCCGACCCGGCACTACACCAACATATCTCACCCGACGTGGCACTACACCAACATATCTCACCTGATGTGGCACTACATTAACATATCTCACCCGACGCGGCACTACACCAACATATCTCACCCGATGCGGCACTACACCAACATATCTCACCCGATGCGGCACTACACCAACATATCTCACCCGATGTGGCACTACATTAACATATCTCACCCGATGCGGCACTACACCAACATATCTCACCCGACGCGGCACTACACCAACATATCTCACCCGACGCGGCACTACACCAACATATCTCACGCGATGCGGCACTACACCAACATATCTCACCCGACGCGGCACTACACCAACATATCTCACCCGATGCGGCACTACATTAACATATCTCACCCGATGTGGCACTACATTAACATATCTCACCCGATGCGGCACTACACCAACATATCTCACCCGCCGCGGCATTACACCAACATATCTCACCCGACGCGGCACTACACCAACATATCTCACCCGACGCGGCACTACACCAACATATCTCACCCGATGCGGCACTACACCAACATATCTCACCCGATGCGGCACTACATTAACATATCTCACCCGATGCGGCACTACACCAACATATCTCACCCGATGCGGCACTACACCAACATATCTCACCCGACGCGGCACTACACCAACATATCTCACCCGACGCGGCACTACACCAACATATCTCACCCGACGCGGCACTACATTGACATATCTCACCCGATGCGGCACTACACCAACATATCTCACCCGATGCGGCACTACACCAACATATCTCACCCGATGCGGCATTACACCAACATATCTCACCCGATGCGGCACTACACCAACATATCTCACCCGACCCGGCACTGCACCAACATATCTCACCCGATGCGGCACTACATTAACATATCTCACCCGACGCGGCACTACACCAACATATCTCACCCGATGCGGCACTACACCAACATATCTCACCCGACCCGGCACTGCACCAACATATCTCACCCGATGCGGCACTACATTAACATATCTCACCCGATGCGGCACTACACCAGCATATCTCACCCGACGCGGCACTACATTAACATATCTCACCCGACGCGGCACTACACCAACATATCTCACCCGATGCGGCACTACACCAACATATCTCACCCGACGCGGCACTACACCAACATATCTCACCCGATGCGGCACTACACCAACATATCTCACCCGACGCGGCACTACACCAACATATCTCACCCGACGCGGCACTACACCAACATATCTCACCCGATGCGGCACTACACCAACATATCTCACCCGACGCGGCACTACACCAACATATCTCACCCGACGCGGCACTACACCAACATATCTCACCCGACGCGGCA
This sequence comes from Arenicola marina, assembly GCA_964019135.1. Taxonomy (NCBI): domain Eukaryota; kingdom Metazoa; phylum Annelida; class Polychaeta; family Arenicolidae; genus Arenicola; species Arenicola marina. Next base: position 32,942,531 of record OZ025256.1, read on the forward strand.
CTACACCAACATATCTCACCCGACGCGGCACTACACCAACATATCTCACCCGACGCGGCACTGCATTGACATATCTCACCCGACCCGGCACTACACCAACATATCTCACCCGATGCGGCACTGCACCAACATATCTCCCCCGACCCGGCACTACACCAACATATCTCACCAGGCACTGAGACATCCAGGCACTAAGCCAGCACATATCGCTTACACGGCAATCAGCGAACGCCATAAGACGAAAAACTCTCTCCTGGTTGAATAGCCATTTATCTAACTTCAAATGGCAGTACAACGTCAGAACATCTTCGTGCGATAGGTTGAAGCTAGTATTTTTGGTGTACATTATTGAATATATACTTTTCCAGGACGATGTTTCAGTATTGAAGGTCATCGGCACTGCAGAGGGCAATAGGACGCTTACTGTTACATGGTAATCCGAATAATCTCGATAACAACAACCACAGTGAAGCAACGTTCATCTGTTTCTCTCTATAAAGTATGTAAGTCCGTCTTGGTTGCTTTCGACAAGTTTTTGACAATTCGTATATGTTGGGGAGGTTGTTAGCAATGATAATCTGGGTCATATCGCAAGAGTTAAATGAACAGTTGGATAGGATCATTTTATGCCGATAATACAAAAAAATCCAGATTATTACGGAATCACCACTGATAAAAATATGGCGGAAACCCATCGCTAATGAAACCATGCGGGGGAAACCCATCGCTAATGAAACCATGCGGGGGAAACCCATCGCTAGTGAAACCATGCGCCATTATAGCTATCGCTGTTTGACAAGGTTGTCGTGGTCATATAGGTCCGTGTATACACTGACCTATATATCGCTCAAAGGTCGAAGTCACAATGACGTCATTTGTCGAGCACCCATTCTCTGGTCTGGCGCCCCTACAGATAAAGACGCGTGGTTAAGGCAAAGATACTTAGGTCCTCAATATCTGTACGTGGCTGATTTGCTTTGATTTGCTCAGATACCATAGATCAAAATCCAAACTGAGCATTGACCAAACTGTATAGGGGGACACCCGGGGCATTAAACATATGGAATTCACCAAAATTCACCGAGATCGGCTTCCAAGGCAACAGAAAAGGTCATTATAAAAATACAAATTTCTTCTCTTCTCAAAGTCTTCGCAAGTTTCAATTGGTCCACCGCGACCTCGATAGGGATGTCAGGAGTCTTAAAGCAGCCTACTTACATGCGCCATCTTAGATTTTTTACATTATAGAATCAGGACTAAAAGTATTTCAAAATTATGATGCATATTTTTTATATCTCTATAAAACTGCACGGCTTATTTATATCGCGCGCGGACGTGATAGCGAGACACAAAATGTCCCAGCAGCGAACAGGCGCGCAGGGATATAAAGCTGGCCACCACTTTCTGCTCCGGTGAACAAATTGCTTCTCTCCGGATAGCCCACAGGCTTTCAGGATTTAAATTCAAGACAGAATATATTTAACATGGAAAAGGGGTTGGTAATACAAAAAATGACAGAATATATCACTTTAACCACATCAACTACATGGACAACAAAGGCGATCGGGCTCAGTGTCCGCAGCAATGTGCGCAACTAAGTTGGGCCATTTTACAGATAACATGCTGCAAGTCCGCATCTAAATTTTAATGCCGCACTCAACCTCCGAGACAGGTAGGTTACCACCCACCACGTAAGTCACCCCCAATCAGGTTTTATTTCGAGGACGTACGTAAGTACCATTATAATGCAGTATTTAAGCATGGCGGCTGTAGCTTTGTTCACCAGACTCGTCCAGAGTGACAGTTTGAAGCTGTCGCCACACAGTTTTACCGGCAACCGGGGTTAACTATGAAAGCTTATTGAGCGGTTATGACGTAACGAGTCACTAGCAGCTCACATTAACACAAATATTGATCGTTGGGATATTGTATAGAACAAGCAGAAAAGCCCCCACCTCCTTCAGGTAAAAACGGTACGCACCATGTACGCTCATTAAATATAGAGCATCATCCGCTGGTTGAGGAATAAGAGCGGTCATATATTCTACGTTTTTAACTTCGGAGACTCATGAAAGCTGGATGCGACATGTCCCAGCAAAGTTATGTTGCCAATGGCACCAAGTCGCTGATACCCAGGTTATACAGTCACCGGGCAGCACCGTACCTAGACCACATACCGGGAGTCCTCCCAGGACCACACCGTACCCAGACCACATACCGGGAGTCCTCCCAGGACCACACCGTACCCAGACCACATACCGGGAGTCCTCCCAGGACCACACCGCACCCAGACCACATACCTGGAGTCCTCCCTGGACCACACCGTACCCAGACCACATACCGGGAGTCCTCCCTGGACCACACCGTACCCAGACCACATACCGGGAGTCCTCCCTGGACCACACCGTACCCAGACCACATACCGGTAGTCCTCCCTGGACCACACCGTACCCAGACCACATACCGGGAGTCCTCCCTGGACCACACCGTACCCAGACCACATACCGGGAGTCCTCCCAGGACCACACCGTACCCAGACCACATACCGGGAGTCCTCCCTGGACCACACCGTACCCAGACCACATACCGGGAGTCCTCCCTGGACCACACCGTACCCAGACCACATACCGGGAGTCATCCCTGGACCACACCGTACCCAGACCACATACCGGGAGTCCTCCCTGGACCACACCGTACCCAGACCACATACCGGGATTCCTCCCTGGACAACACCGTACCCAGACCACATACCGGGAGTCCTCCCTGGACCACACCGTACCCAGACCACATACCGGGAGTCCTCCCAGGACCACACCGTACCCAGACCACATACCGGGAGTCATCCCTGGACCACACCGTACCCAGACCACATACCGGGAGTCCTCCCAGGACCACACCGTACCCAGACCACATACCGGGAGTCCTCCCTGGACCACACCGTACCCAGACCACATACCGGGAGTCCTCCCTAGACCACACCGTACCCAGACCACATACCGGGAGTCCTCCCAGGACCACACCGTACCCAGACCACATACCGGGAGTCCTCCCAGGACCACACCGTACCTAGACCACATACCGGGAGTCCTCCCTGGACCACACCGTACCCAGACCACATACCGGGAGTCCTCCCAGGACCACACCGTACCCAGACCACATACCGGGAGTCCTCCCAGGACCACACCGTACCCAGACCACATACCGGGAGTCCTCCCTGGACCACACCGTACCCAGACCACATACCGGGAGTCCTCCCAGGACCACACCGTACCCAGACCACATACCGGGAGTCCTCCCAGGACCACACCGTACCCAGACCACATACCGGGAGTCCTCCCAGGACCACACCGTACCTAGACCACATACCGGGAGTCCTCCCTGGACCACACCGTACCCAGACCACATACCGGGAGTCCTCCCAGAACCACACCGTACCCAGACCACATACCGGGAGTCCTCCCAGGACCACACCGTACCCAGACCACATACCGGGAGTCCTCCCTGGACCACACCGTACCCAGACCACATACCGGGAGTCCTCCCAGGACCACACCGTACCCAGACCACATACCGGGAGTCCTCCCAGGACCACACCGTACCCAGACCACATACCGGAAGTCCTCCCAGGACCACACCGTACCCAGACCACATACCGGGAGTCCTCCCAGGACCACACCGTACCCAGACCACATACCGGGAGTCCTCCCAGGACCACACCGTACCCAGACGACATACCGGGAGTCCTCCCTGGACCACACCGTACCTAGACCACATACCGGGAGTCCTCCCTGGACCACACCGTACCCAGACCACATACTGGGAGTCCTCCCTGGACCACACCGTACCCAGACCACATACCGGGAGTCCTCCCTGGACCACACCGTACCCAGACCACATACCGGGAGTCCTCCCAGGACCACACCGTACCCAGACCACATACCGGGAGTCCTCCCTGGACCACACCGTACCTAGACCACATACCGGGAGTCCTCCCTGGACCACACCGTACCCAGACCACATACCGGGAGTCCTCCCTGGACCACACCGTACCCAGACCACATACCGGGAGTCCTCCCTGGACCACACCGTACCCAGACCACATACCGGGAGTCCTCCCAGGACCACACCGTACCCAGACCACATACCGGGAGTCCTCCCAGGACCACAACGTACCCAGACGACATACCGGGAGTCCTCCCTGGACCACACCGTACCTAGACCACATACCGGGAGTCCTCCCAGGACCACACCGTACCCAGACCACATACCAGGGAGTCCTCCCTGGACCACACCGTACCCAGACGACATACCGGGAGTCCTCCCTGGACCACACCGTACCCAGACCACATACCGGGAGTCCTCCCTGGACCACACCGTACCCAGACCACATACCGGGAGTCCTCCCAGGACCACACCGTACCCAGACCACATACCGGGAGTCCTCCCAGGATCACACCGTACCCAGACCACATACCGGGAGTCCTCCCAGGATCACACCGTACCCAGACCACATACCGGGAGTCCTCCCAGGACCACACCGTACCCAGACCACATACCGGGAGTCCTCCCTGGACCACACCGTACCTAGACCACATACCGGGAGTCCTCCCTGGACCACACCGTACCCAGACCACATACCGGGAGTCCTCCCAGGACCACACCGTACCCAGACCACATACCGGGAGTCCTCCCAGGACCACACCGTACCCAGACCACATACCGGGAGTCCTCCCAGGACCACACCGTACCCAGACGACATACCGGGAGTCCTCCCTGGACCACACCGTACCCAGACCACATACCGGGAGTCCTCCCTGGACCACACCGTACCCAGACCACATACCGGGAGTCCTCCCTGGACCACACCGTACCCAGACCACATACCGGGAGTCCTCCCTGGACCACACCGTACCCAGACCACATACCGGGAGTCCTCCCTGGACCACACCGTACCCAGACCACATACCGGGAGTCCTCCCTGGACCACACCGTACCCAGACCACATACCGGGAGTCCTCCCAGGACCACACCGTACCCAGACCACATACCGGGAGTCCTCCCTGGACCACACCGTACCCAGACCACATACCGGGAGTCCTCCCAGGACCACACCGTACCCAGACGACATACCGGGAGTCCTCCCTGGACCAGACCGTACCCAGACCACATACCGGGAGTCCTCCCTGGACCACACCGTACCCAGACCACATACCGGGAGTCCTCCCTGGACCACACCGTACCCAGACCACATACCGGGAGTCCTCCCTGGACCACACCGTACCCAGACCACATACCGGGAGTCCTCCCTGGACCACACCGTACCCAGACCACATACCGGGAGTCCTCCCAGGACCACACCGTACCCAGACCACATACCGGGAGTCCTCCCTGGACCACACCGTACCCAGACCACATACCGGGAGTCCTCCCTGGACCACACCGTACCCAGACCACATACCGGGAGTCCTCCCAGGACCACACCGTACCCAGACCACATACCGGGAGTCCTCCCTGGACCACACCGTACCCAGACCACATACCGGGAGTCCTCCCTGGACCACACCGTACCCAAACCACATACCGGGAGTCCTCCCTGGACCACACCGTACCCAGACCACATACCGGGAGTCCTCCCAGGACCACACCGTACCCAGACCACATACCGGGAGTCCTCCCAGGACCACACCGTACCCAGACCACATACCGGGAGTCCTCCCTGGACCACACCGTACCCAGACCACATACCGGGAGTCCTCCCTGGACCACACCGTACCCAGACCACATACCGGGAGTCCTCCCTGGACCACACCGTACCCAGACCACATACCGGGAGTCCTCCCTGGACCACACCGTACGCAGACCACATACCGGGAGTCCTCCCTGGACCACACCGTACCCAGACCACATACCGGGAGTCCTCCCTGGACCACACCGTACCCAGACCACATACCGGGAGTCCTCCCTGGACCACACCGTACCCAGACCACATACCGGGAGTCCTCCCTGGACCACACCGTACCCAGACCACATACCGGGAGTCCTCCCTGGACCACACCGTACCCAGACCACATACCGGGAGTCCTCCCTGGACCACACCGTACCCAGACCACATACCGGGAGTCCTCCCTGGACCACACCGTACGCAGACCACATACCGTGAGTCCTCCCTGGACCACACCGTACCCAGACCACATACCGGGAGTCCTCCCTGGATCACACCGTACCCAGACCACATACCGGGAGTCCTCCCTGGACCACACCGTACCCAGACCACATACCGGGAGTCCTCCCTGGACCACACCGTACCCAGACCACATACCGGGAGTCCTCCCTGGACCACACCGTACCCAGACCACATACCGGGAGTCCTCCCTGGACCACACCGTACCCAGACCACATACCGGGAGTCCTCCCTGGACCACACCGTACGCAGACCACATACCGTGAGTCCTCCCTGGACCACACCGTACCCAGACCACATACCGGGAGTCCTCCCTGGACCACACCGTACCCAGACCACATACCGGGAGTCCTCCCTGGACCACACCGTACCCAGACCACATACCGGGAGTCCTCCCTGGACCACACCGTACCCAGACCACATACCGGGAGTCCTCCCTGGACCACACCGTACGCAGACCACATACCGTGAGTCCTCCCTGGACCACACCGTACCCAGACCACATACCGGGAGTCCTCCCTGGACCACACCGTACCCAGACCACATACCGGGAGTCCTCCCTGGACCACACCGTACCCAGACCACATACCGGGAGTCCTCCCTGGACCACACCGTACCCAGACCACATACCGGGAGTCCTCCCTGGACCACACCGTACCCAGACCACATACCGGGAGTCCTCCCTGGACCACACCGTACCCAGACCACATACCGGGAGTCCTCCCTGGACCACACCGTACGCAGACCACATACCGTGAGTCCTCCCTGGACCACACCGTACCCAGACCACATACCGGGAGTCCTCCCTGGATCACACCGTACCCAGACCACATACCGGGAGTCCTCCCTGGACCACACCGTACCCAGACCACATACCGGGAGTCCTCCCTGGACCACACCGTACGCAGACCACATACCGGGAGTCCTCCCTGGACCACACCGTACCCAGACCACATACCGGGAGTCCTCCCTGGACCACACCGTACCCAGACCACATACCGGGAGTCCTCCCTGGACCACACCGTACACAGACCACATACCGGGAGTCCTCCCTGGACCACACCGTACCCAGACCACATACCGGGAGTCCTCCCTGGACCACACCGTACCCAGACCACATACCGGGAATCCTCCCAGGACCACACCGTACCCAGACCACATACCGAGAGTCCTCCCTGGACCACACCGTACGCAGACCACATACCGAGAGTCCTCCCTGGACCACACCGTACCCAGACCACATACCGGGAGTCCTCCCTGGACCACACCGTACGCAGACCACATACCGGGAGTCATCCCAGGACCACACCGTACCCAGACCACATACCGGGAGTCCTCCCAGGACCACACCGTACCCAGACCACATACCGGGAGTCCTCCCTGGACCACACCGTACCCAGACCACATACCGGGAGTCCTCCCTGGACCACACCGTACCCAGACCACATACCGGGAGTCCTCCCTGGACCACACCGTACGCAGACCACATACCGGGAGTCCTCCCTGGACCACACCGTACCCAGACCACATACCGGGAGTCCTCCCTGGACCACACCGTACCCAGACCACATACCGGGAGTCCTCCCTGGACCACACCGTACCCAGACCACATACCGGGAGTCCTCCCAGGACCACACCGTACGCAGACCACATACCGGGAGTCCTCCCAGGACCACACCGTACCCAGACCACATACCGGGAGTCCTCCCTGGACCACACCGTACCCAGACCACATACCGGGAGTCCTCCCAGGACCACACCGTACCCAGACCACATACCGGGAGTCCTCCCAGGACCACACCGTACCCAGACCACATACCGGGAGTCCTCCCTGGACCACACCGTACGCAGACCACATACCGGGAGTCCTCCCAGGACCACACCGTACGCAGACCACATACCGGGACCAACAGTCACAGCGACGGAACCATGAGCCATCTTCCCTCCGTGACTTTCGGGATCTTCGTTCTGAGCGTAGTACTGTTCCGGATACCTGGCTCTCACGCAGGTAAGACGGGTGTCGCTTGATATGGACGCAGAAGTGGAGGACATTACCAATGCAGCGATACTAGTATGAGTAGTCGAGTGTTGAATGTCGATTTTTCACAGCGTTTCGTGTCGCTTTTTTCAGTGCTTTTTTAAATATCGGTATTTTGTCGATGTCGCTTTTTGGGGGTCAGTGTCAAAAATCGATTTTTCCAACATGCATGTCGCGTGCACACCCCTAATATGCGATTTAAGGTAAGCACCCTATAATAAGCCTATTTAAATAAGACATCGGCGGGTGTCACTGGGTGACGTCATTCACAGGGTATTTCCCCGAGACTGGCTCTTTTTGATAAATTCGGAAAATTCAAGAAAAAAGCATCTGTAAAGTCGACAAAACGTGTAAATTGCTCAGAAAACATTAATGTAGATTATAATTAGACCGGAGACCATTATAGATGACCAGATTTATTACAATGTGAATACGAGGCGTAAATTACTGATAATTGGCGTGAAATAGGCTGTGCCGAGAAATATTTGTGAAATAACATTTTCAAGTATCAGGACCTGTTTGTAAGGAAATTTGCACGGCTACCTATATTTTTCTTTATTTTTATTACAAGAACTTTGTAACAGTTTTTAAAAGTGGTTTGGTGTCAAGATTTTTATTTAAAAAAATATTATAGCCCATTTTGGGAAGGTGGTGATTTCGAATTTTGGCAAAAACTGCTTTGCATAATTGCACTTTATTATTACCATTCCTTAATTTTTAATGGCTACTATTTACATTTTGTAATATCATTCCTGCACTAGGTTTAAGCTTTCCAAAGAGCTCCTACTGGTGATAATACCGAGCTGAATTGTAGCAAAATTACATATTCGTAGTAGGTGTCAAGTTTTGGTCATTATTTGAAATGGGGGTACTCGGAAAATGGAGAATAGTTTTTTAACGGGACCGTAAAGTATCATAAAAATTCACCAGAAGGTGTGTAATTGGGTATACTTTCATAAAATAATCACAAATACAGAGTTCTTTTACCTTGCTATTATGGGGTGATTACCTTAAAGGCGTTTTTAAATGAGTACATTTTAATGTGGAATCAAATGCTTTCGTCTTTGTTCTCCGCACCACCACACAGTGGCGATCTTTGTTCTCCGCACCACCACACAGTGGCGCACACTGTTCTTTGTTCTCCGCACCACCACACAGTGGCGCACACTGTTCTTTGTTCTCCGCACCACCACACAGTGGCGCACACTTATCTTTGTTCTCCGCACCACCACACAGTGGCGCACACTTATCTTTGTTCTCCGCACCACCACACAGTGGCGCACACTTATGTTTGTTCTCCGCACCACCACACAGTGGCGCACACTGTTCTTTGTTCTCCGCACCACCACAGAGTGGCGCACACTGTTCTTTGTTCTCCGCACCACCACACAGTGGCGCACACTTATCTTTGTTCTCCACACCACCACACAGTGGCGCACACTGTTCTTTGTTCTCCACACCACCACACAGTGGCGCACACTTATCTTTGTTCTCCGCACCACCACACAGTGGCGCACACTTATGTTTGTTCCCCGCACCACCACACAGTGGCGCACACTGTTCTTTGTTCTCCGCACCACCACACAGTGGCGCACACTTATCTTTGTTCTCCACACCACCACACAGTGGCGCACACTTATCTTTGTTCCCCGCACCACCACACGGTGGCGCACACTTATCTTTGTTCCCCGCACCACCACACAGTGGCGCACACTCATGTTTGTTCCCCGCACCACCACACAGTGGCGCACACTTATCTTTGTTCCCCGCACCACCACACAGTGGCGCACACTTATGTTTGTTCTCCGCACCACCACACAGTGGCGCACACTTATCTTTGTTCTCCGCACCACCACACAGTGGCGCACACTTATGTTTGTTCTCCGCACCACCACACAGTGGCGCACACTGTTCTTTGTTCCCCGCACCACCACACAGTGGCGCACACTTATCTTTGTTCCCCGCACCACCACACAGTGGCGCACACTGTTCTTTGTTCTCCGCACCACCACACAGTGGCGCACACTTATCGTTGTTCTCCGCACCACCACACAGTGGCGCACACTTATCTTTGTTCTCCGCACCACCACACAGTGGCGCACACTTATCTTTGTTCTCCGCACCACCACACAGTGGCGCACACTTATCTTTGTTCTCCGCACCACCACACAGTGGCGCACACTTATCTTTGTTCTCCGCACCACCACACAGTGGCGCACACTTATCTTTGTTCCCCGCACTAACACACAGTGGCGCACACTTATCTTTGTTCTCCGCACCACCACACAGTGGCGCACACTGTTCTTTGTTCTCCGCACCACCACACAGTGGCGCACACTGTTCTTTGTTCTCCGCACCACCACACAGTGGCGCACACTTATCTTTGTTCTCCACACCACCACACAGTGGCGCACACTTATGTTTGTTCTCCGCACCACCACACAGTGGCGCACACTTATCTTTGTTCCCCGCACCACCACACAGTGGCGCACACTTATTTTTGTTCTCCGCACCACCACACAGTGGCGCACACTTATCTTTGTTCTCCGCACCACCACACAGTGGCGCACACTGTTCTTTGTTCTCCGCACCACCACACAGTGGCGCACACTTATCTTTGTTCTCCGCACCACCACACAGTGGCGCACACTTATCTTTGTTCTCCACACCACCACACAGTGGCGCACACTTATCTTTGTTCTCCGCACCACCACACAGTGGCGCACACTGTTCATTGTTCTCCGCACCACCACACAGTGGCGCACACTTATCTTTGTTCCCCGCACCACCACACAGTGGCGCACACTCATGTTTGTTCCCCGCACCACCACACAGTGGCGCACACTTATCTTTGTTCCCCGCACCACCACACAGTGGCGCACACTTATGTTTGTTCTCCGCACCACCACACAGTGGCGCACACTTATCTTTGTTCTCCGCACCACCACACAGTGGCGCACACTTATCTTTGTTCTCCGCACCACCACACAGTGGCGCACACTTATCTTTGTTCCCCGCACCACCACACAGTGGCGCACACTTATCTTTGTTCCCCGCACCACCACACAGTGGCGCACACTGTTCTTTGTTCTCCGCACCACCACACAGTGGCGCACACTTATCGTTGTTCTCCGCACCACCACACAGTGGCGCACACTTATCTTTGTTCTCCGCACCACCACACAGTGGCGCACACTTATCTTTGTTCTCCGCACCACCACACAGTGGCGCACACTTATCTTTGTTCTCCGCACCACCACACAGTGGCGCACACTTATCTTTGTTCTCCGCACCACCACACAGTGGCGCACACTTATCTTTGTTCCCCGCACTACCACACAGTGGCGCACACTTATCTTTGTTCTCCGAACCACCACACAGTGGCGCACACTGTTCTTTGTTCTCCGCACCACCACACAGTGGCGCACACTGTTCTTTGTTCTCCGCACCACCACACAGTGGCGCACACTTATCTTTGTTCTCCGCACCACCACACAGTGGCGCACACTTATCTTTGTTCTCCACACCACCACACAGTGGCGCACACTTATCTTTGTTCTCCGCACCACCACACAGTGGCGCACACTGTTCATTGTTCTCCGCACCACCACACAGTGGCGCACACTTATCTTTGTTCTCCGCACCACCACACAGTGGCGCACACTGTTCTTTGTTCTCCGCACCACCACACAGTGGCGCACACTTATCTTTGTTCTCCGCACCACCACACAGTGGCGCACACTTATCTTTGTTCCCCGCACCACCACACAGTGGCGCACACTTATCTTTGTTCTCCACACCACCACACAGTGGCGCACACTTATCTTTGTTCTCCGCACCACCACACAGTGGCGCACACTTATCTTTGTTCTCCACACCACCACACAGTGGCGCACACTGTTCTTTGTTCTCCGCACCACCACACAGTGGCGCACACTTATCTTTGTTCTCCGCACCACCACACAGTGGCGCACACTGTTCTTTGTTCTCCGCACCACCACACAGTGGCGCACACTGTTCTTTGTTCTCCGCACCACCACACAGTGGCGCACACTTATCTTTGTTCTCCGCACCACCACACAGTGGCGCACACTGTTCTTTGTTCTCCGCACCACCACACAGTGGCGCACACTTATCTTTGTTCTCCGCACCACCACACAGTGGCGCACACTTATGTTTGTTCTCCGCACCACCACACAGTGGCGCCCACTTATCTTTGTTCTCCGCACCACCACACAGTGGCGCACACTTATCTTTGTTCTCCGCACCACCACACAGTGGCGCACACTTATCTTTGTTCTCCGCACCACCACACAGTGGCGCACACTGTTCTTTGTTCTCCACACCACCACACAGTGGCGCACACTTATCTTTGTTCTCCGCACCACCACACAGTGGCGCACACTTATCTTTGTTCTCCGCACCACCACACAGTGGCGCACACTTATCTTTGTTCTCCGCACCACCACACAGTGGCGCACACTTATCTTTGTTCTCCGCACCACCACACAGTGGCGCACATTTATCTTTGTTCTCCGCACCACCACACAGTAGCGCACACTGTTCATTGTTCTCCGCACCACCACACAGTGGCGCACACTTATCTTTGTTCTCCGCACCACCACACAGTGGCGCACACTTATCTTTGTTCTCCGCACCACCACACAGTGGCGCACACTTATCTTTGTTCTCCGCACCACCACACAGTGGCGCACACTTATCTTTGTTCCCCGCACCACCACACAGTGGCGCACACTTATCTTTGTTCTCCACACCACCACACAGTGGCGCACACTTATCTTTGTTCTCCGCACCACCACACAGTGGCGCACACTTATCTTTGTTCTCCACACCACCACACAGTGGCGCACACTGTTCTTTGTTCTCCGCACCACCACACAGTGGCGCACACTTATCTTTGTTCTCCGCACCACCACACAGTGGCGCACACTGTTCTTTGTTCTCCGCACCACCACACAGTGGCGCACACTGTTCTTTGTTCTCCGCACCACCACACAGTGGCGCACACTTATCTTTGTTCTCCGCACCACCACACAGTGGCGCACACTGTTCTTTGTTCTCCGCACCACCACACAGTGGCGCACACTTATCTTTGTTCTCCGCACCACCACACAGTGGCGCACACTTATCTTTGTTCTCCGCACCACCACACAGTGGCGCACACTTATCTTTGTTCTCCGCACCACCACACAGTGGCGCACACTGTTCTTTGTTCTCCGCACCACCACACAGTGGCGCACACTTATCTTTGTTCTCCGCACCACCACACAGTGGCGCACACTTATCTTTGTTCTCCGCACCACCACACAGTGGCGCACACTGTTCTTTGTTCTCCGCACCACCACACAGTGGCGCACACTTATCTTTGTTCTCCGCACCACCACACAGTGGCGCACACTGTTCTTTGTTCTCCGCACCACCACACAGTGGCGCACACTTATCTTTGTTCTCCGCACCACCACACAGTGGCGCACACTGTTCTTTGTTCTCCGCACCACCACACAGTGGCGCACACTTATCTTTGTTCTCCGCACCACCACACAGTGGCGCACACTGTTCTTTGTTCTCCGCACCACCACACAGTGGCGCACACTTATCTTTGTTCTCCGCACCACCACACAGTGGCGCACACTTATCTTTGTTCTCCGCACCACCACACAGTGGCGCACACTTATCTTTGTTCTCCGCACCACCACACAGTGGCGCACACTGTTCTTTGTTCTCCGCACCACCACACAGTGGCGCACACTTATCTTTGTTCTCCGCACCACCACACAGTGGCGCACACTGTTCTTTGTTCTCCGCACCACCACACAGTGGCGCACACTTATCTTTGTTCTCCGCACCACCACACAGTGGCGCACACTTATCTTTGTTCCCCGCACCACCACACAGTGGCGCACACTTATCTTCGTTCTCCACACCACCACACAGTGGCGCACACTTATCTTTGTTCTCCGCACCACCACACAGTGGCGCACACTTATCTTTGTTCTCCACACCACCACACAGTGGCGCACACACTGTTCTTTGTTCTCCGCACCACCACACAGTGGCGCACACTTATCTTTGTTCTCCGCACCACCACACAGTGGCGCACACTGTTCTTTGTTCTCCGCACCACCACACAGTGGCGCACACTTATCTTTGTTCTCCGCACCACCACACAGTGGCGCACACTTATCTTTGTTCTCCGCACCACCACACAGTGGCGCACACTGTTCTTTGTTCTCCGCACCACCACACAGTGGCGCACACTGTTCTTTGTTCTCCGCACCACCACACAGTGGCGCACACTTATCTTTGTTCTCCGCACCACCACACAGTGGCGCACACTGTTCTTTGTTCTCCGCACCACCACACAGTGGCGCACACTTATCTTTGTTCTCCGCACCACCACACAGTGGCGCACACTTATCTTTGTTCTCCGCACCACCACACAGTGGCGCACACTGTTCTTTGTTCTCCGCACCACCACACAGTGGCGCACACTGTTCTTTGTTCTCCGCACCACCACACAGTGGCGCACACTTATCGTTGTTGATAACATATAACAGTGGCGGATCCAGGACCAGGAGAGCACAGGGGGCACGTGAGAGCCAGAGCCAGAGTCCGACACCCAGCGACCGGAGCTCTCGCCATGTCACAAGTTTTGCGAAAAGCTGAGTTTTGTTTGAGCAAAACCCGGTTTTGCGATGGATAAACACGGTTTTCCGACGTTAAACTCTTTTTATCGCCTTATGTTGCTGCATATGTCTGCATGTTATGTGGCCGACTGGTCGGGTCATTGGGGACTCGTAACGTCACGAATGAGCCGCTGTGCCAAACCCCAGCCCAGCCCAGCTCAGCCCAGCCCAGCCCAGCCCAGCCCAGCCCAGCCCTGCCCAGCCCAGCCCATGCTAATATTTTATTCGAGGCAAACAGTCATCCCCGGCCGTTTGGAATGATCGGCCCTTGTAGTCGATACTCCCGTTATCCATGGTCCTTGCTGTCTCCCCGACAGTACATCATCCAGCACACATATTATGAAGTGGGTTTCCACGAGGGTGAGGTCAGGGAGGGGTGGGGGGGGGGGCGGCTGTACACCTATTATTACATAACGGAGTGGGCATTTCTTATGTAAAAGATACTCATATAGAGTGAATATTTAAAAAACGTTACGGGAACGAACCAATCATCGGGTGCTGTGTGTGCTTACTACCACCTTGTAGCCCTGGGAGCCGGAACGAACCAATCATCGGGTGCTGTGTGTGCTTACTACCACCTTGTAGCCCTGGCAGCCGGAACGAACCAATCATCGGGTGCTGTGTGTGCTTACGACCACCTTGTAGCCCTGGCAGCCGGCACGAACCAATCATCGGGTGCTGTGTGTGCTTACTACCACCTTGTAGCCCTGGCAGCCGGCACGAACCGATCATCGGGTGCTGTGTGTGCTTACTACCACCTTGTAGCCCTGGCAGCCGGCACGAACCGATCATCGGGTGCTGTGTGTGCTTACTACCACCTTGTAGCCCTGGCAGCCGGAACGAACCAATCATCGGGTGCTGTGTGTGCTTACTACCACCTTGTAGCCCTGGCAGCCGGCACGAACCGATCATCGGGTGCTGTGTGTGCTTACTACCACCTTGTAGCCCTGGCAGCCGGCACGAACCGATCATCGGGTGCTGTGTGTGCTTACTACCACCTTGTAGCCCTGGCAGCAGGCACGAACCGATCATCGGGTGCTGTGTGTGCTTACTACCACCTTGTAGCCCTGGCAGCCGGCACGAACCGATCATCGGGTGCTGTGTGTGCTTACTACCACCTTGTAGCCCTGGCAGCCGGCACGAACCGATCATCGGGTGCTGTGTGTGCTTACTACCACCTTGTAGCCCTGGCAGCCGGCACGAACCGATCATCGGGTGCTGTGTTTGCTTACTACCACCTTGTAGCCCTGGCAGCCGGCACGAACCGATCATCGGGTGCTGTGTGTGCTTACTACCACCTTGTAGCCCAGGCAGCCGGCACGAACCGATCATCGGGTGCTGTGTGTGCTTACTACCACCTTGTAGCCCTGGCAGCCGGCACGAACCGATCATCGGGTGCTGTGTGTGCTTACTACCACCTTGTAGCCCTGGCAGCCGGAACGAACCGATCATCGGGTGCTGTGTGTGCTTACTACCACCTTGTAGCCCTGGCAGCCGGCACGAACCGATCATCGGGTGCTGTGTGTGCTTACTACCACCTTGTAGCCCTGGCAGCCGGCACGAACCGATCATCGGGTGCTGTGTGTGCTTACTACCACCTTGTAGCCCTGGCAGCCGGCACGAACCGATCATCGGGTGCTGTGTGTGCTTACTACCACCTTGTAGCCCTGGCAGCCGGCCCGAACCGATCATCGGGTGCTGTGTGTGCTTACTACCACCTTGTAGCCCTGGCAGCCGGCACGAACCGATCATCGGGTGCTGTGTGTGCTTACTACCACCTTGTAGCCCTGGCAGCCGGCACGAACCGATTATCGGGTGCTGTGTGTGCTTACTACCACCTTGTAGCCCTGGCAGCCGGCACGAACCGATCATCGGGTGCTGTGTGTGCTTACTACCACCTTGTAGCCCTGGCAGCCGGCACGAACCGATCATCAGGTGCTGTGTGTGCTTACTACCACCTTGTAGCCCTGGCAGCCGGCACGAACCGATCATCGGGTGCTGTGTGTGCTTACTACCACCTTGTAGCCCTGGCAGCCGGCACGAACCGATCATCGGGTGCTGTGTGTGCTTACTACCACCTTGTAGCCCTGGCAGCCGGCACGAACCGATCATCGGGTGCTGTGTTTGCTTACTACCACCTTGTAGCCCTGGCAGCCGGCACGAACCGATCATCGGGTGCTGTGTGTGCTTACTACCACCTTGTAGCCCTGGCAGCCGGCACGAACCGATCATCGGGTGTTGTGTGTGCTTACTACCACCTTGTAGCCCTGGCAGCCGGCACGAACCGATCATCGGGTGTTGTGTGTGCTTACTACCACCTTGTAGCCCTGGCAGCCGGCACGAACCGATCATCGGGTGTTGTGTGTGCTTACTACCACCTTATAATAAAGAATGAAGTGCACACAAATTAAAATAATACAGAACTGGTTGGCAAGCCCGACGCTTATTCGCTCACCCCCCCCCCCCCAAAAAAAAAACGAAAACAACCCCCACACACACACTAAAAAAAGGGCAAACGGAACAGAGAACAGTAATACAACAATCTAGAAAGTATATCGATGTGGCCCAATCGTTGCGCTATCTTAGCACTTTCTTTCCATTAACACATTAGCAGATATGATTATACTGAGATGGTTAGTTACGCACCAAATTAACATCAACATTGGTTAAATCACTCGTATCGATTATATTTAACAAACTGTCCTTAGTATTTCTCTTAAAAAGGTGAAGCGATGATTGAAAGTTTACCTTATCAAATCATTTATTAAATATATATATCCCATTATATCTCATAGATACTTTCGTCGATTGACATTTATGGTTAGGAACATGTAATAGCTACGACCTTCTAGTGTTATACTTCTGTATGTCAGTGTTTCTTATAAACAAATTATTTATTATAAGAGGTAGCAATCCATTGTATTGCTTAAGCATAAATAATAAAACTCTAAACTCGTATAATCATGTGAACGGGAGAATCTTATTCGTTACGAATAACGGCGCTGAGTGGGCCCATTTATTAACTTAACTTTATTAATTGGTTCACATTTTCCTTGTACAAGTGATTATTCCAAGCGCCCTTGCCATTTTACCGTTAATATGATCAATATGTTCTTTCCGCAAAAGGTCACAGTCTAATTGTACTTTGCACAAAAAATTGATAATTGCCTTTTATGATATGGATTTTTGGTGCTAGCAGGGGCTCCCACGGGCCTTTTAATCAAGCCATCTCTCAAGGCGTCCAGTTGTGGATGGACAGTGCTGAGATGAGCCATTAACTGTAAATATAGGGACAAAACCCTATTACTTTTCAGTATATAATCGAAAACGTTTAACATATGATCCTATGGAGATAACCAAACTTCCTTCAATATTACGTACTACCGTTTCGGCGATTTCAGTTTCCTTCAGGGTGAGATCGGCAAAATTAAGGGCGCGGTAGAGAGAGATACCCGCTCTCTCGGTCACCCATGATGAGTCTATAGGGAAATCAAATCCCGGGATTCTATACTTGGAATAGCTACCGATCGCTCAATATAAACGCAGGAAAGCTGCAACCGGTTTAACAATTAGAGGAACAACAGGTACTAAGATTGATTCGAAAGTATATAGCTCATTCTGTATTTTCTCCGCTTTAAGTCAAACAAATGAAACTTATTTTGAAGTGTACTGACAACTATTGATCAAGGTGTTTATCACCGAAATATCGCACACAAGCTTCTTGTTTCACCTGTCGACCACATTTCCGTTGCGATTATGGCAATCACTCCTTGACTTACCTGGGGAGCCCCTTACCTCAGTGCCTAGACAACTCCTGTCCTACTTTGCCGGACCAGCTCAACGAACAAACCAAGCAAACCAAAACCAAACTCTATTTATCCCCCCTTTCGCCGCCGCGGTCCTGATATCCAGATTCTTGCCCGTCGTCAACGTCCTGTGAAATCCTTCTTTATTTATTTGTTTAGGCGCAATTATTAAATTTTTGACAAAATTCTAAAGGTCAGTTATATCACACAAAAATCCAAACCGAGATGTCCTTGGCCGTGTTTCAGGTCAGTGTGGGGATGGATGGGTTGAGAAGGACGACCGCTGCTACTTTGTGTCCCATATGGTGTGTCGTTTTGAGACATGTCGCAGCAACTGCGAGGCGCTGGGAGCCCAACTGGTCACCATTGAAAACAGTAAGGAGCAAACCTTCGTCAAGGAAATAAGGTAAGTTTGTGCTCCACGCCATGCCAAGGTTCCACGGAATGCGTCGTCTTGATATCATAAAACACGACCCATCTTACACATACGATGCATGATATGATATCACGTCTCAGCATTGCTGCTCTGAAAGCCTTGAGGCACCAGGTGGTTATGCCCGGTATTGGGTCTGTTGTATTTCTTCCCTTGGGGTGTTTTTCCTTGGGATCACGCAAAAGAGTAAGAAGAATCCTAAATTTAATGCGGAGGACATAATCAGTTGTATTCCACATGAAGTCACTTTCTGCGTTCCTAGAATTCGCATAGTAATCTGTGAAGCATGGCCAAAAGACTACTTGGTGGATTAATATGAGGCAGTTTGTTTCTGTTCCTTTGGTTAGCTATCAACTCAATAATTTGTATGAAATAATGACATAGAGCAATGTACAAATGCATTCCATATTAATAACCCAGCAAACAGGTTAACGTCATGACAACGTCGAGAGAACGTTATTTTTTGTCGCGATAACGTTGTAACGACGTCAAGATGTATGGGTTTTTTACGTTGCCCGAACGTGTTCAGATAACGTTGTGAGACATTCAGTCCAGTATAAACTTGGGCCTTCTGTAAGAAACAAATGCGTATGTGATAAATTTATCAGAAATACGATTGCCAAAGACAATCAAGTACATATCGTTTTTTTTATGTCTGCTTTTTCATGTAACTTTGTCCTAACGTTGGGAAAACGTCCAGTGCCGACGTTTCACCGCTTTGTATTCATAACAACGGCTACACGCAGCCAACGTTTATTAGCCACTACACATGGCATAGGTTTCATTTTTATGTAATATAGGCTAGAAAATTGCGACAAACGTTTTAACAACGTTGTCCTGATGTTGACTTTGAGATGACGTGATTACAAGCAAAAACCAACGTTGTGCGAAAGTTGTGTGTTTGCTGGGAATAAGTAGTGATGACATGACCACGAATATTATGAGCATTGTGTTCCATATCCTTTGTATCCTTTGTATCCT
Source organism: Arenicola marina (assembly GCA_964019135.1). Lineage (NCBI taxonomy): Eukaryota > Metazoa > Annelida > Polychaeta > Arenicolidae > Arenicola > Arenicola marina. The sequence goes on from OZ025256.1 coordinate 32,962,677, forward strand.
TTGTATCCTTTGTCAGCCATTTTTGATATTGTTATGAATACATATTTATACTCAAGGAATCGATAAGGGGTTAAACGGTGCGTGGTGGACATCTCTACCCAGAGAGGGAAACATATACCCGGGGATTGGCTCATCTGGTTATGACTCTAGCGACAAGAATATTTTACAGTGTAGCACTAGTATCGTTATATACTCTTTAGCAATAACATAGCTATGTACTTTTTAGCAATGATATACTGCCTTTTTCGCATATTTCATGAGCTGCTTAATGATCAGATATGCGGGAAAAAATGATGATTTACAACGCAAACGAAGACAGAATGGAAACTACTTGAAGCTAACGAAATAACGTTCATGGAACGTAAGACGAACGTTTGCTCAGAGCTAGGAGAACGTTCCGAGGACATTATCTGTGAAATTTTTGCACAACATCATGGATAACGTTATGGATAACGGTCTAATATCGTTCAAGGAACGTTCTTGAGACGTCTGTGGACTCTTCTGGTAATCCTAAAATTGTTAGATCTTCGAATAATATTTACTGAAGTTGTTGATCAATAGTTGTCAGTACACTTCAAAATAACTTTCATTGTACAACGTTGCCAGAACATTTTTGGAAGGTCAAGTTGAGGTGACATGTAAGTTATTCGTTTTCGGTCGTTCAGCAGTAACCAGACCGGTAAAGAATATTGGATCGGCCTGAAGCGGTCCAACAACAAGCCGTGGGCTTGGTTAGACGACACGCAGCTTGACCCCACCCTCTGGGCCGTCGGCGAACCTGCTCAGGGGGCGGGGTACTGCGCCACAATGACTGTAGACGGGTGGGCTGCTGAGTATTGCGGGAGGTACGATGTGTCCCACCGGTACATCTGCGAGAAAGGTGATTGCGCTTCCTTTAGCTGTTACATGTATCAGGAAACGTCAACGGAGACGACTTGTCTTGAAGAGTTGGTATTAACAACATCGAGATATAGTCTGTATTCACATGCTTGGCTTAGGACGACCGTCTACCATTATTGACGTATTATGCACACAATAGCGCAACTAATTGTTTGGCATCATTAACAAGGTGTGCCCCACACCGCCCATTGTTGACATCATTGACAAGGTGTGCCTCCACACCGCCCATTGTTGACATCATTGACAAGGTGTGCCCCACACCGCCCATTGTTGACATCATTGACAAGGTGTGCCTCCACACCGCCCATTGTTTGGTATCATTAACAAGGTGTGCCCCCACACCGCCCATTGTTGACATCATTAACAAGGTGTGCCCCCACACCGCCCATTGTTGACATCATTGACAAGGTGTGCCCCCACACCGCCCATTGTTTGTCATCATTAACAAGGTGTGCCCCCACACCGCCCATTGTTTGGCATCATTAACAAGGTGTGCCCCCACACCGCCCATTGTTTGACATCATTAACAAGGTGTGCCCCCACACCGCCCATTGTTGACATCATTGACAAGGTGTGCCCCCACACCGCCCATTGTTTGTCATCATTAACAAGGTGTGCCCCCACACCGCCCATTGTTTGGCATCATTAACAAGGTGTGCCCCCACACCGCCCATTGTTGACATCATTGACAAGGTGTGCCTCCACACCGCCCATTGTTTGGCATCATTAACAAGGTGTGCCCCCACACCGCCCATTGTTTGACATCATTAACAAAGTGTGCCCCCACACCGCCCATTGTTTGACATCATTAACAAGGTGTGCCCCACACCGCCCATTGTTTGGCATCATTAACAAGGTGTGCCCACACACCGCCCATTGTTTTTGACATCATTAACAAAGTGTGCCCCCACACCGCCCATTGTTTGGCATCATTAACAAGGTGTGCCCCCGCCCCGCCCATTGTTTGGTATCATTAACAAGGTGTGCCCCCGCCCCGCCCATTGTTTAACATCATTAACAAGGTGTGCCCCCACACCGCCCATTGTTTGACATCATTAACAAGGTGTGCCCCCACACCGCCCATTGTTTTTGACATCAATAACAAAGTGTGCCCCCACACCGCCCATTGTTTGGCATCATTAACAAGGTGTGCCTCCACACCGCCCATTGTTTGGCATCATTAACAAGGTGTGCCTCCACACCGCCCATTGTTTGGCATCATTAACAAGGTGTGTCTCCACACCGCCCATTGTTTGGCATCATTAACAAGGTGTGCCCCCACACCGCCCATTGTTTTTGACATCATTAACAAAGTGTGCCCCCACACCGCCCATTGTTTGGCATCATTAACAAGGTGTGCCTCCACACCACCCATTGTTTGGCATCATTAACAAGGTGTGCCTCCACACCGCCCATTGTTTGGCATCATTAACAAGGTGTGCCCCCACACCGCCCATTGTTTGGCATCATTAACAAGGTGTGCCCCCACACCGCCCATTGTTTTTGACATCATTAACAAGGTGTGCCCCCACACCGCCCATTGTTTTGTATCATTAACAAGGTGTGCCCCCACACCGCCCATTGTTTGGCATCATTAACAAGGTGTGCTCCCACACCGCCCATTGTTTGTCATCATTAACAAGGTGTGCCTCCACACCGCCCATTGTTTGACATCATTAACAAGGTGTGCCCCCACACCGCCCATTGTTTGGCATCATTAACAAGGTGTGCCTCCACACCGCCCATTGTTTGGCATCATTAACAAGGTGTGCTCCCACACCGCCCATCGTTTGGTATCATTAACAAGGTGTGCCTCCACACCGCCCATCGTTTGGCATCATTAACAAGGTGTGCTCCCACACCGCCCATTGTTTGACATCATTAAGAAAGTGTGCCCCCACACCGCCCATTGTTTGGCATCATTAACAAGGTGTGCTCCCACACCGCCCATTGTTTGTCATCATTAACAAGGTGTGCCTCCACACCGCCCATTGTTTGGCATCATTAACAAGGTGTGCCTCCACACCGCCCATTGTTTGGCATCATTAGCAAGGTGTGCTCCCACACCGCCCATTGTTTGGCACCATTAACAAGGTGTGCTCCCACACCGCCCATTGTTTGAAATCATTAACAAAGTGTGCCCCCACACCGCCCATTGTTTGGCATCATTAACAAGGTGTGCTCCCACACCGCCCATTGTTTGGCATCATTAACAAGGTGTGCTCCCACACCGCCCATTGTTTGGCACCATTAACAAGGTGTGCTCCCACACCGCTCATTGTTTGACATCATTAACAAAGTGTGCCCCCACACCGCCCATTGTTTGGCATCATTAACAAGGTGTGCTCCCACACCGCCCATTGTTTGTCATCATTAACAAGGTGTGCCTCCACACCGCCCATTGTTTGTCATCATTAACAAGGTGTGCCTCCACACCGCCCATTGTTTGGCATCATTAACAAGGTGTGCCTCCACACCGCCCATCGTTTGGCATCATTAACAAGGTGTGCTCCCACACCGCCCATTGTTTGACATCATTAACAAAGTGTGCCCCCACACCGCCCATTGTTTGGCATCATTAACAAGGTGTGCTCCCACACCGCCCATTGTTTGTCATCATTAACAAGGTGTGCCCCCACACCGCCCATTGTTTGGCATAAATAACAAGGTGTGCCTCCACACTGCCCATTATTCGGCATCATTAACAAGGTGTGCCTCCACACCGCCCATTGTTGACATCATTAACAAGGTGTGCTCCCACACCGCCCATTGTTTGACATCATTAACAAAGTGTGCCCCCACACCGCCCATTGTTTGGCATCATTAACAAGGTGTGCTCCCACACCGCCCATTGTTTGTCATCATTAACAAGGTGTGCCCCCACACCGCCCATTGCTTGGCATAAATAACAAGGTGTGCCTCCACACTGCCCATTGTTCGGCATCATTAACAAGGTGTGCCTCCACACCGCCCATTGTTGACATCATTAACAAGGTGTGCCCCCACACCGCCCATTGTTTGGTATCATTAACATGGTGTGCCCCCACACCGCCCATTGTTTGGCATCATTAACAAGGTGTGCCCCCACACCGCCCATTGTTTGGCATCATTAACAAGGTGTGCCCCCACACCGCCCATTGTTTAGCATCATTAACAAGGTGTGCTCCCACACCGCCCATTGTTTGGCATCATTAACAAGGTGTGCCTCCACACCGCCCATTGTTTAACATCATTAACAAGGTGTGCCTCCACACCGCCCATTGTTTGGCATCATTAACAAGGTGGGCCTCCACACCGCCCATTGTTTGGTATCATTAACAAGGTGTGCCTCCACACCGCCCATTGTTTGGCATCATTAACAAGGTGTGCCCCCACACCGCCCATTGTTTGACATCATTAACAAGGTGTGCCTCCACACCGCCCATTGTTTGTCATCATTAACAAGGTGTGCCCCCACACCGCCCATTGTTTGGCATAATTAACAAGGTGTGCTCCCACACCGCCCGTTGTTTAGCATCATTATCAAGGTGTGCCTCCACACCGCCCATTGTTTGGTATCATTAACAAGGTGTGCCTCCACACCGCCCATCGTTTGGCATAATTAACAAGGTGTGCTCCCACACCGCCCGTTGTTTAGCATCATTATCAAGGTGTGCCTCCACACCGCCCATTGTTTGGTATCATTAACAAGGTGTGCCTCCACACCGCCCATCGTTTGGCATCATTAACAAGGTGTGCCTCCACACCGCCCATTGTTTAACATCATTAACAAGGTGTGCCTCCACACCGCCCATTGTTTGGTATCATTAACAAGGTGTGCCTCCACACCGCCCATTGTTTGGCATCATTAACAAGGTGTGCCTCCACACCGCCCATTGTTTGACATCATTAACAAGGTGTGCCCCACACCGCCCATTGTTTGGCATCATTAACAAGGTGTGCCCCCACACCGCCCATTGTTTTTGACATCATTAACAAAGTGTGCCCCCACACCGCCCATTGTTTGGCATCATTAACAAGGTGTGCCCCCGCCCCGCCCATTGTTTGGTATCATTAACAAGGTGTGCCCCCGCCCCGCCCATTGTTTAACATCATTAACAAGGTGTGCCCCCACACCGCCCATTGTTTGACATCATTAACAAGGTGTGCCCCCACACCGCCCATTGTTTGACATCATTAACAGGGTGTGCTCCCACACCGCCCATTGTTTGTCATCATTAACAAGGTGTGCCCCCACACCGCCCATTGCTTGGCATAAATAACAAGGTGTGCCTCCACACTGCCCATTGTTCGGCATCATTAACAAGGTGTGCCTCCACACCGCCCATTGTTGACATCATTAACAAGGTGTGCCCCCACACCGCCCATTGTTTGGTATCATTAACATGGTGTGCCCCCACACCGCCCATTGTTTGGCATCATTAACAAGGTGTGCCCCCACACCGCCCATTGTTTGGCATCATTAACAAGGTGTGCCCCCACACCGCCCATTGTTTAGCATCATTAACAAGGTGTGCTCCCACACCGCCCATTGTTTGGCATCATTAACAAGGTGTGCCTCCACACCGCCCATTGTTTAACATCATTAACAAGGTGTGCCCCCACACCGCCCATTGTTGACATCATTGACAAGGTGTGCCCCCACACCGCCCATTGTTTGTCATCATTAACAAGGTGTGCCCCCACACCGCCCATTGTTTGGCATCATTAACAAGGTGTGCCTCCACACCGCCCATTGTTTGGCATCATTAACAAGGTTTGCCCCCACACCGCCCATTGTTTGACATCATTAACAAGGTGTGCCTCCACACCGCCCATTGTTGACATCATTAACAAGGTGTGCCCCCACACCGCCCATTGTTTGACATCATTAACAAGGTGTGCCCCCACACCGCCCATTGTTTGACATCATTAACAAGGTGTGCCCCACACCGCCCATTGTTTGGCATCATTAACAAGGTGTGCCCCCACACCGCCCATTGTTTTTGACATCATTAACAAAGTGTGCCCCCACACCGCCCATTGTTTGGCATCATTAACAAGGTGTGCCCCCGCCCCGCCCATTGTTTGGTATCATTAACAAGGTGTGCCCCCGCCCCGCCCATTGTTTAACATCATTAACAAGGTGTGCCCCCACACCGCCCATTGTTTGACATCATTAACAAGGTGTGCCCCCACACCGCCCATTGTTTTTGACATCAATAACAAAGTGTGCCCCCACACCGCCCATTGTTTGGCATCATTAACAAGGTGTGCCTCCACACCGCCCATTGTTTGGCATCATTAACAAGGTGTGCCTCCACACCGCCCATTGTTTGGCATCATTAACAAGGTGTGTCTCCACACCGCCCATTGTTTGGCATCATTAACAAGGTGTGCCCCTACACCGCCCATTGTTTTTGACATCATTAACAAAGTGTGCCCCCACACCGCCCATTGTTTGGCATCATTAACAAGGTGTGCCTCCACACCACCCATTGTTTGGCATCATTAACAAGGTGTGCCTCCACACCGCCCATTGTTTGGCATCATTAACAAGGTGTGCCCCCACACCGCCCATTGTTTGGCATCATTAACAAGGTGTGCCCCCACACCGCCCATTGTTTTTGACATCATTAACAAGGTGTGCCCCCACACCGCCCATTGTTTTGTATCATTAACAAGGTGTGCCCCCACACCGCCCATTGTTTGGCATCATTAACAAGGTGTGCTCCCACACCGCCCATTGTTTGTCATCATTAACAAGGTGTGCCTCCACACCGCCCATTGTTTGACATCATTAACAAGGTGTGCCCCCACACCGCCCATTGTTTGGCATCATTAACAAGGTGTGCCTCCACAGCGCCCATTGTTTGGCATCATTAACAAGGTGTGCTCCCACACCGCCCATCGTTTGGTATCATTAACAAGGTGTGCCTCCACACCGCCCATCGTTTGGTATCATTAACAAGGTGTGCTCCCACACCGCCCATTGTTTGACATCATTAAGAAAGTGTGCCCCCACACCGCCCATTGTTTGGCATCATTAACAAGGTGTGCTCCCACACCGCCCATTGTTTGTCATCATTACCAAGGTGTGCCTCCACACCGCCCATTGTTTGTCATCATTAACAAGGTGTGCCTCCACACCGCCCATTGTTTGGCATCATTAGCAAGGTGTGCTCCCACACCGCCCATTGTTTGGCACCATTAACAAGGTGTGCTCCCACACCGCCCATTGTTTGACATCATTAACAAAGTGTGCCCCCACACCGCCCATTGTTTGGCATCATTAACAAGGTGTGCTCCCACACCGCCCATTGTTTGGCATCATTAACAAGGTGTGCTCCCACACCGCCCATTGTTTGGCACCATTAACAAGGTGTGCTCCCACACCGCTCATTGTTTGACATCATTAACAAAGTGTGCCCCCACACCGCCCATTGTTTGGCATCATTAACAAGGTGTGCTCCCACACCGCCCATTGTTTGTCATCATTAACAAGGTGTGCCTCCACACCGCCCATTGTTTGTCATCATTAACAAGGTGTGCCTCCACACCGCCCATTGTTTGGCATCATTAACAAGGTGTGCCTCCACACCGCCCATCGTTTGGCATCATTAACAAGGTGTGCTCCCACACCGCCCATTGTTTGACATCATTAACAAAGTGTGCCCCCACACCGCCCATTGTTTGGCATCATTAACAAGGTGTGCTCCCACACCGCCCATTGTTTGTCATCATTAACAAGGTGTGCCCCCACACCGCCCATTGTTTGGCATAAATAACAAGGTGTGCCTCCACACTGCCCATTATTCGGCATCATTAACAAGGTGTGCCTCCACACCGCCCATTGTTGACATCATTAACAAGGTGTGCTCCCACACCGCCCATTGTTTGACATCATTAACAAAGTGTGCCCCCACACCGCCCATTGTTTGGCATCATTAACAAGGTGTGCTCCCACACCGCCCATTGTTTGTCATCATTAACAAGGTGTGCCCCCACACCGCCCATTGCTTGGCATAAATAACAAGGTGTGCCTCCACACTGCCCATTGTTTGGCATCATTAACAAGGTGTGCCCCCACACCGCCCATTGTTTGGCATCATTAACAAGGTGTGCCCCCACACCGCCCATTGTTTAGCATCATTAACAAGGTGTGCTCCCACACCGCCCATTGTTTGGCATCATTAACAAGGTGTGCCTCCACACCGCCCATTGTTTAACATCATTAACAAGGTGTGCCTCCACACCGCCCATTGTTTGGCATCATTAACAAGGTGGGCCTCCACACCGCCCATTGTTTGGTATCATTAACAAGGTGTGCCTCCACACCGCCCATTGTTTGGCATCATTAACAAGGTGTGCCCCCACACCGCCCATTGTTTGACATCATTAACAAGGTGTGCCTCCACACCGCCCATTGTTTGTCATCATTAACAAGGTGTGCCCCCACACCGCCCATTGTTTGGCATAATTAACAAGGTGTGCTCCCACACCGCCCGTTGTTTAGCATCATTATCAAGGTGTGCCTCCACACCGCCCATTGTTTGGTATCATTAACAAGGTGTGCCTCCACACCGCCCATCGTTTGGCATAATTAACAAGGTGTGCTCCCACACCGCCCGTTGTTTAGCATCATTATCAAGGTGTGCCTCCACACCGCCCATTGTTTGGTATCATTAACAAGGTGTGCCTCCACACCGCCCATCGTTTGGCATCATTAACAAGGTGTGCCTCCACACCGCCCATTGTTTAACATCATTAACAAGGTGTGCCTCCACACCGCCCATTGTTTGGTATCATTAACAAGGTGTGCCTCCACACCGCCCATTGTTTGGCATCATTAACAAGGTGTGCCTCCACACCGCCCATTGTTTGACATCATTAACAAGGTGTGCCTCCACACCGCCCATTGTTTGACATCATTAACAAGGTGTGCCTCCACACCGCCCATAGTTTGTCATCATTAACAAGGTGTGCCTCCACACCGCCCATTGTTTGGCATCATTAACAAGGTGTGCCTCCACACCGCCCATTGTTTGGTATCATTAACAAGGTGTGCCTACACACCGCCCATTGTTTGGTATCATTAACAAGGTGTGCCCCCACACCGCCCATTGTTTGGTATCATTAACAAGGTGTGCCTACACACCGCCCATTGTTTGGTATCATTGACAAGGTGTGCCTCCACACCGCCCATTGTTTGACATCATTAACAAGGTGTGCCTCCACACCGCCCATAGTTTGTCATCATTAACAAGGTGTGCCCCCACACCGCCCATTGTTTGGTATCATTAACAAGGTGTGCCCCCACACCGCCCATTGTTTGGCATCATTAACAAGGTGTGCTCCCACTACGCCCATTGTTTAGCATCATTATCAAGGTGTGCCTCCACACCGCCCATTGTTTGGCATCATTAACAAGGTGTGCCTCCACACCGCCCAGTGTTTGGCATCATAACAAAGTGTGCCCCCACACCGCCCATTGTTTGGCATCATTAACAAGGTGTGCCGCCACACCGCCCATTGTTTAGCATCATTATCAAGGTGTGCCTCCACACCGCCCATTGTTTTGCATCATTAACAAGGTGTGCCTCCACACCGCCCAGTGTTTGGCATCATAACAAAGTGTGCCCCCACACCGCCCATTGTTTGGCATCATTAACAAGGTGTGCCCCACACCGCCCATTGTTTGGCATCATTAACAAGGTGTGCCCCCACACCGCCCATTGTTTGGCAGCATTAACAAGGTGTGCCCCCACACCGCCCATTGTTTGTCATCATTAACAAGGTGTGCCCCCACACCGCCCATTGTTTGGCATCATTAACAAGGTGTGCCCCCACACCGCCCATTGTTTGGGATAATTAACAAGGTGTGCTCCCACACCGCCCGTTGTTTAGCATCATTATCAAGGTGTGCCTCCACACCGCCCATTGTTTGGCATCATTAACAAGGTGTGCCTCCACACCGCCCATTGTTGACATCATTAACAAGGTGTGCCCCCACACCGCCCATTGTTTGTCATCATTAACAAGGTGTGCCCCCACACCGCCCATTGTTTGGCATCATTAACAAGGTGTGCCCCCACACCGCCCATTGTTTGGCATAATTAACAAGGTGTGCCTCCACACCGCCCATTGTTTGGCACCATTAACAAGGTGTGCCCCACACCGCCCATTGTTTGGCACCAATAACAAGGTGTGCCGCCACACCGCACAATGCTTGGCATCATAGCAAAGTGTGCCCCCACACCGCCCATTGTTTGGCACCAATAACAAGGTGTGCCGCCACACCGCCCAGTGCTTGGCATCATAACAAAGTGTGCCCCCACACCGCCCATTGTTTGGCATCATTAACAAGGTGTGCCCCCACACCGCCCATTGTTTGGCATCATTAACAAGGTGTGCCCCCACACCGCCCATTGTTTGGCATCATTAACAAGGTGTGTCCCCACACCGCCCATTGTTTGGTGTCATTAACAAGGTGTGCCCCCGCACCGCCCATTGTTTGGTATCATTAACAAGGTGTGCCCCCACACCCTGCACTGTTTGGTATCATTAGCAAGGTGTGCCCCCACACCGCCCATTGTTTGGTATCATTAACAAGGTGTGCCCCCACACCGCCCATTGTTTGGCATCATTAACAAGGTGTGCCCCCAAACCACCCATTGTTTGGCATCATTAACAAGGTGTGCCCCCGCACCGCCCATTGTTTGGTATCATTAACAAGGTGTGCCCCCACACCCTGCACTGTTTGGTATCATTAGCAAGGTGTGCCCCCACACCGCCCATTGTTTGGCATCATTAACAAAGTGTGCCCCCAAACCACCCATTGTTTGGCATCATTAACAAGGTGTGCCCCCACACCCTGCACTGTTTGGTATCATTAGCAAGGTGTGCCCCCACACCGCCCATTGTTTGGTATCATTAACAAGGTGTGCCCCCACACCGCCCATTGTTTGGCATCATTAACACATGTTTTTGAACTTCGATGCACCATTTACTCTGTCTCACAGCTCCTCCCCAAGTGACAACACCTGATATGACAACAGTGGGTCAGGTTCGGAGTTCTCTGCCGGCCACAACACCTGATATGACAACAGTGGGTCAGGTTCGGAGTTCTCTGCCGGCCACAACACCTGATATGACAACAGTGGGTCAGGTTCGGAGTTCTCTGCCGGCCACAACACCTGATATGACAACAGTGGGTCAGGTTCGGAGTTCTCTGCCGGCCACAACACCTGATATGACAACAGTGGGTCAGGACCAGAGTTCTCTGCCGGACACAACACCTGATATGACAACAGTGGGTCAGGACCAGAGTTCTCTGCCGGCCACAATACCTGATATGACAACAGTGAGTCAGGACCAGAGTTCTCTGCCGGTCACAACACCTGATATGACAACAGTGGGTCAGGACCAGAGTTCTCTGCCGGCCACAACACCTGATATGACAACAGTGAGTCAGGACCAGAGTTCTCAGCCGGACACAACACCTGATATGACGACCGAATTAACTGTTTCTACAAGCCTCACAAGAGAGCAGGATACAGGTTGGACATTTTCAAATGTGACACTGAAATATAATACGAAATAAAATAGTTTATGGATGATAAGTCCAAGATCTTGATATGCTGATAAATATTATGATTATATATCCAATATTCCTTCCATTTATATCTTGTTACTAGTTAAAGTTATTCAATTAGCTGTAGATGATAGCCTGTATACATTGTTTCATACCCTACAGTCGAGTGCCCCGCTCCCCCGATTGTCCCTAACACCAGGATGGATTACGCCTCTCTGCGGGCGAACAGCTTCGTTACATATTCCTGCGCGCCCGGAACCAGTTTTCCGGAGGGCGGGGTGTCGCGGACCATCATATGTCTGCCCAGCGGCTCCTGGAGCATCACGGCCATCAGTGGCTGTAGAGGTAACGTTGGGCGGCCATTGAGGGTTGTGTTTGTCACGCGTTGGACTGGTTAACATGATGACATCAGTGGGGGAAGGGAGTCCAGGGATGTAGAAGTAACGTTGGGCGGCCATTGAGGGTTGTGTTTGTGATGCGTTGGACTGGTTAACATGATCACATCAGTGGGAGAGGGGAATGCAGGGATGTAGAGGTAACGTTGGGCGGCCATTGAGGGTTGTGTTTGTCATGTTTTGGACTGGTTAACATGATCACATCAGTGGCCAGGGAGAGGGGAGTCCAGGGATGTAGAGGTAACGTTGGGCGGCCATTGAGGATTGTGTTTGTCATGTTTTGGACTGGTTAACATGATCACATCAGTGGCCAGGGAGAGGGGAGTCCAGGGATGTAGAGATAACGTTGGGCGGCCATTGAGGGTTGTGTTTGTCATGTTTTGGACTGGTTAACATGATCACATCAGTGGGGGAGGGAAGTCCAGGGATGTAGAGGTAACGTTGGGCGGCCATTGAGGGTTGTGTTTGTCATGTTTTGGACTGGTTAACATGATCACATCAGTGGCCAGGGAGAGGGGAGTCCAGGGATGTAGAGGTAACGTTGGGCGGCCATTGAGGATTGTGTTTGTCATGCGTTGGACTGGTTAACATGATCACATCAGTGGGGGAGGGAAGTCCAGGGATGTAGAGGTAACGTTGGGCGGCCATTGAGGGTTGTGTTTGTCATGTTTTGGACTGGTTAACATGATCACATCAGTGGGGGAGGGAAGTCCAGGGATGTAGAGGTAACGTTGGGCGGCCATTGAGGGTTGTGTTTGTCATGTTTTGGACTGGTTAACATGATCACATCAGTGGCCAGGGAGAGGGGAGTCCAGGGATGTAGAGGTAACGTTGGGCGGCCATTGAGGATTGTGTTTGTCATGCGTTGGACTGGTTAACATGATCACATCAGTGGGGGAGGGAAGTCCAGGGATGTAGAGGTAACGTTGGGCGGCCATTGAGGGTTGTGTTTGTCATGTGTTGGACTGGTTAACATGATCACATCAGTGGCCAGGGAGAGGGGAGTCCAGGGATGTAGAGATAACGTTTGACGGCCATTGAGGATTGTGTTTGTCATGCGTTGGACTGGTTAACATGATCACATCAGTGGGGGAGGGAAGTCCAGGGATGTAGAGGTAACGTTGGGCGGCCATTGAGGGTTGTGTTTGTCATGTGTTGGACTGGTTAACATGATCACATCAGTGGCCAGGGAGAGGGGAGTCCAGGGATGTAGAGATAACGTTTGACGGCCATTGAGGATTGTGTTTGTCATGCGTTGGACTGGTTAACATGATTACATCAGTGGGAGAGGGGAGTCCAGGGATGTAGAGGTAACGTTGGGCGGCCATTGAGGGTTGTGTTTGTCATGCGTTGGACTGGTTAACATGATCACATCAGTGGGGGAGGGGAGTCCAGGGATGTAGAGGTAACGTTGGGCGGCCATTGAGGGTTGTGTTTGTCATGCGTTGGACTGGTTAACATGATCACATCAGTGGGGGAGGGGAGTCCAGGGATGTAGAGGTAACGTTGGGCGGCCATTGAGGGTCGTGTATGTCATGCGTTGGACTGGTTAACATGATCACATCAGTGAGAGAGGGGAGTCCAGGGATGTAGAGGTAACGTTGGGCGGCCATTGAGGGTTGTGTTTGTCATGCGATGGACTGGTTAACATGATCACATCAGTGGGGGAGGGAAGTCCAGGGATGTAGAGGTAACGTTGGGCGGCCATTGAGGGTTGTGTTTGTCATGCGATGGACTGGTTAACATGATCACATCAGTGGAGGAGGGGAGTCCAGGGATGTAGAGGTAACGTTGGGCGGGTGTTGAGGGTTGTGTTAAGATAAGTTAAGGAGTGCTTAGCATGCTGGCATTGGCCAGCGCCTAAGATATTATGAAATCATTTCGAAGGCAGCAAAGACGGAAAACGCGGAATTGCCTGTTTTGCCCACAATGTAACAGAGCCAAACAACAGAGGGTCATAAAACACATGCCCTGTACATTTGTGCTTCGTCCCAATTGATAGCTTGAGTTTTAGGCCTGGTTACCGCATGTGATGGCCTCTTAACCAATGCAAGTATGTCATTGTACGAGGAGAGATTGTCCGTGACGACACAGACAACAACATTTGTTCACCACTGTTGTTGTTTGAAGTATCCGCTGGGACTTCGCTACCCATAGGTTACTCAGTTCTTACAACTGTGGCGGACTTCTCGAACGCAGTTTAGCCGACTACGGGACCTAGACGGCAAAAGTTACCGTGTAAATGATTTTAACCCTCTTAGCCGACCTAGCCCCGTAACTGGCTCCACTATGTACGTGAAATAGGCCCTTGGGTGTCTGAGAGGTCGATACGCGTTCTGTCGTTAGGTAAGGCATCGAGGGATCTAAGCACTACTCACCATATGTGGGGGGGGGGGGCAAGGGGTATTTCCGTTCCTCGAGAATGGGGTTTTCATGTCGCCGTGAACTGGGATTGAGGCAAATAATTCTTCGTGAACTGGGAATGGTCTATTAGCCGACCGTCATGATCAAGGATTTTCATTTATCGTGAACTAGGAATTTTAATATTAAATAACCGTGAATCGGGAAATCGCTAAGGTATATCCTGTATCCGCCCTTCCTATGTATACTGGGAGTTATCCTTTTTAATTCATCGTAACCTGGGAATAAATAAATGTATTCTGGGAACACGACCTCCCCCCCCGCTTGCCCCCCCCCATATGTCATCCATCATGGCATTATTATGTCATCCACAACACTGTTACTGTTAAAGAAGCCCAACGACCCATTGTTCTATTTAAGCGGTACGCTAAGGGCATTGATGAGTGTACAAGGGGTGAGCGCACTATATGGAGGGGTCTGGAAGAGGTAAATGGAGACAGGCAACACAGGTATATTTAAAAAAATCGACATTCGACATTGACCCCAAAATTCCGACACTGAAGATCTGAAAAAGCGACATCGACACAGATAGTGGCATTTTTGAAAAATCGACACTGATAATTTTGAAAATGCGACACTAGACACTGGTCCCCCCCCCCCCCCCCATCCTCCCCCTTCCAGACCTTTTATGGTATGTTGGATCTAGATGTGCTACTCTCTAGAATGTACATGTGTCTGGATATTACTCAACCGGCAGTCGCAGCGTCAGTAACAACATATGTCCTTATATTTACACCAGGTTCCTGTCAATCAGGGGATAAAGTCAAGAAGGCCTACATCAACTCTGTCAAAACGTTCCCCTGCCGTCCCGGAACCCGCTCTGCGGAGGGTCTGCATTTCTCCAGGTCCATGTGCACAACCAGTGGAGTCTGGACTCCGGCCAAGAATTCGTGTTCGAGTAAGGACCCGTCTTGGCCAGTTGCAGCTGAGTGAGTTTTAACATTGTTTTTACAGGTGAATATTTACCGGGGAAGTCTTAGAAGATACTGATCGAAATGCATCAAACGTTCCATGTCTTGACTGTTCTGCAACAAAGATAATGATTAAACACGTTTGCCAGCCTGATAAAATGATAGCAATACACAAAGTGAGGACCATATACACAAGGCGGTTTATGTTACATGATGAGGATGCTGAACCGACGTATATGGCACGCCGTTTGTGCAATAACCTCTCATAGATCAACTCAGGTTATCAAGCGAAAAACTTTTTTCCCTAGTAAAATACTTAGGGTACGCTGGAAAAACAGGTTTTGAATCAAAGGCTGCAAAAATGGCATATAAAAAACGTTTTATCTACTGATAAACTAAGTATCACTTGATAAATCGAGATTATTGCTTGGTAAATGGCGTGTTTCGCTTGGTAGCGTTGAAAAACGCTGTTTATTGAGGGCTGGTTTACAAACGGCTCGCCATAGATGCATGCATCGTCTTTGCAGATCTTAGAGACTAGTTTCAAACACAAAAGTAACATCTCAGGAGTTGTTGGTCTGCCATTGTTAACAGTGGTTGTTTGTTTGTAGTCTTTTCTTCGTCCGCCGCCAGGTTTACATTGTCGCCCTCCTCCTATGTTTGATCATGCGGACCTGGCCCTAAAACAACCCACGAAAGGGAGAGCGTATGCCGTCGTCTCGTGTCACCGTGGTCACCGATTTACTGATGGAATGACGAAAAGCACCATTTCATGCCTGGAAAATGGCGAATGGGACTTTATCGACGACTGCCAAGGTTCTCTAGGACATGTTTTTTCTCACAATTGTTATAATGAAAGCAACAATTTACATTTTCATTTTAAGTCAGTCACATGGCTAAGCCATTTCTTATTCGGTGACCTCAACACTTTGTCAATCTCGTGACAGGTTATTGTTATTTTTGCGTGTTATGACCTTACTTATAGTAACATTTATTCCAACACGCCACTAAAGTCATACATCTCAACGAGATGGCCGACAGCAATGATTTGTCATTGAAATTTAAGTTAGTAATTGCAGTCATGTTTGTTTGACACTTGTTTAATCATTGTTATTTGAATTAATCCCCTTTCTTCATTGCGACAAGTTGAGGTGTGTCCGACGCTAAGCCAGCCCACCCACGGTACGCTCAGCACTGAGATAGCCGTGTACAGTACAGTGGTAGAGGTGACTTGCTATCCGGGCTTTCACCTTCCCGCCTGGCGGACCGTCCACACCGTGTCCTGTACAGAGACCGGATCCTGGAGCGACACGGTTCCGGAATGTATCGGTGGGTCCGCTTCCCGAAAGTAGTTCTCTACATCTCGGTCATGACGGACAGCATAACGCAATACTTGAGGGCTGTCGGCCGAAGTTCACTTGTAAGAGCTGTATCGGTGAGTCCGCATAGCTTGGGAACAACCATGACCCGCTGAAGCCCAATCATATCCCACCCAAGGACAACAATAACCTTCTGCTCAGCGACCTTTAACACTGCAAGCGAACGACGGACGTGGACGGATAACGATATGCGTCCTACGGCCAACAACCTTCAGTTATTTGTATCAATCAGACGTACATGACAGCAAGCATATACTCATGCTGCGAATCTATACGAGGAAAGGGCAATACACGTCATGGTCTGACGGCGCTACTGCCGTATGATACGGTTCTTAGAAAGGTGGGAAGAGGCGCTCAATGGATAAAGAAATACGGGCGCCCGCTGCCCTCCAAATCCGCAGAAGTCACTAGGTATTTGGTGGCCGTCACGCATAATATGCATCGCATATGCCCATGCAGCGATTCTTAACGATGGAATGGCAATGTGGCAAGGCTGGTTCCCCTTGCTCCGCCATTGCTAGTTGGCGATCCCTCGCCTCTTGTGCTATCACACGACTGTATTCAGTCATTCATTCATTCATTCATTCAGACCTGTCTGTGTGTGTATGCCGTGCTATATCTCTTCCAGCGATCACGTGTGACTCTCCGCCCGCCGTGCAGCACGCCTCCAACAACGGGACTGGTGGCGCCACCTTCGGGAGAGTGCTGGAGTACGTGTGTGACGGAGACCGCAGAATGGTGGACGGATACAGGTCAAAGGTCATACGGTGCCAGGGCCAAGGCAACTGGTCGGACCAAATATCGTCCTGCAGAGGTCAGGTTTTTGTGGACATCATTGTGACGTTAGATATGAATTTAGATTGCTTGATATGTGTATATATGTCCCATAACTGGTGAACTGTGGTGGGGGGGGGGGGGGGGGCAAGGTGGGGTCATGTTTCCAAATCACGAAGAATAAAATTTCACGAAGAATTATTTCCCTCGTTCCCAGTTCACGGCGAAATGAAAAGCCCAATCTCGAGGAACGCAAATACCCCTTGACCACCCCCCTCCGACTGCGATACATGTCAGATGTACTGAGGTAGCCTACTCGGCCAATATATGTTCAGTAGCTGATGATGTAAGGCGCATACGAAAGAGCCATTGAATGACACGCGTTCATTAATGTTACATGTGGCATTCCTCAAATGAAGAAGAAGATGTAATTAATCTGTACTCCTCTAGTTTGTCCTTTTATTAATGTGTCTGATCATTTGACAGATGACATGTGTCCCCCAGTACCGAGTGTCAAGAACGCCACTGCTATCGGCTTGGCGGCGCACAAGGGTCGTACCGTACGCTACGAGTGTCGTCCCGGCTACGCCCTGCCAGAAGGAGGCGTCCCGGTCCAGTATTACTGTGACGGGGTCGACTGGAAACGGACGGGGCTGTACGACAACTGCATGGGTGAGCAGTGGTCCATGTCCATGAGTCGCCATTGACACCATTATGACTCCGCCCTAATATCTTATAATGGTAATTGCCCCCAATCCACCCACCCCGGCGCATCCCCTTACGGTGTATTTTGCACAACATGTTGTGGCGCAATACAATGTATATAATGCGCAATGTATATTTCACTGTGTGATATCGCATACCCCGTTCATTTCACAGCCAAAACGTGCCCCAGCAACCTCAGCAGCTCTCATCATCACATAGTGGAAGAGTCGACAGCGCCTTCTGTCGGCATGAAGGCCCACGTGGTCTGTGGCTCGGGTTATCACTTCGCCGACAGGGGGCGGGCCAAACTGATCCGATGCAACGAGAGCGGCCTCTGGGACAGCTTAGAGACGTGCTGCCGTGAGTAGGCCAAGGACCAGGAAGGGCGGGACGCCTTCTCTCAACAAAGACTGAGGAAGAATTACAGGAAAACCTATCACAATGCTGCCGTTCTCATCGTCACATGCTCATACACCTGTATTTTACCAAAGTTCCTTGTATATTTATACTTTGAGGCTAATTTATTTGCTTTGTTTAAATTGGTTTATTTTACATTTCACTTTTTGAAATGCATTTTGGCACACTTTCTACCTGTAAACGAGATTGTTTTCTGTCCACTCGCTCCAGCCGTTGACTGCGGGCCAACTCTACGTGTGAATCGCTCCAGGCACAGTGTGGGTGCGTCTACAACCTTCGGCAGTGAAGTGACATACACGTGTGTCCAACTTCACTGGTTCAGACGAGACGTCTTCTCCAAGACAACCACGTGCACAGCAGACGGCGTGTGGTCTCCACTGCCGGCGAGCTGCCAGGGTAGGCTCGTCTCCTCTTGTCACTCATGGTACAATACCAGTAAAGTCAGTATCATGAATTAGATGTCAATATTTAACTTGGAGCAGCGTGCAAAAATTGTCCATGTTGAAATATATGAGGTATGTCTGATGCAAGCGTCTCATTCGTGACTACCCCTTCTCTACCACGGCAGTCATCACGTGTCTACCGCTTCCGAAGTGGGATGGCCTCACCATCAGCTCATCGGCGCGACGTCACGGCGCGCGCGTCAACGTGTCCTGTTCCCTTGACAACCCGAATGTGACATCGGTAGAGCTGCTGTGCGGTCGAGACGGTCGCTGAACGCCGGAAATACCGACGTGTGAAGGTAACGGAGGAATAAACCAAACTCGCTGGGGAACAACGGCCAGGTACCAAGTGGCATAATATAAATATATAATAAGTAAACACCTAATATCTGAATGTAAAGGGAAACGTGTCATATTACATAGTATGATATTACATAATACATGACCTAAATAAGGCATCTTCGGCTTGGTTTTTCAGCGCGAAGTGATGCGGCGACAGAGAACATCGCGGTGGAGGCCTCCAATGCAACGGTTTACGGTATCGTGGCCATCGCAATCCTCGGCGCCGGTGTCGGCCTGCTGGTTATATCCGACATTCCAATAATCTTCAATCAATGTTGTGGGAATCAATTCGCGGCATGAGTATATGGTCAAAAAGTAGTAATGCATTACCCAGCTCACTTCGATGAACGATTGTCGATGATGACAACGAGCCTACCTCTCCAAATCGCATCGAGGGAAACCGTTAACGACCGACGAAAATATCATTGATATACAAGTAACAAAGAACAAACTTTAAACTGAATGCATCCTGCGGTCCAGGTAATGTGTAAAGAAGAGGGTCGAGGCGATTAGGAGAGGTAGGCTCGTTGTCATAATCGACAATCATTTAATCGAAGTGAGCTGGGTAACGCATTAATACTTTTGGACCATATGGCTGGCATGGCCCTTCACCCCTGTTAGGTTTGAGGTCGTGAGGGCCATGCGCCAGGGCCACTCCAACGCCTCTACCGAGGAACATTGAAACTAGCAGAACCTCCATCTAATCACTGCTCGATGTGCTGTTGGGTGACTGCTGTGACAGTGAGGCTGTGTGGCCCCATAGCTTCTCAGTATCGAATGTCGCTTTTTCCGATTCTCATGTGTCGTATTTAAAAAAAATCTTTGTCGATGTCCCTTTTTCCGATTCTCAGTGTCGGTATTTGGGGGTCAATGTCGAAAGTCGATTTTTCAAATATGCCTGTGTCGCGTGTCGCAATTTACGTGTTCTCCTTCCAGACCCCTACCTATGAAGTGATAAGATGGCTCAAGACCCCGGTGGGGGTGAACACAGTAACGTGGTATGTGGTCCCGCGCTACCTCTCAACCACAGCGTCCCCTCCACATACCCACGCCACTTCGATTAGAAAAATATCCTAAATATACGATGAATCGATGCTTATACATTTAACTAATAAATGAAAGAAAGCGTAATAGTTGGAGACTTCACCTTCGTTCTTGTCTGATTATATATCAATATATTGGTGTGCTGTACAAATTTATATTTACTTCAATAATATAAATATTTGCATATTGGCGTGTGTGGAAATATGTAATTTAATAGGATGCATGTTTTATATTTCAGTGCTAAGTAAGTTATTATTTATAAGAAACGATTAAAGATATCCTCTAAACCTGATTGTTCTCTTGTTAACAAGTTATAGGATGTTATTAATTTCCTTTCAGTTCTTCTGATTGTCAGCAATTAATAGCTGTGTGTAAAGGTCAGATATATATATCGTTGACATCCGTCTGTTTGCGCATCTTAATGTATTTATACTTTTTACCACAAGTTATTATTACGGGCATCTTTAACTATCGGCATTTTAAAAAGTGGGAGTCTTATTGAACCACGTTTCTCAGCAATCCTTGGGCACTGATTCTAGTTAAGCCTTTGATTGTGTTAATCAAAATTAAGCTGTTGCGTGGAAATGTGGAAGACACCTTACCACAGTAGTATCAATGATAACAATCTTAAACTGTTGGTGTAAGCTGTTCATGATGAAGGACGCCAGATGAGCGAAGGTTTAACTTTGTTGATCTTGGGCCATATTCAGACTGAGCGCGAAGTCGAAGATTTGTCGAGCGATTATCGGGTTCAAAATACCTAAGTAATCACCCGGGAGATACTCAGTTAAGAAAACCTTTGACGCTTGTATATATTTGCAGGTGTGTATTTATGTACAATGTCCTGTGTGCCTTTTGACTCCAATAAACTTATTATTATTATCCTGGTCCGCCCCCGGCATTGTCGTTTCACATACAACAAGAGACATGTGGAGGCAAAAAGCAATTCTTTATTGTTTGTATGCATCACTGTGAGTAAGGAAGTAACCTAGCTAGCCTTACCAACTGAACACCCACAGCGCTAGATGACTGGCTTGTAGCAGCAGGATATAATGGGGTTAATACTTCATGGAGCAGAACAGGGATTAATTCCACTGGCGAGCAGCATTGCTGCCCGTCGTGGTCCATATACACCAGATAAATAGGAATAGTTTGACTCAAAGTAACTCACTTGTCAGGCGGGAGGTCATGTTAACATCTAACGGGAGGTCCGATACTGGGGTTAACACCTAACGGGAGGTGAGGCACTGGGGTTAACATCTAACGGAAGGTCGGACACTGGGGTTAACATCTAACGGGAGGTCGGACACTAGGGTTAACATCTAACGGGAGGTGAGAAATTGGGGCTAAAATCTAACGGGAGGTCGGACAATTGGGTTAACATCTAACCGCAGGTGGGAAACTGGGGTTAACATCTAACGGGAGGTGGGAAACTGGGGTTAACATCTAACGGGAGGTCGGACACTGGGGTTAACATCTAACGGGAGGTGGGACACTGAGGTTAACATCTAACGGGAGGTCGGACAATTGGGTTAACATCTAACGGCAGGTGGGAAACTGGGGTTAACATCTAACGGCAGGTGGGAAACTGGGGTTAACATCTAACGGGAGGTCGGACACGGGTTAACATCTAACGGGAGGTGGGACACTGGGGTTAACATCTAACGGGAGGTGGGACACTGGGTTTAACATCTAACGGGAGGTGGGACACTGGGGTTAAAATCTAACGGGAGGTGGGAAACTGGGGTTAACATCTAACGGCAGGTGGGAAACTGGGGTTAACATCTAACGGGAGGTCGGACACTTGGGTTAACATCTAACGGGAGGTCGAACACTGGGGTTAACATCTAACGGGAGGTGGGACACTGGGGTTAACACCTAACGGGAGGTGGGACACTGGGGTTAACTTCAAACGGGAGGTGGGACACTGGGGTTAACATCTAACGGGAGGTCGGACACTGGGGTTAACATCTAACGGGAGGTGAGACATTGGGGCTAAAATCTAACGGGAGGTCGGACAATTGGGTTAACATCTAACGGCAGGTGGGAAACTGGGGTTAACATCTAACGGGAGGTGGGAAACTGGGGTTAACATCTAACGGGAGGTCGGACACTGGGCTTAACATCTAACGGGAGGTGGGACACTGGGGTTAACATCTAACGGCAGGTGGGAAACTGGGGTTAACATCTAACGGCAGGTGGGAAACTGGGGTTAACATCTAACGGGAGGTCGGACACGGGTTAACATCTAACGGGAGGTGGGACACTGGGGTTAACATCTAACGGGAGGTGGGACATTGGGGTTAACATCTAACGGGAGGTGAGACACTGGGGTTAAAATCTAACGGGAGGTGGGAAACTGGGGTTAACATCTAACGGCAGGTGGGAAACTAGGGTTAACATCTAACGGGAGGTCGGACACTGGGGTTAACATTTAACGGGAGGTCGAACACTGGAGGTAACATCTAACGGGAGGTGGGACACTGGGGTTAACACCTAACGGGAGGTGGGACACTGGGGTTAACTTCAAACGGGAGGTGGGACACTGGGGTTAACATCTAACGGGAGGTGAGACATTGGGGCTAAAATCTAACGGGAGGTCGGACAATTGGGTTAACATCTAACGGCAGGTGGGAAACTGGGGTTAACATCTAACGGGAGGTGGGAAACTGGGGTTAACATCTAACGGGAGGTCGGACACTGGGCTTAACATCTAACGGGAGGTGGGACACTGGGGTTAACATCTAACGGGAGGTGGGAAACTGGGGTTAACATCTAACGGCAGGTGGGAAACTGGGGTTAACATCTAACGGGAGGTCGGACACGGGTTAACATCTAACGGGAGGTGGGACACTGGGATTAACATCTAACGGGAGGTGGGACACTGGGGTTAACATCTAACGGGAGGTGAGACACTGGGGTTAAAATCTAACGGGAGGTGGGAAACTGGGGTTAACATCTAACGGCAGGTGGGAAACTGGGGTTAACATCTAACGGGAGGTCGGACACTGGGGTTAACATCTAACGGGAGGTCGAACACTGGGGTTAACATCTAACGGGAGGTGGGACACTGGGGTTAACACCTAACGGGGGGTCAGACACATTGATCCTGGGTCCCCACATATCTACCAAGGCATGCGGTCCAGTAGGAAAAGAACCGCCAGGTAAAGCACAGACTCCTCCATATCGATACCATGCAGACGGCCGTCCATGCACACCTCGCCAGGCGAAGTGCCATGGAGATCACAGAGTTGCCTGGTCCTGTTAATAGCAACCTGAAACTTTTTAGAAATCCAGTCACCATGTCATTCTTGAGTATCAATTCTAATTTGTGTATCGTACATCTTTACATGTTATAATACAATAGAATAGACTTGTTAAGAGTGGGGTATGGACCCACTGGGGATATGTACAGAACTTACAGATGTGACACGTGGGCCATTATGCGACAGAATCGTACAATACACATTGTCCGCAATGTCTATATTCAGTGGTCAGGTGAAAGCCCGCGCGGTATGTATGTGTGCACTATGACGTCATACCGGTCCTAGTCACGTGATCTTGGGGCGCCACCCACGTGCGAAGCGCATGAGTTTGGAGGCGTTGAAAGGCGTGACCTTGAACTCGCTGACGAGGACAGTCTCCTTGAGGCCGCTGAGCAGCGTGCCGTCCACCTGGTGGCGGCGGAAGGTCGTCACGTGACCGTCCATGTTGAGGAGCCTGAGGCACTGGCAGACGTCCTCCACGGCCAAGCCGTCCAGCATGGCGGGCACGTCCTCCATGCTCCGGATGGCCGTGGCCGCGCCCTGCTCGCCGGCCTTCACCTCTGGCTGACCCACTACGGCAGACGACGTGTTGGCGTTCACGTCTGACGCACTTCCGGCGCCGCTGGAGAGGGAGTGTGAAGACGTGTGGTTGTTGTTGTTATTCCGTTTTTTCTGACTCTTCAGTGTGTCTTCGATGGTAACCGTGACGACGAAAGGCGCCTTGTGGCTGCTCGCGACGCCAGGCGTCTTCACCGTGGGTGGCACCACCGCGCGAGGGGTTTGGCTGTTCCCGTCTGCGGGCTGCCCCCTCTGCACACTCACTCCGGCCATACCCTTGCGATTGGGCGACGGAGATTCAAACTTACTGAGTAAGTCTTTGACGTCCTGGTTAGCGGTGGGGGTGACACCGCCCTGGGGGGTGATTACGCCCTGGGGGGTGACTCCACCCTCGCGGGGTGGAACCTCTCGGTGGATATCTGCCTGGACGGCGCGGACGGTGGGTAGCGCCCCCTCGCCCACCCCGCTCCCACTGCTGTCACTCTGCCGCTGTAGCCCCTGCACGGCCTGCACCGGGCCCCGGGGCAGGTGAGCCCCCCCAGGGGAGGGGGCCGTCCCGCCCCCCAGCTGCCCCGGGCTCTCCACGATGGTCTCCACGGTGGCCTGTCGGCTGCGCTGTGCCTGGATGCGCTCCATGTCTCGCTGCTCCGCCGCGCTCACCAGGGTCTCGTGACGCTGGCGGTGACGCGGCTTGTGGGCTGTCACGGCGGGCTTGGCTCGCGAAGTCTCGTTTTGATCTCGTTGGCGGCGCAGCGAATCCTCGGCCACCTGAATGACGCTCTCGAACATGTGGTCCACGTCATTCTCGTCCAGGTCCGAGAACGGCGTGCCCGGGCGGCTGTTCGGTGACGTCACAGACGGTGACGTCACTTGTGGCGACGCCGCCCCAGTCCTGGTGGTGACCACATCCGGGAACTGTCGTCCCGGAGACCGCGGCGAGATCTCGCGCTGGTGCTGGGAGTCTGATGGCCTATCCCAGGGCGAGAGTCCACCGGAAGCGGTAGAGGGCACTCGCGTAGACACGTGACCGTGCGGAGGCTGCGTCAAGATGACGTCAAGGCCATTTATGACGTCATAAGTGAAATCCAGCGTTTCCGGTCTATTGCCCGTCGCGCCCCTCTGATGACCCTTGACGACGGGCTGCGCGGTGTTGTGTCTGCGCAGCATGTTGTCTTCCGGTCTGAAGTCGACGGCCTGGTTGTCGTAGGCGTTCCGCGTGGCGCTGTGGGACCGGCGGACCCCCCGCCCCCCGCCGTCAGGCATGTTCTGGTAGGTGTTGTCCGGGTGGGGCTGGGCGGGGTGGCCCGCCGGCCGAGGCTCGGTGTGGGACAGCCGGCTCCCAGTGAGCTCGCCCAGGTTCTCGTAGACGGGACCCTGGACGGTGGTGGCCACCGAGGTACGGGCGCTGGGACTGTGCACCTCCGGACCCTCCTCCGCCACGATACCTGCCAGGGAGGCAAAGCCGTAAGAAGCTTTAGTGATAATCAGCTTAGGTCAAAGTCTACTAAATATAGAACGCAAATAAGTCTCTCTATAAATATACACATATTTGATGTGTATTATATTGTCTGTCGTGGACGGTGTAACCTGTCTGTACGAAGCAAACTTTACCAACTCTAAAAGCGAAATGACAAGAAGTTTGCGTTAAGCTGTTCCACATTCTAACATCTAAAGCAATCCAACACCGCGAAAACGATTTGTTGGTTTGTAGTATATTCAGGACGCTTTATCCACTTTTGGTCATATCGCGTCAGTGGGAGAAGGAAGGGAGAGTGGAGCCATGTCCCCAAGGGTAACCCCCTACTCTTTGAGAAGAAGGACATGGGATTTTTATCCTGCGATCACACAGACATGGCTACAGCGGGGCGCGAACCACCGATCCACGGGCCGTTTCCGCGAAAACGAGACTGTGACAACAGACAGGGAGCAGCACATGTTAACAGACGTCGGCTACGTATTCGAACTAGAGATGTGCGAGCGCCCTCTGTCGGGAGAGTGATCTGTACTAACCTTTGTATCCCGTTAGAATACTGAAGTTCAGGTGGCGCACGGACCTGGCAAACATCCCATAATAGTCGGTCCATTCATTGACGTTGGCGCCGCGCATGCCCACGGCCACCGAGAACGAGGCTGCCAGGTAGGAGGAGGCCACGTAGATCTTGGACTGTTCAATCCAACCTGGAGGCAGCAAGGAGAACCACACGTGAACGAGGCACTAAGTCTAATCAAGTCATAGCATGCGGGGAAGAGAAATCGCTACACAATTGCTTTCCCAGTAAAGTGAAGCGTATTAATCCACTTTGATACCATTATAGAAAAATGTAACAGGACCAATTTTTTCAGTTATCACTGGATTTAATTTTCATGTTTATCTCCTTAGATTTACAGAATCGGGACTGTGTATATTCCAGTTCTACTTTATATGTTTTCCTACCTTGGTATCTGCTAAATTTCCACTGTCAAGTCTCTTTTTAACTTGCAGTTTAACTTTTATTATCTGACAGTTGTGCTGTATTTTGTTTTGAATTGCGCACATGTCGTCTGCCGGAAATGTTGAGCGTCCTTGACCTTGCTTTGTGGTGCATTGTGGGAGCCGTAGACTAGTATTTAAGCCCCTGTCGCGAGGTTTGTGTCCTCTTTGCTGTCGTCTATCGGGGATATGTGGACTGCATCCACTGCGCCCCACTCTAACCCTCCCATGGAGGAGCTGTGGCGGAGGCCCTGCCTTCTTTCAGTATGCTTATGTTCCCGTCTATGTCTTTCAGTAGCAATTGCATAGTGGTTGGAAGGTGTTTTATGTGCTCCATTTGTAAAGCCGTTTCTGGTGCAAGAGTATCAATATTGGACACACGTGGTTGTCAAATATCTGAACAGTAGTCTTACGTACATGGCGTCATGAATTATAAATGGTTATCCCTATAGCTATTAGTTGAAGTAAATGTAGAATTTTACACGTAAAGTGCTTGCCTGCTGACATAGCGGTTGGTGATATGTGTGGAACGATAACTTAATTTATGACCACAGGATTATTGATGGCTGTGGCCATGTGGTTTACTGACGGGGCCATAATGTGCATCAACTGGTTATTATAATTTTGTAAACCTGTGTAGGACAGATGCCATCAAAGAATTGTAACAATTCTCGGCATTTGTTCTATTGTTATATACATGCACTATAAGTTTAAAAACCCACCCTAATTTCGTAAAAAATATTCGGCATCTTAAGGCTACGCCAGGTTCTGTTGGTCACTCACCGTCCTTGATGGGGTTCGCCCTGAGGAACACTTCTTCCTCCAGGTCCCGGAAGCGCAGGAATTTACCAGCCACATTGGTTGCCCTGGTGACGGGCGCACTCTCGTTGACGCTGATGACTTGTCCCTTCCACGGTAGGGGGCGCTTGTCCACGGCGTCTACCAGCCGCCATCGCTCTGTGAGAACGCCAAGCAAGGAGGCACGCTTAATTATACCCCGGCGGGGACAGCTCTGGGCTCACGGCATGCGGACATATGATAATCAGGGCAGAGCAATATAATGACAATATAGGGCATCAGAGCACAGCAATATAATGAAAATATAGGGCATCAGAGACCAGCAATATAATGACAATATAGAGAATCAGCGCAAAGCAATTTAATGACAATATAGGGCATCAGGGCACATTTAATATATGCTGGCCTGTGTACAACGACCGTCACGTCATGCTGGCCTGTGTACAACGACCGTCACGTCATGCTGGCCTGTGTACAACGACCGTCACGTCATGCTGGCCTGTGTACAACGACCGTCACGTCATGCTGGCCTGCGTACAACGACCGTCACGTCATGCTGGCCTGTGTACAACGACCGTCACGTCATGCTGGCCTGCGTACAACGACCGTCACGTCATGCTGGCCTGTGTACAACGACCGTCACGTCATGCTGGCCTGTGTACAACGACCGTCACGTCATGCTGGCCTGTGTACAACGACCGTCTCGTCATGCTGGCCTGTGTACAACGACCGTCACATCATGCTGGCCTGTGTACAACGACCGTCACGTCATGCTGGCCTGTGTACAACGACCGTCACGTCATGCTGGCCTGCGTACAACGACCGTCACGTCATGCTGGCCTGTGTACAACGACCGTCACGTCATGCTGGCCTGTGTACAACGACCGTCACGTCATGCTGGCCTGTGTACAACGACCGTCACGTCATGCTGGCCTGCGTACAACGACCGTCACGTCATGCTGGCCTGTGTACAACGACCGTCTCGTCATGCTGGCCTGTGTACAACGACCGTCACGTCATGCTGGCCTGTGTACAACGACCGTCACGTCATGCTGGCCTGTGTACAACGACCGTCACGTCATGCTGGCCTGCGTACAACGACCGTCACGTCATGCTGGCCTGTGTACAACGACCGTCACGTCATGCTGGCCTGTGTACAACGACCGTCACGTCATGCTGGCCTGTGTACAACGACCGTCACGTCATGCTGGCCTGTTTAAAACGACCGTCACGTCATGCTGGCCTGTGTACAACGACCGTCACGTCATGCTGGCCTGTGTACAACGACCGTCACGTCATGCTGGCCTGTGTACAACGACCGTCACGTCATGCTGGCCTGTGTACAACGACCGTCACGTCATGCTGGCCTGTGTACAATGACGGTAACGTCATGCTGACCTGTGTACAACGACCGTCACGTCATGCTGGCCTGTGTACAACCGTCACGTCATGCTGGCCTGTGTACAACGACCGTCACGTCATGCTGGCCTGTGTACAACGACCGTCACGTCATACTGGCCTGTGTACAACGACCGTCACGTCATGCTGGCCTGTGTACAATGACGGTAACGTCATGCTGACCTGTGTACGTCATGCTGACCTGTGTACAACGACCGTCACGTCATGCTGGCCTGTGTACAACCGTCACGTCATGCTGGCCTGTGTACAACGACCGTCACGTCATGCTGGCCTGTGTACAACCGTCACGTCATGCTGGCCTGTGTACAACCGTCACGTCATGCTGGCCTGTGTACAACGACCGTCACGTCATACTGGCCTGTGTACAACGACCGTCACGTCATACTGGCCTGTGTACAACGACCGTCACGTCATACTGGCCTGTGTACAACGACCGTCACGTCATGCTGGCCTGTGTACAACCGTCACGTCATGCTGGCCTGTGTACAACCGTCACGTCATGCTGGCCTGTGTACAACGACCGTCACGTCATGCTGGCCTGTGTACAACCGTCACGTCATGCTGGCCTGTGTACAACCGTCACGTCATGCTGGCCTGTGTACAACGACCGTCACGTCATACTGGCCTGTGTACAACGACCGTCACGTCATACTGGCCTGTGTACAACGACCGTCACGTCATACTGGCCTGTGTACAACGACCGTCACGTCATACTGGCCTGTGTACAACGACCGTCACGTCATACTGGCCTGTGTACAACGACCGTCACGTCATGCTGACCTGTGTACAACGACGGTCACTGAGGCATATATGGGATCATGTTTATACATGTCATACAGGCGGCGCAGGGCGGGGGTGACATGTCGGCCGCCAGGACCGACAACGACCACAAGAGACCCCATCGCGCCCATCGCGAGTTTTGTGATCACGACACAGACACAAAGCGTCACACACACGGCGGACCTAGTGGGGCCAGTGGGGCTCGGACCGTGGGTCACGGCGGACCTAGTGGGGCAAGTGGGGCTCGGACCGTGGGTCACGGCGGACCTAGTGGGGCAAGTGGGGCTCGGACCGTGGGTCACGGCGGACCTAGTGGGGCAAGTGGGGCTCGGACCGTGGGTCACGGCGGACCTAGTGGGGCCAGTGGGGCCAGTGGGGCTCGGACCGTGGGTCACGGCGGACCTAGTGGGGCAAGTGGGGCTCGGACCGTGGGTCACGGCGGACCTAGTGGGGCAAGTGGGGCTCGGACCGTGGGTCACGGCGGACCTAGTGGGGCCAGTGGGGCCAGTGGGGCTCGGACCGTGGGTCACGGCGGACCCAGTGGGGCCAGTGGGGCTCGGACCGTGGGTCACGGCGGACCTAGTGGGGCCAGTGGGGCCAGTGGGGCTCGGACCGTGGGTCACGGCGGACCCAGTGGGGCAAGTGGGGCTCGGACCGTGGGTCACGGCGGACCCAGTGGGGCAAGTGGGGCTCGGACCGTGGGTCACGGCGGACCTAGTGGGGCCAGTGGGGCCAGTGGGGCTCGGACCGTGGGTCACGGCGGACCCAGTGGGGCAAGTGGGGCTCGGACCGTGGGTCACGGCGGACCTAGTGGGGCCAGTGGGGCCAGTGGGGCTCGGACCGTGGGTCACGGCGGACCCAGTGGGGCAAGTGGGGCTCGGACCGTGGGTCACGGCGGACCTAGTGGGGCCAGTGGGGCCAGTGGGGCTCGGACCGTGGGTCACGGCGGACCCAGTGGGGCAAGTGGGGCTCGGACCGTGGGTCACGGCGGACCTAGTGGGGCCAGTGGGGCCAGTGGGGCTCGGACCGTGGGTCACGGCGGACCCAGTGGGGCAAGTGGGGCTCGGACCGTGGGTCACGGCGGACCTAGTAGGGCCAGTGGGGCCAGTGGGGCTCGGACCGTGGGTCACGGCGGACCCAGTGGGGCAAGTGGGGCTCGGACCGTGGGTCACGGCGGACCCAGTGGGGCAAGTGGGGCTCGGACCGTGGGTCACTGCAGCAACCCCCGTGTGTCCGGGGTAGCTCCGAACTGAGCCGCCGTGGACGACACGTGACCCCAGACCGCCATTATAGCTACCTTTTTGGTCCTTGCCGTCGAGGAAGACTTCCATGGGGTAGTCCGAAGGGATGGACAGCCTGGTGCCTGACGTGTCCACGGCCACCAGGCGGCGCTGCTTGCCGTAGCTGTGCACCTGTAGGACCTGGGTGGGCAACCAACCTCAGCCATTACTCACCGCCATGCACGACAAACGTCTATTCACAGTACGCATGCATTGAACTAAACATTAACATTGTATGCTCGTGAGAAAGTCTTACAGGGGTGGGAAGTGGCTCCCAGACGAGGAAGACAACCACCAGAGTCATGCTGGGTGTGTTTGGTTAGTACATTAGTACAAATTAGTACAAGTAGTACAACAAATACCAACGATGGAGGGGATCACAAGAAGAACGAGACAAGTATCTGTTGGCCTGTGAGGTAACTGTACCACACCAGATGGAAACTGCATTGTGATCATCGTACGAAACATCAAAAGTAAATGCTATGACCACAGTTGTCGAACATAAAGAAAGGATTCGTCGTGTTGTTTCGCCCGTGTCGCTAGTCTGTGGTGCGGAGCGCACATGGCGAGTCTGTTAGAGGGATCGCAGGGGTCCTAGCCCGTGATAACGCACATACGCTCTTTGCGAAAGAACACTGATATTTACAGTGAAACTCGTGACTAAATGATAGGAGTCAAACTCCGGGGATTCGAAGCCACACCCCACCCCACTACGTAGCCCCATGCAGGGACGACAGATACACGAATATATAAATCAGCACCGTGGCACGACTTAGACGGGCAAACTGATACCCGATAGCCCCATATTGCAGATCACTACCCATGCCCGGATAACACTTGTTGTGATTGGTGGCATGTCGTCAGCTCAATAGTGATGTGGGTCACACCCTTCTCAAGCAAACAAAATATAAAAAAGTAAAATACTAAATAAGCGGCATTAATAAAAGATATTAATTAATAACACAACGAGGGGGGATGGCGTAGGACGTTACACGAGAGGCGTAGAACGTCACACGAAAAGCGTAGAACGTCACACGAAAGACGTAGAACGTCACACGAGTCGCAGAACGTCTCACGAAATGCGTAGAACTTCACACGAGAGTCGTAGAATGTCGCAAGAGAGTCTTAGTATGTCACACAAGAGTCGTAGAACGTCACGCGAGTCAGAGAACGTCACACGATTCATAGAACGTCACACGAGTCATAGAACGTCACACGAGTCATAGAACGTCACACAAAAGGCGTAGAACGTCACACGAAAGGCATAGAAAGTCACACGAAAGGCGTAGAACGTCACACAAAAGGCGTAGAACATCACACGAGAGTCGTAGAACGTCACACGAAAGGCGTAGAACGTCACACGAAAGGCGTAGAACGTCACAGGAGAGGCGTAGAACGTCACCCGAGAGGCGTAGAACGTCACCCGAAAGGCGTAGAATGTCACATGAATGGCGTAGAATGTCACATGAATGGCGTGCGATTGAACCAGACTTCTAGCTGGACCTGCACAACAGGTATCGATGTCGTAGGGACTGACGACAACATCACTTCCGGGTCACTTGGCAGGCCAATCTGCTGTTTAAAACACTTAGCACCCACCCGTACCCTCCCCCTACCACCCTTACACAACCGCTACCTCAGCATTGTCCTACCATCACCCTCCTACCGCCACCATGTCCTGTTTTCTTCGACGAGACACAATGGCATTGATGGATTGACACAAATTCAGGAAAAACACGTTTCTATAAGAAAGCAGTCGAGCGTAGATAGATGGAAGGAATGCATGTCCTGTGTGCTCAGCGCTGCATTGCGCCCTCACCGCCGCCCCCCCCCCCACCCCTCGCTCTCCCCAACCCACGCAATATCGCAATGACGACACCAACAAATGACGCACGACATTATAAATGAATAAGACGTCACGTGACCCACACACCTGGTCCTCGGATAGATCCGGTCCGTACGCGCCGTAGTAACCTCGTATGACCTTGACGATGACCGGAAGGCGCTGTCCGTAGGCGTGCACGAGCTGCTCCACGCCGTAGACCTCGTCAGACCACGTGATGGCGTCCATGCTGAGGTCGCTGAGGTCGACGGTCCCGGGGACGGCCTTCCGGTGGCGGGCCTTGGACTTGGCGGGGGCCACGCACTTGTCGCCCGCCTGCACGCGGATCCGACCCCGCCGGGCCCCGGGCCCGGGGTCCTGGGGCTCCGAGCTGGCCCTCCCCCGGGGAGTCGCGCCCTTGCCGGCCGGCGCGCCCCGCCCCGCCCGGCCCTTCCCGTTACCTTCGTCGTTGCTCACAGATCTCAACATGATTGCTGTGTCAGAAAGTGTAGATGAGACACCTGTGTGCAAGGCGACCTACCGCGTAGCACCCACATAGGGTGGACTGCGGGGGGCTGAGGGGAGGGGCGTCGGCAGCCAGGCCACTGTCTGGCGTATGGCGGGGGAGAACTGAAACACTGTATCCCGATGCCTGGATCTGAGGGACTCCTGATATATCTTGTAGTGGAAGGTCAGCCGCAATTTCGCGGATGTAAAATAATCCTTCTTGTTGTTATCCTCTGTTGGACCTCATGTGTCTGTTACTGAAGGAGGTGATCACTGGAAGGACCTGTGGCAGATAGCGTCTGTCATGCTATGATCCCCTGTGACGCCTGGGTCCTATATTGGGCGTAGACACGGCTCATCAAGTCGTCCGAGATGGCTGAATAAAAACCAAAACATACATTTAAAGGACGGTCAAGATGTTAATTCCTCGCGCCAAGAGGCGACCTGAGGCCACAGCCGACACTTTACCATGCGGCCGACACAGACGACTGCGGTACACCGAGCTACACTGAGGGGTACCGGAGGGTGACGTATTACACAATCAGGCAAACATTTCTACACGGCATTGTCCTATGCATATCTTTACCTACAGTTGTGTACATTGTTCTCAACCACGCCGAGCATTTTGTTTTCAGATTCCGCAGACTAACCGTGTCTGTCTGTCTGTTTGTCTGAGTCATCACACAACATGTAAATTAGGCAAACACTGAAGAGCATCGTCATAAAACATAAACAGCTTTTTATGGCCGACAAATCTCGGTGCGTGAAGTGGTGGAGGCGTTGATACGGACCAGCGACTTCTTTACAGGCCTACCTGAGCGACAGGCGTGGGGGGGCGCAGGCACAGATACAGATACAGGAATTTTAAAGGGGTGGGTCCCTTGTCCTTTCGGAATTCTTACCGGAGGGGTTCCACAAAGTAATATGGGGGGTTTACAAAATGTTAATGAGGGTCCAGTACAAAGAAGGGGGGGGGGGGGTGGGGTCCACATCTGGTGTACGGATATCTTTGAAAGAGGGTTTCCTCGTTCAAAAGAGTCTAGTAATAAGGCGTTATAAGGCCTAGACACGCTAGACCCTACCTTGGATCCGCGCCAGCAGATCACTATGTGATGAGTGGGGGGGGGGGCGTCTGCGTAAGTCAAGACGACCTGGGGTGGGGTACATGAAGCAGGGGATATCGGGGGAGTGAAGCCCAAATGACACAGAACCCCTGAATGCCCCCCACAGTCTAACACACGATATAACACTGTAGCACTTGGCGTAACACTTGATGTAGTAATTGTTATAGTATAATACTTAGTATAACACTTGGTATAACAATTGGTACAATACATGGTCAAACTCTAACATTTTGTGTAACACTTGGTAAAACACACGGTGTAACACTTGGTATAACACTTGGTATAACACTTGGTATAACACTTGGTATAACACTTGGTATAACACTTGGCATAACAATTGGTGTAACACTTGGTATAACACTTGGTGTAACACTTGGTGTAACACTTGGTATAACACTTGGTGTAACACTTGGTGTAACACTTGGTATAACACTTGGTGTAACACTTGGTATAACACTTGGTATAACACTTCGTGTAACACTTGGTATAACACTTGGTGTAACACTTCGTGTAACACTTGGTATAACACTTGGTGTAACACTTGGTACATGGTGTAACACGGTATAACACTTGGTGTAACACTTGGTACATGGTGTAACACGGTATAACACTTGGTGTAACACGGTATAACACTTGGTGTAACACTTGGTACTTGGTGTAACACTTGGTATAACACATGGTATAACACCTAGTGTCAAACCGCCTTGTCATCGTCGACCAAGACCCAGTGGAGCGCTCTGCCATAGTACCTAACACACATACAGCCTGTGGCGGATTGCACGCACGCCATTTAGACGACCACGGGGCTTATAGTCGCCTAAAGTTACCATGTAAAAAGATGGTCGATTTTAGCCGACTAAGCTGGGTAGCCGGCTAAACTATGGACGTGAAATAGGTCACAGTGGTCACACATAGCAACGGGCTTCACCACTATCCCTCCTCCCAGTATAACATGCAGGCTGATCACACACATGGCTTCACTGGTATCCCTCCTGCCAGTATAACATGCAGCCTGATCACCCGCATGGCTTCACTGGTATCTCTCCTGCCAGTAGCAGCCCGTTCAGAAGATATTCTCACCTGTCTTGTTAACGCTGATCGCCTTGATCACGTCGACCCCGCGGCGTCCAGCGCTGAGGGAGCTGACGGCCGGATGGACGGAAGCACAACCGGCACACCCTGCATTCCGGTCAGTCAGGTGTGGGAGGCCGCCTCACACACTGCAGGCAGCGACCGCGCGCCCTGCACCGTCACGGGGGACAGTGGGGATCCCACGGTGAATCATCGCGTTCGGGGTTTGAAGGGGCTGACAGTCAGCCGGTGTGTCGTGCAGGGGGGACTGAGGGTGTTGATAGTGGTAGTGGGTGGTTGGGGTGGAGGGATTGTATGTCACTTGCAGGGGAGACTTCAATGCACACTTGTTTACTCGGCTCTGCATATCCCCCAAGCCTCTTAGGAATATAGGGCTGGTGGGGCTGGCTGGCTGGCTGCACGGGGGTGTAACCAACAATGCGACAGACAGAGAGAGAGAGAGAGAGAGAGAGAGAGAGAGAGAGAGAGACAGAGAGATAGAGAGAGCTACAAAGGGGACGGGAGGGGGTCGGTGGCGGGTCACACTTGAGTACCGTCCGGGCACTCAGCCCACTGTGTGTGACACCATCCTAGCGTGACGACCCAATGGGCGTGCGGCGAGACACTTGTGTCACGGACCTCTCGCTCATGTCACCGTGCAGAGGTCCATGCAGGAGGCGACCTGCTCCTTCACGGTGCTCATCAACCAATGTTTAGCGACCCACCTGTGTCAGACAAAGTTTGCCCACCTACGCACAGCTGAGGCGCCGTGCCGCCCAGCCCGCCTGCCGCTCCACACACTCGCCAGCCCGCCTGCCGCTCCACACACTCGCCAACCCACCTCTGCTCCACACACTCGCCAACCGACCTCTGCTCCACACACTGGCCAACCCACCTGCCGCTCCACACACTTGCCAACCCACCTCTGCTCCACACACTCGCCAACCCACCTCTGCTCCACACACTCGTCAACCCACCTCTGCTCCACACACCCGCCAACCCACCTCTGCTCCACACACTCGCCAACCCACCTCTGCTTCACACTCTCGCCAACCCACCTCTGCTTCACACTCTCGCCAACCCACCTCTGCTCCACACACTCGCCAACCCACCTCTGCTCCACACACTCGTCAACCCACCTCTGCTCCACACACCCGCCAACCCACCTCTGGTCCACACACTCACCAACCCACCTCTGCTTCACACACTCGCCAACCCACCTCTGCTTCACACTCTCGCCAACCCACATCTGCTCCACACACTCGCCAACCCACCTCTGCTCCACACACTCGACAACCCACCTCTGCTCCACCCACTCGCCAAGCCACCTCTGCTCCACACACCCGCCAACCCACCTCTGCTCCACACACTCGCCAACCCACCTCTGCTTCACACACTCGCCAACCCACCTCTGCTCCACACACT
Source organism: Arenicola marina (assembly GCA_964019135.1). Lineage (NCBI taxonomy): Eukaryota > Metazoa > Annelida > Polychaeta > Arenicolidae > Arenicola > Arenicola marina. Next base: position 32,999,501 of record OZ025256.1, read on the forward strand.
CGCCAACCCACCTCTGCTCCACACACCCGCCAATCCACCTCTGCTCCACACACTCGCCAACCCACCTCTGCTCCACACACTCGCCAACCCACCTCTGCTCCACACACTCGCCAACCCACCTCTGCTTCACACACTCGCCAACCCACCTCTGCTCCACACACTCGCCAACCCACCTCTGCTCCACACACTCGCCAACCCACCTCTGCTCCACACACTCGCCAACCCACCTCTGCTCCACACACTCGCCAACCCATCTCTGCTCCACACACTCGCCAACCCACCTCTGCTCCACACACTCGCCAACCCACCTCTGCTCCAAACACTCGCCAACCCACCTCTGCTCCACACACTCGCCAACCCACCTCTGCTCCACACACTCGCCAACCCACCTCTGCTCCACACACTCGCCAACCCACCTCTGCTCCACACACTCGCCAACCCACCTCTGCTCCACACACTCGCCAACCCACCTCTGCTCCACACTGTCCGTGCCCCTCTAACCTCTCCCCTCGCCATGTGCCTCTCTCCCCTCTCCACGTGCCTCTCTCCCCTCACCCAGTTTTCCTCTCCCGTCGCCCCGTGCCCCACTCCCCCTCGCCCCGTGCCCCTCCCCCCCCGCCCCTCTCTCCTCGCCCAGTTCCCCTCGCCCCGTGCCCCACTCCCTCTCGCCCCGTGTCCCTCTCCCCTCGCCCCGTGCCCCACTTCCTCTCGCCCCGTGTCCCTCTCCCCTCGCCCCGTGTCCCTCTCCCCTCGCCCCATTCCCATCTCCCCTCGCCCCGTGCCCATCTCCCCTCGCCCCGTGCCCCTCTCCCCGTGCCTCTCGCCCCTCGCCGAGTTCCCCTCTCCCCTCTCCCCGTGCCCCACTCCCCCTCGCCCCGTGCCCCACTCCCCCTCGCTCTGTGCCCCTCCCCCCACGCCCCTCTCCCCTCACCCAGTTCCCCTCTCCCCTCGCCCCGTGCCCCACTCTCCCTCGCCCCTTGTCCCTCTCCCCTCACCCCTCGCCCCTCTCCCCTCACTCGGTGCCCCTGCCCCCTCGCCCGTGCCCCTCACCCCTCGCCCCGTGCCCCTCACCCCTCGCCCCTCACCCCTCGCCCCGTGCCCCTGCCCCCTCGCCCCGTGCCCTGCCCCTGCCCCCTCGCCCCGTGTCTCCCCTCGCCCGGTGCCCCTCTCCCCTCACCCCTCTCCCCTCGCCCCTCTCCCCTCGCCCCTCTCCCCTCAATCCGTGCCCCTGCCCCCTCGCCCCGTGCCCTTCTCCCCTCGGCCCGGCCTTCTCAGAAGATACTTTCTGTAATCGCCGTTTCCCATCACAAAGCAGGTCAGCTGCAATAACACATAATTTATATAGACTGAACACTATCACATAGTAATAAATGCGACTCACATTTA
>OZ025256.1:33001086-33248001 GCA_964019135.1 Arenicola marina
ACTCGGCTCTGCATATCCCCCAAGCCTCTTAGGAATATAGGGCTGGTGGGGCTGGCTGGCTGGCTGCACGGGGGTGTAACCAACAATGCGACAGACAGAGAGAGAGAGAGAGAGAGAGAGAGAGAGAGAGAGAGAGACAGAGAGATAGAGAGAGCTACAAAGGGGACGGGAGGGGGTCGGTGGCGGGTCACACTTGAGTACCGTCCGGGCACTCAGCCCACTGTGTGTGACACCATCCTAGCGTGACGACCCAATGGGCGTGCGGCGAGACACTTGTGTCACGGACCTCTCGCTCATGTCACCGTGCAGAGGTCCATGCAGGAGGCGACCTGCTCCTTCACGGTGCTCATCAACCAATGTTTAGCGACCCACCTGTGTCAGACAAAGTTTGCCCACCTACGCACAGCTGAGGCGCCGTGCCGCCCAGCCCGCCTGCCGCTCCACACACTCGCCAGCCCGCCTGCCGCTCCACACACTCGCCAACCCACCTCTGCTCCACACACTCGCCAACCGACCTCTGCTCCACACACTGGCCAACCCACCTGCCGCTCCACACACTTGCCAACCCACCTCTGCTCCACACACTCGCCAACCCACCTCTGCTCCACACACTCGTCAACCCACCTCTGCTCCACACACCCGCCAACCCACCTCTGCTCCACACACTCGCCAACCCACCTCTGCTTCACACTCTCGCCAACCCACCTCTGCTTCACACTCTCGCCAACCCACCTCTGCTCCACACACTCGCCAACCCACCTCTGCTCCACACACTCGTCAACCCACCTCTGCTCCACACACCCGCCAACCCACCTCTGGTCCACACACTCACCAACCCACCTCTGCTTCACACACTCGCCAACCCACCTCTGCTTCACACTCTCGCCAACCCACATCTGCTCCACACACTCGCCAACCCACCTCTGCTCCACACACTCGACAACCCACCTCTGCTCCACCCACTCGCCAAGCCACCTCTGCTCCACACACCCGCCAACCCACCTCTGCTCCACACACTCGCCAACCCACCTCTGCTTCACACACTCGCCAACCCACCTCTGCTCCACACACTCGCCAACCCACCTCTGCTCCACACACCCGCCAACCCACCACTGCTCCACACACTCGCCAACCCACCTCTGCTCCACACACTCGCCAACCCACCTCTGCTCCACACACTCGCCAACCCACCTCTGCTTCACACACTCGCCAACCCACCTCTGCTCCACACACTCGCCAACCCACCTCTGCTCCACACACTCGCCAACCCACCTCTGCTCCACACACTCGCCAACCCACCTCTGCTCCACACACTCGCCAACCCATCTCTGCTCCACACACTCGCCAACCCACCTCTGCTCCACACACTCGCCAACCCACCTCTGCTCCAAACACTCGCCAACCCACCTCTGCTCCACACACTCGCCAACCCACCTCTGCTCCACACACTCGCCAACCCACCTCTGCTCCACACACTCGCCAACCCACCTCTGCTCCACACACTCGCCAACCCACCTCTGCTCCACACTGTCCGTGCCCCTCTAACCTCTCCCCTCGCCATGTGCCTCTCTCCCCTCTCCACGTGCCTCTCTCCCCTCACCCAGTTTTCCTCTCCCGTCGCCCCGTGCCCCACTCCCCCTCGCCCCGTGCCCCTCCCCCCCCGCCCCTCTCTCCTCGCCCAGTTCCCCTCGCCCCGTGCCCCACTCCCTCTCGCCCCGTGTCCCTCTCCCCTCGCCCCGTGCCCCACTTCCTCTCGCCCCGTGTCCCTCTCCCCTCACCCCGTGTCCCTCTCCCCTCGCCCCATTCCCATCTCCCCTCGCCCCGTGCCCCTCTCCCCTCGCCCCGTGCCCCTCTCCCCGTGCCTCTCGCCCCTCGCCGAGTTCCCCTCTCCCCTCTCCCCGTGCCCCACTCCCCCTCGCCCCGTGCCCCTGCCCCCTCGCCCCGTGCCCCTGCCCCTGCCCCCTCGCCCCGTGTCTCCCCTCGCCCGGTGCCCCTCTCCCCTCACCCCTCTCCCCTCGCCCCTCTCCCCTCGCCCCTCTCCCCTCAATCCGTGCCCCTGCCCCCTCGCCCCGTGCCCTTCTCCCCTCGGCCCGGCCTTCTCAGAAGATACTTTCTGTAATCGCCGTTTCCCATCACAAAGCAGGTCAGCTGCAATAACACATAATCTATATAGACTGAACACTATCACATAGTAATAAATGCGACTCACACTTAACATCACATGTACACTATAATTGTCCTTGAATTATGACATATGGGTGTAGCCGGCCCCCTCCCCCTCACCCCCCCCCCCCCCCACCGCGATTGAGGCGCATGTGAGTTAACAAACTGCCGCCATGTCAGTTACGCACTGTTTAACGGAGTTGGTAAGTTGTTTTAATTGAGTTTAAGGGTTTTAATAAATCATCGAAACTTGACTACTGCGTTTCGCCTCATTGCCTTCGCCATCACGTGTTAAGCCAAGACCGTCTCGGAAAGAACGCCCAGTTTAGGGTTGTCTGAAATAACTTTTAGAGATATTAAATTAATACAACGAGAAGTACAATTACCGTAAAAGCAGAAAAGACGCCTACTTTTGAAAATATCACACTTGGATGCACAACTAACCATTGAAGCTCTGTGCATGTCAGAATTATAACCATCCGAGTAGATTTGTGTAATATATGAGCGGTTAGACAGTTGATAAACCAGAATGCGGTTGTCTCATGAGTGACTGTCAGTGTCAGGCGATCTAATGTGCTGCGCGGGGTTTTCTATGTCGTATGACGTAATAATCATCATGACGCGCGTGTCTGCGCGCGGTATCTATGGTTACGTAACAACGCTCCGTATATGGAATGACCAGGTGAGGACAATGGTGCTCCGTTTGTCGCAGAAATGTAACCATCGATGATTTGGCCAAAATACAACGCTTTCAAGTCTCATCGAATGAACCACATGCATTATGGGGAGATAAATGTCTTATCTTTGACCATATTATGATTTTTAATTAGGAATGCCTAGACCAAAGCAAACAAAAAAATAGTTTTACACCCACTCGATTCTTTCCGCACAAACCGCGCAGGCGGCTGGTTCCCGACACTTAAACGTTGACTACAATGAGCGCGCGTCACACAGCTGTAGCAAGGCACCAGCGTGATGCGCACTCGTTCTAAGAGCACGTGTTTTTTTGTTGGTCCCCAAAAGACCTAGACCAGTGGCCTATTTCACGAACATAGTTTAGCCGGCTACGGGGCTTAGACGGCTAAAATCGCCCATCGTTTACATGGTAACTTTAGACGACTAAGCGCCCTAGTCGGCTAAACTGCGTTCGTGAAATCCGCCACAGGAAATAGAATCCGCGAGAACTGTACAGCCCTATTGGGTACTGAGCTAATATATCAATACAGCTCTGTGCCGCTGAGGGACGCTCCTCCACGACAGAGAGAGAGAGCAATGGTTTCCACACAGCTCACGCATGACTCTTGCCTATAATATACTGCCAGTAATCCATTTCGTGGGCTCGGGCATGGACATTAGATCCGCCACACTACTGTGGTAGGCAAGTTTACTGATAGGCGGCGACGTTGTGTGATCCGGCTCGTAGTGGATCCAGCAGTAGTCGGCGATACGCGGCCCGTAGCGGATCCAGCAGTAGTCGGCGATACGCGGCCCGCAGCGGATCCAGCAGTAGTCGGCGATACGCGGCCCGTAGCGGATCCAGCAGTTGTCGGCGATACGCGGCCCGCAGCGGATCCAGCAGTAGTCGGCGATACGCGGCCCGCAGCGGATCCAGCAGTAGTCGGCGATACGCGGCCCGCAGCGGATCCAGCAGTAGTCGGCGATACGCGGCCCGTAGCGGATCCAGCAGTTGTCGGCGATACGCGGCCCGCAGCGGATCCAGCAGTAGTCGGCGATACGCGGCCCGTAGCGGATCCAGCAGTAGTCGGCGATAAGCGGCCCGTAGCGGATCCAGCAGTAGTCGGCGATACGCGGCCCGTAGCGGATCCAGCAGTAGTCGGCGATACGCGGCCCGCAGCGGATCCAGCAGTAGTCGGCGATACGCGGCCCGCAGCGGATCCAGCAGTAGTCGGCGAAACGCGACCCGTAACGGATCCAGCAGTAGTCGGCGATACGCGGCCCGTAGCGGATCCAGCAGTTGTCGGCGATAGGCGGCCCGCAGCGGATCCAGCAGTAGTCGGCGATACGCGGCCCGCAGCGGATCCAGCAGTAGTCGGCGATACGCGGCCCGCAGCGGATCCAGCAGTAGTCGGCGATACGCGGCCCGTAGCGGATCCAGCAGTAGTCGGCGATAAGCGGCCCGTAGCGGATCCAGCAGTAGTCGGCGATACGCGGCCCGTAGCGGATCCAGCAGTAGTCGGCGATAGGCGGCCCGTAGCGGATCCAGCAGTAGTCAGCGATACGCGGCCCGTAGCGGATCCAGCAGTAGTCGGCGATACCCGGCTCGTGCTTGGCCCATGGTGTCGACCTTGGCAGTGGATGCACGGACGGCGTAGCCGAGTTCGGTGACAGCGTAGCCGAGTTCGGTGACAGCGTCTCCATGCTTCAGGGTAGGCTGTTTTATTTGCTTCATGTCGTAGCTGGTCATGTGGCATCGGCGTGTCCAGGGGGGGGGGGGGGGCACAGATCCTAAAGTATATTTGTGTCCCCCCTTTTCAACTTCTGTGCCGCCCCCCCGGTCGTCACATTTTTTTCACATTGTGCCCCGGCCCCTTTCAAGGATTCCTGCAACCGCAAGTGTCTCGTGGGGTTAGTGCTTTCAGCGATATTTTTGGCTTGGCGCCATTGATAAATAATTCATCATTTGTCATTTTTACCTTGAGGAATGCGTTCGCGCCAGCGATTTCTTTGATCTCTTTCACTGTTTAATCCATATCTCTCCTCGCTTGCTGACCTTCGGTGGGGAGTTGTGTAATTTTTACATTTCGGTAATTTCTTGCCACATTCAATAGCCATCTCTGCCTTCGACTCACTCCGCTAGGGCTCCATTCTAGCTCTGTTGTCGCCTACTTTCTCAATGCATTTTCACATTCGCTCGCCAGGGCGGCGCTGTGCAAATTGATAGGAAAAATGTGCCGCACATTGCTACAAGTCAGTGCCCGGGACCCATCCTAAGCCTAATATCACACCGTATAAGGCGACGAAAAGAAAGTGTTCAGTCACATTTAACTTTTTTGAAAGAATAGAAGATAAAAATAACGAGCTTTGTGTATTTAATACAGCAAAAAACATCTTGTACCCATTCGAAAAAGTTATAATTGTGACAGAACTCTTTCTTTTCGTCACCTGATTTCATGTTTTATTAGGCTTGGGCTGGGTCCCACCACTAATTTGTAGAAATGCGCGACGCATTTTTCCTATCAATATGCGCCGTGCCGCCCTGGCGAGTGAGTGCGAAAAGGCATTGAGGACGTAGGCGACAACAGAGATATAATGGAGCCCTAGCGGAGTGAGTCGAAGGCAGAGAGTGCTAAAGAAATGGTGACATAGGTAAAATTAATAGAGCATCGTATAATAAGCTTCGGCGATTTAGAAAAGACCTCGATAAACATCGACAAGCATCGGCGGGTGTCAGTGAAAGGGGAATCCCTAAATCGTTACGTCATTCACCGGGGAATCCCCAATTCGTGACGTCATTCACAGGGTATTTCTCCGAGAATGGCTGTTTGTGATAAATTTGGAAAATTCAAGGAAAAAGGCATCGAGAAAACTTGTAAATAGTTCAGAAAACATTCGTGTAGATCATAATTATATCGGAGACCATTATATATAAACAGATTTATTAAAATATGAACACAAGGCGAAAATTATTGTCAATTGGTGTGACGTAAGCTGCGTCAAAACATTTTCAAGATTCAGGACGTGTTTCTGGGGAAATTTGCACGGCTACCTATATTTTCTTCATTTTTATTACAAGAACGATGTTTTTAGAACTTTTTAAAAATGGTTTGGGTTCAAGATTTTCATTTTTGATGAAATTGCAGCCAATTTTGTGAAGGTGCTGATTTCGAATTTTGGCAAAAACTGTCCTGATTTTGCATAATTGCACTTTATTATTACCATTCTGTTATTTTTTGTGGCTACTATTTACATTTTTTAATATCATTCCTGTATTGCACTTGGTTTAAGCTTAACAAAGAGCTATTACTGATGATAAGGACTTAATATTGAGCTGAATTGTAGCAAAATTACATATTCGTGGTAGGTGTCAAGTTTTGGTCTTTTTGTGAGATAGGGGTATACTTGGAAAATGGAGAATATTTTTTTAACGGGACGGTAAATTATCCTAACAATTCACCAGAAGGTGTGTAATCGGGTATACTTCTATAAAATAAGCACAAACACAGAGTTCTTTCACCTTGCTATTATGGGTAGCTTACCTTAAAGCAGTTGGCAATCTGTCCGGTATTTTCGAGTTCATCCTCCACAATCGCCTTCTGTATCACACATGGTTCAGTCAGTATTTCCTTGTCCTGCTTATCAGAGATAGTACCCATTTTGCTCAACCTTTTTTTACCATGGGATCGACAGCGAGTCGAGGCTGACTTTGGTCGCCATTGCGTCTTCGTCCCGGCTGTCTCCTTGTATATCGCCCAAATCAGCTCGGTCGGGTATTTTTTCGCGGCAACCAGCTACAGAAACGCACATTTTCAGAGCACTCTTCCCCCCCCCCCCCATCCGGTCGCAAGTTTTCAAATGTCCGATCTATAATTAAGGTGCGAGTTGGCACAAGCCAAACGCACTGCCCGTGGAACAGACTGTGTAGCGAGTGCGGTTTGTTAGATGACGAAGTCCACTTTGTTCTTGAATGTCGCTTGCTTACATTTTTAGCACTAGTTATGTCACAGAGCACCAAATTACAGAACAGATATTCTGAATATGTTTATCTGGCCAGCAAGATGAGAGAACCTGAATAATGTATCAGTGTATAAACTTCTTTCTTTCTTTCTATAAGGGTATTTTCGTCGCCACAAATGTCCGCTCCCTCAGACATTAAGGGGGCGGGGGCACCCGCGGCCTCCCCCCCCCCCATCCTCCCCCACCAGATTCGTATCGATTCGTTAATCCTTTTATTGTCCTTTGTTAGTGTCAGACCTGTGGGAACCCTGACCAATACTCATCGCCCTTAAAGCAATATATTCCGTATTTGTTTGTATTAACAACCTCTTCTCCATGTCAAATAAGTACATTTTGTCGTGAATTTAAATCCTGAAAGCCTGCGGGCTATCCGGAGAGAAACATTTTGGTCAACGGAACAGAAGTTAGTGGCCTGCTTTATATCCCTGCGCGCCTGTTCGCAGTTCGGTATTTTGTGCCCGGCAAATCAGGTGGCAGAGCACTCAAGGCGAGCGCTCTAACCCACTGAGTTACCGGGCCGGCCCCATTTCGCCAGTTGACAAACCACACGAGACGTGATTGAACATAGTCAAATGATCTACAACTATTCAGGTGTTAAAAGTAATCGCAATAGTTAGTTAATATTTGTCAGTTCAGTGTCAAAAATACATGCAATTTAGGCTTGTGTATAATGATTAGCTCCCCTTGGCGCCGTTGATACGTTCTCCGGGTGCGACAGACATATAGATGCGTTCATATAATCTAACATCGGACAAAACAAGTATCTGAACTAGCTGTATGCCCACCACTGTGTTGAGCCTCTGTTCGATCACTGAATAGCTGGTGTATTTGTCGCAGTGTCCAGGACTATCTGAACAACCATCTCCAAGCCGCACAATGTCCAGCAGCTGACTCTGATGGTCTATCCATGTCTGTATGAAGATTGGTTCCAGGTATTCAGCCTGGTGGCGGAAAATGTGCTGGAACTCGTTGCTCACGGTTGGTTGGTTATTCAGGACGCTTTAACCACTTTTTGGTCATATCGCGTCAACGGGAGAAGGAAGGGAGAGTGGAGCCATGTCCCCGGGGGTAACCCCCTACTCTTTACGAAGAGAGACATGGGATCTTTATCCTGCGACCACCCAGACATGGCCACAGCGGGGCTCGAACCACCGATCCACGTGCCATTAGGCTCTCAGGTGACCAGAGCACTCGATGCGAGCGCTTTAGCCCACTGAGCTGTCACGCCGGCCCCAAGTCGACTCACGGCACTTTCGATTTGGAATAGCCACTGTTGCCCGTTGTAGGCGCTATTTTAGGCAAAAATGCCCTAGTAGGCGCTATTTTAAGCTAAATGGAGAGCTGCATGCCCTATTAAGGCTAAATTAACCGCTGCAGACCCTATTTAGGCTAAATTGGCCGTTACACGCCTTATTTAGGCTAAATTAACCGATGCAGACCCTATTTTAGTTGCATAGATGTAACGTAGTCCGCTCCCATATGGGTCCAGTCGCGGAACTACGTTACCTCCCCTAGCAATCGCTTTCCATTAGCAGAGTCCCGCCAGAAATCTGGGCGGCCTTTACACGGTCATAAAACGGTCATTTTCGCCTCGGTATTAACACATAACGTTTCCCTCTGCTGTGTGATTTCTGAGCTTTTCTTGCTGCCGCGGGCCCCATGTTTTCATTGGGGTCCAGGCGCACCGGAAGAAATAATCGTTGCGCGCGCGCACATTTTTGGTTGGGGAATGTAAAGTACTGATTTGACATCACATCAAACAGCATGTCATGATTGTTTAACGGTCGTTTGTTTCAAATGGTCCGACTTTACCAGATCAGTGACATCGTTGCATTCAACCGCGGACACCCCCGCCCCCCAACCGAGCAATGCATAAAATACCCCCCCCAAGGGCCCAGCGGTAGTGTGGGGGAGGAGGAAGAATTTCTCTATTTCCGCGAATATCATCCTGGAAATTCTGTTCACTATTATGGACTATTACGTTATGGACATATTATGGATCGTTATCCGGCAAGTTGTTTGTGCAATTCTTGGTTCAACGCGAGGAGTATTTTCAGCTCCCGCCGTACGCCGATGTTTGTACGCTTGTCAGTCTTGCCCCCCCCCCCCCCCCACACACACACTTCAGCTCCCGAATTTGATATCAACAAAGTAGGGGATCCAGTACGAACAGGGGAGGGGGAGGGGGGGGGGGGCGTACCACATCCATGGTTGCTTAGGGACATTATAGGGACGTTTAAGAAAAATGTTGGTTACATTCGGGCGGGTATCCCATTACCCCCCCCCCCCCACCCCCCTCCATACTATTCATCACACAATTCAGCACAAAGCCAGTGAGGAGTTTGTCTCAGTTACGGCGAGCACACAATTTGTACGTTAGTGCGCACCGCTTCTCGGCAGGAAGTGCGACTGCAAACATGGCGGAGCTGGATTCGTTTTTGTTTTAGGTTGTTACTGGTGCAAAGTTGTTTTTTCTCGCGCTCCAGAACGCCTGACAACAATTCTACCCCGCAAAATTAAACGCTAGTACCTTTTCCCGCAAGTTATATTGGTAAGAGAGCGCTGTATTATCAGATTATATGTAGATTCACTTAAGCGATGAAAAACGTCCCGGGTGTTGTCGTCGCTTTGCTCTGCTAATGAGCGGGGTGCGCTTGGAAGCAAGACGCTTTAGACGAGGAAAAGCAAAGGAATTTGCCGAATGTAAGTGAAACATTTTTCGGCCGTCTGCAGTGGCAATGGCCAGTGTTAACTAGTGCACAATGCTGCACAAACTCTTGACACTCGACGACCAGCGTTGGTTGAAACATACATGTGTGCTTTATTAGACTGGCTGTAGTATAGAAAGTAAGACAATGGTGGGTTATTTATAATTTCAGCAACTCAAGTTATATAGGGACATTTTCCTTCCAAAGAAGCATTACCAGACTGCACTAACTACTGCTAACGTTGAAGCACGTTTAGGTCGCAAAAACGCCGGCTTTAACATAACAACATAAGCAAAGAATGATAACAATACCTAGGTCTTCCTCCTTGGACGATGGCCCCATACAAACGGCATGTGCAAGACTTTTAGACCAGGACCCCCGTCACCCCACGCCATCCCTGACCTGCCCAAATTATAAATAAATAACAGAAGCCTTTGGAAGATGGCAAATTGGACAAAGAATGCTACATGAATAGCATTGATGTCTTACTTTCATTTACTCAGGTGCAACCGTAGTTCACCACAACATTTAGAAATATTATTGGCCAGGCCAGATCCGGATTAGTGAATCAAAATCTACATGAAAAGTAACTTTTGTTTCAACAGGGTTTCAACTTTAAATATGTTTGTTGAGGAACTGTAAACCCCATCAAGTGAGGGGATGCCAGGGACGGTTAAAGTCGACATATTTTCAATGGCCCATTTTGAGGAAATTTCTGGAAATGGTTATTTCATCATGTGTCATAATCCATCATCAGAGAAACTGCTCTGGTACATATGGTTTTATTTTTGTCTGTTTAACAGAGCGTAAGAAGTAATATACAAAAACAGAACACTAGAACAAATATTCACACTTGTAAATAAAACCGATTAAACGCTTTGTTCTAAGTTGTATTATATTCTGCTGTGATCGCTTTCTTAAATTGTGAAGAACGCCGTCGCTTCCACGATTACGGTTGTCAACTGAACACCGACTGCAATAACTCATTTGTGCGCCGTACGAGAGTAAAAACCGAAACGTAAACATATCGGCGCTTACGGATCGGGATGCGTTTCAGTGGGGCGGAAACGTAGAGCAATAACTCTCTATTGCGTCAGCCCGTTACAATTAATTAGTTGGATACTTAGATACATCTTTTAATTGTTAAATACATAAATTGGACCTAAGAATGAACACTTATATCATTATTGATGAAGTTGTCACTCGCAACAATGGGCAAAAGGATTTAGTCGACAATTCCGCCGAGAACGGGAGGTTTACCGCCGAGAAAGGGACGATCGCTCCATGTGATTTTAGATTCCAGAATAACATAACGAAAATTCATAACTAACCAACAATAATTCGATATTCGGATACCCACATACTCGAACAATATGTACTGACATTATGAAAATAGCTACTTACACACACGAGCAGATGAATTGCGATACGATGACAAAAGATTACTTTCGAACTATATTTTTGAGCGCGCTCGAGGTCAAAGGCGTAAAGCGTTTTGAACTTTGGCCCAGAGTTATTTTGAAATATTTTCTCGCCTAACTCTTTTATTGTCATCATTCGACAACGGAATGTCTAATTGTTTAAAAGTTTGCATCGAAAATTAATATTCAATATAAAAAAAACCTATAAAAGCATTCGTGACTCCAGGACCGTTGGGGTCAACCGTGAGGTGGGCGGTGACGGGGGGCAGAGGGGATGTGAGGAACGAGCTCCCTCTGCCGGCAGAGTGTGTATGTCCTTCACAAACCATTAACCGGATGTTGACGGTTAAAGACTAATAGCCGAAAGGAGACGTGTTTCCGATGATGATGCCCAACAACTAAACAAGTGGAGATCGCCGACGAAATGTGTGTAGCCATTCAGCAAAGGTCAAATAGATCTTTATCTAAAGGGTCAAATCTGGATCAAATAGGTCAAATCCGGATCTGAGGGGTCCGATCTGGACTGAAGGGAAAATCTGGATCTGATTGAATACATTATATAAGCATCTGTGACGTATCCTCTCCCGATAACTGCAAAAACCGAGACATAAACCCAAAGAAACTAAAAAGATACTAAGGAAATTCCTTTGGGTTATGATACGTACGGGCAAAACGTAAGAAAGGCGTTTTATACATTGTCACGCAAACGGACCCCGCAAACGTATCTATGTAGGTCAGGAAACACCCCGAGTTCTGATGACGTAATGCTCATCGGGTTTCGTTTACGGGATACGTTCAATCGAAAATTTGGGTTTAAAGAAAACGATCTTTTTTACAGTCACATGCAAAAAGTCACCCACAAACACATCACCCAAAGCGAGCCATTCCGCTTGGTGGGAAAACTCCTAACGTTACCGCTTTTATCTCCGTCAAACTGATGTATAAATGTCGAAGCAGCGATTATAGGTTATACGTTTTTCGGTCTACACTTTCCCAGAACACTTTGCCTTTTAAGCAAAGTAAGTGTGTGTTACAAAATCACACATGGCAACTCCCTTTCTCAGAAGTCGAAATATTATGGTCAAGTGTTGTGCGTTAGGCCTAGGCTAGGATTATCTGACTATATTGCCTAGCCTAGCTACATGGGCCTAGCCACTGCGCTATTATGCGGTTTTTCCGTTACACGTGTTCAGTGACCACTTCCCTACAACATTTCGCTTGTCCAACTTCTTGGCCGCGGATAAAATTTGCGTAAAAAGTTAGGTAATAGCTAACATATTCCTGCAACATTTCCACCACTTACAATCGTTTAAAACCAATGCCATCTGGAATCCGTTCCAAAACACTATCTACCCTGCTACAAATTCTCAGCCATAGGTAGATCTTAATAATATTGACATTTACAAATATGTTCCTCATTGTTGTGTCCCAAATATGCCAAACATGCGACAGTACCATCCTAATTGACCGTGAATAGTCACTCGTAAAAGTGGATAATAAGAAGAAAACTTTGCGACTTCCCATATTAAACTTCCCGCCTAATAAAAACTTGCTCTTCGCTTTAATAACTTAAAGCCTAATTCACTAAACTGATAAACAACAGATGCGTCACGTAATAGCGCGTATAACCGCCAATTCACTCTAAATATACAATATATACAACCGCACATTTATCCAACAAAAAGTCGTTTTTAAAACGTTGTCGAAAATTAATCTTGAATTATGAACACAATTATACATAAGGTTGTAAAAACGTTAAACCACCGCTTTTTGGTAAATTTAACGACATTGACAATACCTTTTTAAATGGTTCCCTGACTTTACGAAAACAATGTTAGGCCTCCCATTGAAACCTATAAACCTATAATAGCTATATTGAAATGTTTTGTCAGCTAACAGCTATAAAAGCTATAGAAACCTATAGTAGGCATTTGGCACTTGCCGTTTGAGTCACAATGTTAATAGGCCTCGCGTTTTTTTTGCTATTATATACAGGGGGTAATAGTTTTCTAAAACCGTTCATAGTTTCTCTGCCCGCGGCACCTTGGCCTCAAAATAAATTCCAACCACAATATAAATAAATTCATATATGTCTATATAAGTCAAATTCCCGACAATTAGACGCTCATGTTATCGAATATCAAACATAGAGATGGCCCAAAACTGGACGCGAAAATGTAAAAAACGTAAACGTGATATCGCCAATAAAGACGAATTCAAAAACTGCTACAAGACATCACAATAGATAGCCAAAGGCTTTTAATGTGCTTTAATGTGTTTTAAAGTTTAAAATGCGTACATTGCCCGTTGAAGGGGTTATGCGGCGCCTAAATGGCACCACAGACGTGCGCGTCAAAGATGACGTCACTTCTGTCCGTAACTCAGCCTACGGCTGTCCTACGGTGTCCAGGACGTTATCGCCAAACGATCTTGAGCATTATAATGTCGCAGTAAACAGCTGTGTGAGCAGCTTTATCACAAAAACAAATATCAAAAGGAAATATGGCACGTTGGAACAATTCAAGAAAACAGAATAATACTGGTGGACGAGAACGTTGGAAATGGATTGGCCGAAGCACCACGTCTCAGCCGAACACCACAACCTTACAACAGCACGTTATGATGCAGTAAAGCTACTCTACAACCTGTTTATCTCTGAATAACGCATGTCTTTGAGAAAAACAAAACAATTCTCATGGAAAAATATCTTTTGTGTCATCACCTTTAATTAAGGCGCTTTGGGTCTGATATTAATAAAACTGATCATTATCATAAAATGATGATCCCTAAGAGGTAAGAAAATCCTTGTAACTGTCAGCGTTGCTTATGATATCATTGTGACACGCTAGATGGCAGCATTGCTAATGATATCGTTCTGACACGCTAGATGGCAGCATTGCTAATGATATCGTTCTGACACGCTAGATGGCAGCATTGCTAATGATATCGTTCTGACACGCTAGATGGCAGCATTGCTAATGATATCGTTCTGACACGCTAGATGGCAGCATTGCCTATGAGAGGCCGTGGTGGTCCCATTCGAAGTCCACTTTGGTTTGCCATAGCGTGTGCACACCTTGCGCTCCGCCAATCACCGGGGGTGACTTGTTGGTTGTGGTTCGATAGCGCGGTCATCCATTTTACTCCCGGGAGGAGGATCACGAGGATTTCCAACATGGCGTCCAGGCCCCACAATACGTTAAATATATATAAATTAGTATTTCGACCTGCACAACAATCTGAAAATAATATTACACCAACGAGAATAAAATAATGAACACCACCCGTATCCGTTGATTCATTTTATGCTACTGTTTAAGTATTTTCATGATTTGTGCATTTCAGCAAGTGCAACATTCACGCGGACCGCGGATGTTGCGTTCGGTCAGCTTGATCCATGGACGGAAAGTATGAGTGCGCATGCTCCAAATATCTGTACCGATTCCGGTCGCATATCCGAACTCATCCCTGGGTTTAAAAAATACCCGTTACCGGCCTAGCATGCTTCGAGCAGCTCCAGGCGTTCACCCCCTTCGTTCGGCTAGATTAGTGGGGCTCAGAGGGAGGTTGTGGGGAGCGGGGGGGGGGGGGGGGGAGGGGGTACATCACATAATAGGCTTATCACCCGCATATCTGATGGGATGTTTCCTAAGTTATTTGTTCCGGTTGACTTCAGTCGTGAAGTGTTACCCATTTCGTGTGTGTCTCAGATTGATAGGTCAATGCGGGGCTACGCACCTGTTGAAGTGTTTACCCCGGCTATGGCGTGTCACTGGACGGTACAGAGTCAGTCTACTGTGGGAAGCAGTATCTGACTAGTGTGTGACCCCAAATTGGAGATCTAAGTCAGGTCATGATCTGATCAGAATAAAAAAACGCTTTTTATGGGGCTTTTATGCTCGATAGTTTAGGACGATATGGTCGTCAGGTTTTTTAAGGTAAAAATTGATTCTACGCCTGTAGCTAATACATGTAACTCTGGCTCTGTTCTGTGTTATGCGATTTTGTTTTGTTTTGTTCCGGCATTGATATCAACCGCGTCTTCGACTGGCCAGATTTGTAAGAACGTACGCAAAAATTTGCATTCGACTGGAAGCGGAAGTGGCGCATTTTAAGAACACGTGAGCGCCTCGGCCTTCCTGCACAACTGAACATGGCGGCCAGAGGGGAACCGTAAAGCTCCCCGCACGGTGGCGCTACGCAAACTCCTCTTTTACCGCTGCTGTCGGCCTGGGGCAAATTTCAAGATTCTTGAAAAACAATGAGCTGTAATATCTTGCAACATTATATGTTTCAAGAATAAAACATACGAGCTATGCGTATTTAATACAGCAAAAAACATCTTGTACCCTTTCGAAAAAGTTATTATCGTGACTGAACTCTTTCTTTCTATCACCTGATACCGTGTGTTATTAGGCTTAGGCTGGGTCCCCGGCACTAATTTGTAGAAATACGCGACGCATTTTCCTATCAATTTGCGCAGCGTCGCCCTGGCGAGCGAGTGTGAAAATGCATTGAGGAAGCAGGCGACAACAGAGATATAATGGAGCCCTAGTGGAGTGAACCCCGGTAATCAAATGGTCCGCCCCTAAGTAGGCTGATGCATGCTAGCTGCAACCGCAAGGCAGCCGTCATGCGTCATTCGAACAAAATTACATTCGGTTACTTCAGTTACTTATGAATATTTGACCCTTAGCGCAGATTGAATTGTAAGGACATTTTATGTCATATACAAGTTTATGACACAAGCGCCCACCTCGCGCAATGTCACTCGCCATGACGATATACAGGGTATAGACTGGGTCAGCCGGCGCACGTGTTAAAATGCGCTGTCATTGAAGGCGGGGGTGTATCGATGACGATCTGGGCGGGTCTAAAACTGACAATAGAACGGAGGGGGAGGAGGGAGGGGGACCCGGGGAGGGGGCTAGATAGATCGAGATAGGATGGGCATGTCCGAGCAGTAACGAAGTCGTGACAAGAGGATATAAAACTAACCTAGGGATTACCCATTAAAGCCTGGTGGAGAGGGCACAGGCATACCTCCCCCCCACCCCACCTCCCACCCCCATCCCCGGCTCCTCGGCCTATCACACGAGATCAGTGAACAACACAACTACAAGAGGCTGCGACAATAACGTACAAACATATCTCGGGGTCAAAGGTCGTGATGACGTGGGCAGCAGAATCACTTGCTTCACATAGGTCTGACACCGGCCTCGGTCCCCTCGGATACAAGGCTGAGAGCGAAGCGGCAGGACTGGGGGTTGGGGAGAGGGGAGGGATTATTAATTATTTCTAGCCAGTTTCGCTGGGAACCAGCCTGCCTGTCCGAAACAGACCGCTGGTAACGGGTATCCTCCATTTTAGAAAGGGCCGGAATTCCGGCCTTTTTCCTTAGTCGCCAAATTTAAAAAACATGACTGATGTTCCCATACTGCACCTCATAAGTGTTTCTATATACCTTCACGAAACTTCCCATTGTAATTGATTTAAGGAAATATCTAATTACGACATATGCTGACTTATAAGACGGGGGTCTGGCCTCAAAACCATGGAAAGCCAAAGTGGAATTTAATCGACTGATGAATGCAAGTGATCGTGAGACCTTGCGGAGAGTATGAACATGATCAAGTTCGATCGAGATTGCGGGTAGGTGTCAGACGCCTTACCACTACATTTCAATAATGAACGTGTGTTTTAGATATTTTCTAGCTGACCATAAAACACCCGGAGTATTACCGAATTGTACTACTGGATGTCATGTCATTTTGTGGTAAAAGGATGAAATTTGGCTCACATGTTCGAAATTCATGTCTAATCGAATTTAGTTAAGTGTCGAGTCAGATTTAAATGGTGGACAATGTCACAAATTATAAGCGATATCTTGGACTCACAACAAGAAGGATAAAATTGTTATTTTGATGTCTGTCCATAGGTTTTTGTGTAAGCAAAGTTAAAATAAGTCCTCACTGGATATTCAAGAACAACGCATGAGCCATTTCCCTATATAAGGGCCCTGCATCTCTTAGTTTTTAAGATATTGAGCATGTTTGCTGGCCTTTGTCCGCCATCGTGGAACTAGAGGATGCATTGCACCTAGATACACACAAATATCTTCTGTTTAATTCAGCGACCCCGAAAACCTATGCATAAACATAAAATATTAGTTCGATCGTCGATTGCGAGATATTGAGCTTTTTTTGGGTATTTTTGCCCGTCCAAAGCCGCAAGGGGTAAAGTCGACTTGACATTAGCTACATTTAAATACAAGGATATTAAGGACAAGTGTGCTAACTTTCATGCTTTTACCACCAAATGCACAACTCGACATAACTTGTCATTTAGCCGCCAAACTATCACGGAATATAGGCAATGTTTCCGTTTCGTCAACAAAATTATAACCAGTAATGACGACGAGGACGACATCAGCTTCGTATAATATTTGACAAAATATCCTCCTTCCGGGCAAACAAATTCAATGTCTCTCTATTCCTAATGTCTATGTTTCATATGCTATGTAAAATCCAAATTATTATCCAATTTACTTCACACTGTAATATGTTTTTAAATAATAGGACATATGTCCAACTCATGTAAAGACGTGTATACAACAATTTTACGGTTAATTTCTTGAAGATATGAAAATTCATTTTGGCTTGCCATAGCATCTGCACGACAACTGGCGCTCGACCAATCACGGAGGCTTAAAAAGAAGGCTTAGAGACCATGACATGGGCGAAGCGGGGACTGACAAAGCAAGACAGCCATACAGGCGGGCAGCAGCGGAGTTGACTGTGAATCACAGTAACGAACTCTTGAGTAACGAAGTAGGCCTAGCGAGAGCTGGGCCTGGGCTCGAGCCAGGACTGGCTTGCAAGCGACACCTCATGGCATTCATTCTTCAAATAAGTTGCTTTTCGACCTGACCCTCGATCAAACTTGCTCAAAGCAAGTTACCCAGCGCATATCGCAACAGATCAGTTGCGATATGCACATATCTTTATGTGCATTGATTAGGCTGGTCTTATTTAGGAAAGAGGTGAATGCCAGTTTTTCAACATATTATAACAAAGAAACAAATAAGATAAGATAAGACAAAAATGGTATCATATCTTAACTCATCTCACCCAAATTATATCAATCAATTAATCAATCGATTAATTAATCGAACAGTTGTTTCCTGGCCCCACTCAGGATCCACTAATGACGACCGTGGTGGTGGGGGGGGGGGGGGAGATCCACGCCGCCTCAGATAGCGTCCTTTCTCAACAGGAGCGGTGGTATACACGCCTGAGATGGCCTATATTTTGCATTAAAAATGGCATTCTTCCCCATTAAGGACCGCCCCCTCCCCCAGTTGTCATTTTTTTATGATTGTGCCCCCTCTAAGGATTCCTACACACGCCATTGCTTATAGTTTATATTTTATACATCTGATCATGCATGTGAATGCTGTCCCACCCATGATTCACTGACAGCACAATCTGCGTGGACAGACGACACTCTGGCAGTCTCTGCAATCACACTTCACAGTCATTGACCGCACACACTCACTCAGTCAGTGGCGTTTTGACACATACTACGACTGAAAAACAGTTGACGTTTACTGTTTCCGCCCGCATGCAGATGTTTGAATATTCATAAGAACTACATCATCACGGAACCGGAAGCGCCAACCGGGTGCGAATTACAAAAACGCGCCTACGATCGTTTCCTGTGCTGCCGACTGGTCATTATTCACACGAGGCTATGTAGCCCTGACACAGGCCTCTA
Organism: Arenicola marina; assembly: GCA_964019135.1. Lineage (NCBI taxonomy): Eukaryota > Metazoa > Annelida > Polychaeta > Arenicolidae > Arenicola > Arenicola marina. Next base: position 33,019,850 of record OZ025256.1, read on the forward strand.
CGCGCCGGTCCCCGGTGCGCGAGAGTCATGAAATACAACCCACATGCCCTGACACAGGCCTCTACGCGCCGGTCCCCGGTGCGCGAGAGTCATGAAATACAACCCACATGCCCTGACACAGGCCTCTACGCGCCGGTCCCCGGTGCGCGAGAGTCATGAAATACAACCCACATGCCCTGACACAGGCCTCTACGCGCCGGTCCCCGGTGCGCGAGAGTCATGAAATACAACCCACATGCCCTGACACAGGCCTCTACGCGCCGGCACCCGGTGCGCGAGAGAGTCATGAAATACAACCCACATGCCCTGACACAGGCCTCTACGCGCCGGTCCCCGGTGCGCGAGAGTCATGAAATACAACCCACATGCCCTGACACAGGCCTCTACGCGCCGGTCCCCGGTGCGCGAGAGTCATGAAATACAACCCACATGCCCTGACACAGGCCTCTACGCGCCGGTCCCCGGTGCGCGAGAGTCATGAAATACAACCCACATGCCCTGACACAGGCCTCTACGCGCCGGTCCCCGGTGCGCGAGAGTCATGAAATACAACCCACATGCCCTGACACAGGCCTCTACGCGCCGGTCCCCGGTGCGCGAGAGTCATGAAATACAACCCACATGCCCTGACACAGGCCTCTACGCGCCGGCACCCGGTGCGCGAGAGTCATGAAATACAACCCACATGCCCTGACACAGGCCTCTACGCGCCGGCACCCGGTGCGCGAGAGAGTCATGAAATACAACCCACATGCCCTGACACAGGCCTCTACGCGCCGGTCCCCGGTGCGCGAGAGTCATGAAATACAACCCACATGCCCTGACACAGGCCTCTACGCGCCGGTCCCCGGTGCGCGAGAGTCATGAAATACAACCCACATGCCCTGACACAGGCCTCTACGCGCCGGTCCCCGGTGCGCGAGAGTCATGAAATACAACCCACATGCCCTGACACAGGCCTCTACGCGCCGGCACCCGGTGCGCGAGAGAGTCATGAAATACAACCCACATGCCCTGACACAGGCCTCTACGCGCCGGCACCCGGTGCGCGAGAGAGTCATGAAATACAACCCACATGCCCTGACACAGGCCTCTACGCGCCGGCACCCGGTGCGCGAGAGAGTCATGAAATACAACCCACATGCCCTGACACAGGCCTCTACGCGCCGGCACCCGGTGCGCGAGAGAGTCATGAAATACAACCCACATGCCCTGACACAGGCCTCTACGCGCCGGTCCCCGGTGCGCGAGAGAGTCATGAAATACAACCCACATGCCCTGACACAGGCCTCTACGCGCCGGCACCCGGTGCGCGAGAGAGTCATGAAATACAACCCACATGCCCTGACACAGGCCTCTACGCGCCGGTCCCCGGTGCGCGAGAGAGTCATGAAATACAACCCACATGCCCTGACACAGGCCTCTACGCGCCGGCACCCGGTGCGCGAGAGAGTCATGAAATACAACCCACATGCCCTGACACAGGCCTCTACGCGCCGGTCCCCGGTGCGCGAGAGAGTCATGAAATACAACCCACATGAGGGCAGGAAGTGGTGGGGTTGTCTGTGCATCATGTAGCTATTTGTTCGTTACAGTAAATTGCCTACCATCAAAAGTGATGAAAAGTAATTCCACAAGTGTTAAACTTTTCTTTCGTTGCCTCATACTCAATGTTGGCCTTTTATACATGCACTAAATAGCACAAAGTTTACACAAACTCGCTCCGCCACTTTGAGAATCTCGCAACGGAAGATAAGCCAAAATGGCGGAGCGAGTGTCGACAAAAAAAATGTGTGCTGTTTATCTTTTTTATTTTTTTTTACAAGTATACAATAGACTAAAACTGATCATTCAAATACTGGTCTGAGTGGGCCCCACTTTCTATCAAATTTACACAAACTGGATTCCCCCTTACTGTACCCAATACATCGCTCTGTGAAATCATTGAACTTTATAACCCTAAGACATACTTGGAGGTTTGGTGTCTTCCCTTTCCATTTACATATGTAAATGTGTCTTTTTACAATAAGTATTAAGTGATTAAGTAAACTACTACACCGTGTGTCGGAAAGCCCGAAAATTTTAATAATTATAGACAATAATGGTGTTGTATTCACATGTATATATGGTTCTAACCAATTAGCAAAAGCTATCCATACACCTTTAACATACGGACAGTCCCAGAAAAGATGGGTGATGGATTCTGGGGCCTTATTACAAAATGTACAAACATCCGTGTCTTTCACCTTACAATTTTTCAAATAGACATTAGTCCCGATCACCCTATGCAATATCTCAAACTGGAAACTTCTAAGCTTTTCATTTACCGTGGCGTCATACGACAATTCATAGTGACGGTGCCATTGATCAGGTGACCACGTGCATTCCAGCTCACTTTCCCATTTCCCTTCATTAACATTATTCCTTTTCAGATACATTATTAATTTATTATAAATGAAATTGCACACCTTTATTTTACTTTGTAATTCCGGCAATGCACAGGTTCGTGTACTAATAAAAAGCTCCGTATCAATAGGCTTAGCATAGACAGCTTTCCACTCTCGAAGAAGCGAATGTATCAAGCTATAAAAGTCAGCGAAGTTAACATCAATCTGCTACCGATCCCTGAATTCTGACCAACCCAATAAAGTTCTGTTTTCGTCAAACAGGTCTTGTACATATATGACACCTTTCTGAATAAATAATTTTTTTCTAACCACAAGATTATAGTTTATAATAAAATACGAGTTCCAGATAGGGTACCCGGGAAGATCTGCGTTAACGCGTTCTTCGGTTTTTCTATATTCATACCACGCTTTAAACACGTCGGCCCAAAAGAGGTTAGACTACTAGGGGTTAGACACACTAGAATATGCTTTCAGTGACTGAAGGTCAAGGTCCCAACACAACTGTCTTTCTTCGCAAATAGTATCACAAAAGACTTGTCGCCATTTGCCATCCGTTTTTACAATACGGTTTATCGACGAGATTTTTAACGCTTTCTGGAACGATTCAATATGTGTCAGACCTAAGCCACCATTTTTAACAGTCTGACATACCCTATTCATAGAGACTTTCGCCTTTCCACTTTTCCGGATAAAATTTCGTACCAATTTAGTCAATTTATCAAAAACAAATTTTCCTGGTGTAGGCAAAACTGACATTACATGTACAAATTTGGGTAGTGCCAGAGATTTCACAACTGTCACTCTGCCCCTGTATGACAGGGTTCTCTTCCCGTATGCATTTAAAGTTCTGTCAAATTCAACAACTATACTGTCATAATTTAGGGCCGACATTTTTAATACCAACTTAATACCAAGCAAAACAAATTCATTAACCCATTCAAGTGGAATGCCGGTAAATAGTGCGGTATCACACGGTTTTCCTACACACACAGCTTTTGTCTTCTCTACCTTCATACGCAAACCTGATGCAACACCAAAATCCTCCATGATCTTTAACACCCTTCTTAACGATGATTCACTGCCATCTAGTAGTAGGAAAGTGTCATCCGCATATTGACCTATCAAATATTCAACCGCATTTTTAACAATACCTATAACCAAAATGTCCTTCTTGAGATGCATCGCAAGTGGCTCTATGGCTAATATAAAAACATTTGGCGATAATGGATCACCCTGTCGACACCCTCTACCAATAGTAAATTCTTCTGAGAGATTACCGTTATTCACAACACTGCTTTTTGGTTCTTTATAAGCAATATTAAACCATTTTATAAATGACGGGCCCATTCCATATGCTTTAAATACACTGTTTATATATTTCCAGCTTACAGTGTCAAACGCTTTCTCGAAGTCTATTAAAAGTAGCATACCGGCCTTCTTTCTATCCTGCATATAATGCTTTATGTCATATACCAGTCTTGTACTTTCGGCAATGAATCTTCCCTTTAGAACACCTTTTTGATCATTACTAATAATGTCTGGTAATACTTGTTTCATCCTATTAGCTAATACCCCAGTTAATATTTTCAAAACTTGCATTTAATAAGGATATAGGACGCCAGTTTTTTATGTATTTCCTAGGCTTATCACCCTTCGGTAAACATGTAATTATCCCCAACCTGTGGGTTACTGATAGCGACTCAGATGTATATGCCGTTTGAAGGCTGCGATACATATAGGTTCCAATGTCATTCCAGAAAAAAATATAAAAATCTATGGGAAAGCCATCAATTCCTGGCCACTTATTATTTTTCATCTCCTTAATGACCAATTTAATTTCATGTAACGTAATGTTACCTTCACATAGATCTCTCTGTTTTTCATTTAAGCGCTTGGGGTTTGCTGGCTGTAAAAAGGTCTGAGTGTATCCTTCTGCCCTAGTATGGTCACAATTTGCATACAGGTTACAATAATATTTCCTAATTTCTTTAAGGATTGCGGCTGGTTCCCCGATTTCTACGTCATCGATCACAAGTTTACTAATCAATTTGCATACATAGTTTCTCTTTTCTAGACTACAAAAATAATGACTAGATTTCTCACCTTCTTCATACCACCTAGCTTTTGATCTTAGTATACTACCTTTAACTTTAGATATACGTGTCGTTTCTAATTCATCGCACCTGAGAGCCTAACGGCACGTGGGTCGGTGGTTCGAGCCCCGCTGTGGCCATGTCTGTGTGGTCGCAGGATAAAGATCCCATGTCTTTCTTCGTAAAGAGTAGGGGGTTACCCCCGGGAACATGGCTCCACTCTCCCTTCCTTCTCCCATTGACGTGATATGACCAAAAGTGGTTAAAGCGTCCTGAATAACCAACCAATCTAATTCATCGTTTAATGAGTCTAAAAAACTGGCATCTCTGATAATTGACCCTGACTCAATTTGTGAGATTTGCATTTCAATGGTCCTTTCCTTCGCCATTTGACATTTTTTCTTGTAACTACTATAGCTAATTGTATGACCCCAAATCTCTAGTTTTATCATTTCAAACAGTTTCTGGTCGTCAAAGGTATTGCCATAAAATACAGCTACCTCGTTAATGCATTGTTTGACTATCTTTACATATTCCGGGTCAGTTAATAAGTCAGTGTTAAATTTCCAATAACTTTGCACCTTGCCGCGAGGAAAAAATCTAATTTTACCAAAACCAATGAGTGATCCGTTCTATAGCCCGGCCTAATATCACAAACCCTTATCAAAGCGTTTATGTAATTTGAGGTAAAAAAAAAGTCTAATCTTGCCCTTTGGGTTTTACGTTGTTGGTTAGTCCAAGTAAATCTCCTCGTCTTTGGGTGACAAATCCGCCAATAGTCTGATAGTTCTAAACTTTCTAATCACTCATATACAGCTATTCTTGCCTTAATATTATTTTCCCGTTTATATCCAATTGTATCATTTTCTTGGGATAACACCAGGTTCCAGTCTCCACATATTATTATAGCTGAATTTTCGAAAGTCCTAATTTTGTTCATTGAGTTCCTTATAAAAACTAGGGTTATCTTTGTTTGGCCCATATATATTACATAGGGTGAGCCTGTAACCACATATAACTATGTCAACGATCAACATATTACCCTCTTGGTCTTTAACCACCCTATGTACAACATATTCAAAGTTGTTTCTTAACATTATGACGACTCCGCGGGCTCGGGAGGATGGCGAGTTTGCTAAGAACCTAGCGTCATACTCATCCTCCAACTGTGTAACGGTGCAACGATCAAAATGCACGTCCTGTAGGCAACATATTGATAACTGTTTATCTTTTAGCCAGCTCTTTACATCCGCGCGTTTCAGCGGGGAACCAAGTCCCCGAACATTTAAAGTTGCATGTCGAGCTCTTTCCCGCCAAAACTAAAGAGGTCAAAATGCAAATAAGAATCAGTCCTTGAATCATTCAAGATTTGTTTTGTGTATACTCCACCCATGCCAGACTGCCAAATAGTGTCTCTTAGCCTTGCCCGTGATATCAATTTACCACAAATTTTCATTTCAGTGGTTAAAGTCATTAGTTTGTGTGCTTCGCGATGCTTTGTTATAAGTAGCAGTGCCGCGACAGAGTGCTGTGGTGTCGCGGGATAGACACGTGTGCCGCACCACAGCCGAAACGGCGAGGTTTATTAGGTTTCTGAATTTATGGAATGGAACAATCGAGTTTTCTGCAAATTTTGATATAAATTTCGCTTGGGCTTAGTTTTGGCAGGAAAGAACTCGACATGCAACTTTAAGGTACAAATTGAAATAGACTCAAAGAAGGTACCACATAATTATCTGCAGTGATCTTTACAGTTATATTGCGCCTTACATGTACTAGATCTAGCTGTTTCAACAATACTCAAACTGCGGTATAGTGAATAGTGCTATACATGTATATAAATATTAAATCAACTTTGTGGAATAATATAGAAGTATACAAAGTCCAACAGAAACCGCGTGGTGAAAAACAGGTCGAGAAACCTACAGGTACCATATTATCCGGCCGGCCCATCGCGTCATCGCACCAGCATTGTTTACAACCATTATGATAATGACTCATGTGTATAGCTGCCCTGCTCACACCGCGAGAACAACTCCCACTGAACCGATACCCTGCACAACAACCCGTTCAACCAAGGGGGTGGTCTCAATGTGCCAACCGCAATTTGTAACATCATGTAAATTTACTATGTTTAGTCCGTATTTTTTCCCGTTAACCAACAGGTTCCCGTTAACCAACATATTCCCTGTGAGCGTAGCGCGTGCGCCATTTGCCCTAGCGGCCTTCATGACAGACAGTACGCGTTGTCGCTGCTCCTGAATGGCTCTTGGGAAGTCTTCCTCGATGAAGATGTTACTCCCGCGAACTTCCTTCTTTTTCTGCCACACTCTCTGGCGATCCGTGAAAAATGCAAATCGTGCGATGATTGGCCTCGGTCTGACACGGGACGTTCCTGCCGCTGGTTTCGTTCCTAGCCTGTGGCAGCGCTGCAGCTTCATATCGGCTACATCCTCGATGTCTAGCTTCGTCTTGACGATGTGTGCTTTTTATGTAGTCATGACACTTTTTAAGATGCGCACAACGAATAAAAGACAACGAAAGAAAAGTTCAACACTAGTGGAATTACCTTGTATCATTTTGGATGGTAGGCGATTTATTGATAAGGACAAAAGCCTACACGATGCACAGACACCCCCACCAACTCCTGGCCTCATGTGGGTCGTACTTCATGGCTCTCTCGCGCGTCGGGTACCAGCGCGTATGAGCAGCCATGTATCAGGGTTGGGGGGGGGGGGGGCTTAAGTCAACTACTCTGAGCGTGCCCGGACTCGACCCCCCCCCTTCCCACCCACCCTCACTCCCACTCCGCTCTGGGGTATCTGGTAACATCTGTTCTATAAGGCAGCTTACCAACGTGGTGGGTGTGTTTTTTATTCACGACAAACATGTATACAGCGCTGTACAAGATAATCCGATGTCAGAAGCCAGTGCCCTCCATTCGTGTGCCTATAGCCGCTCGTGGCTTAGGTTTTCACTTCACTGGCTGCACTGCGCACTGCGCACTGCGCAGGGGTACGATATAATTGCTGACGTATTTCTTCAATCCCCGCACACTCCCCTACTCTTCTGTCCGTCTCTCTTTCTCTCTCCAAAGGTTGAGAAATGTTACAAATTCGAATTCACACAGCAGTTGAAATAGCGATAATGGACTAACTGGGAAGGAAGACAGCAAAATAGTCATTCACGGCGACATACAAAGATGGCACCGTTCTTTGTCCTTTTTCGTCTAGAGGGGTCTGGACGGGGTAACTGGCGACACGCGACACTGGCATATTGGAAAACTCGACACTCGACATTGACCCGTAAATTCCGACGCTGAACATCTGAAAAAGTGACATCGACACAGACAGCGGCATTTTAGAAAAAGAAACGACACTGAACCAAAAAGCCACACGGAACGTCGTGAAAGACATTTGACACTATTAATTATAAAAAGTCGACACTGGACCTCCCTCCCCCTCTCCCTTCCAGACCCATATCTAGCGTGTGGGGGCGAGTGGCGGGCTGCAGGCAGCGTATTTGCGCCCGCGCAGATCTCTAGTCTCCCGGCCTCGGTCCACCGGCCTCGGCCCCAATGCTCACATAGATGTGACCCCGGCCTCGGTCTCCCGGCCTCGGTCCCCCGGCCTCGGTCCACCGGCCTCGGCCCCAATGCTCACATAGGTGTGACCCCGGCCTCGGTCTCCCGGCCTCGGTCCACCGGCCTCGGCCCCAATGCTCACATAGGTGTGACCCCGGCCTCGGTCTCCCGGCCTCGGTCCCCCGGCCTCGGTCCCCCGGCCTCGGTCCACCGGCCTCGGCCCCAATGCTCACATAGGTGTGACCCCGGCCTCGGTCCACCGGCCTCGGCCCCAATGCTCACATAGGTGTGACCCCGGCCTCGGTCTCCCGGCCTCGGTCCCCCGGCCTCGGTCCCCCGGCCTCGGTCCACCGGCCTCGGCCCCAATGCTCACATAGGTGTGACCCCGGCCTCGGTCTCCCGGCCTCTGTCCCCCGGCCTCGGTCCCCCGGCCTCAGTCCACCGGCCTTGGCCCCAATGCTTAAAATATATCTGACCCCGGCCTCGGTCCCCCGGCCTCGGTCCCCCGGCCTCGGTCCCCCGGCCTCGGTCCACCGGCCTCGGCCCCAATGCTCACATAGGTGTGACCCCGGCCTCGGTCTCCCGGCCTCGGTCCCCCGGCCTCGGTCCCCCGGCCTCGGTCCACCGGCCTCGGCCCCAATGCTCACATAGGTGTGACCCCGGCCTCGGTCTCCCGGCCTCGGTCCCCCGGCCTCGGTCCCCCGGCCTCGGTCCACCGGCCTCGGCCCCAATGCTCACATAGGTGTGACCCCGGCCTCGGTCTCCCGGCCTCGGTCTCCCGGCCTCGGTCCCCCGGCCTCGGTCCCCCGGCCTCGGTCCACCGGCCTTGGCCCCAATGCTTAAAATATATCTGACCCCGGCCTCGGTCCCCCGGCCTCGGTCCCCCGGCCTCGGTCCACCGGCCTCGGCCCCAATGCTCACATAGGTGTGACCCCGGCCTCGGTCTCCCGGCCTCGGTCCCCCGGCCTCGGTCCACCGGCCTCGGCCCCAATGCTCACATAGGTGTGACCCCGGCCTCGGTCTCCCGGCCTCGGTCCCCCGGCCTCGGTCCCCCGGCCTCGGTCCACCGGCCTCGGCCCCAATGCTCACATAGGTGTGACCCCGGCCTCGGTCTCCCGGCCTCGGTCCCCCGGCCTCGGTCCCCTGGCCTCGGTCCACCGGCCTTGGCCCCAATGCTTAAAATATATCTGACCCCGGCCTCGGTCCCCCGGCCTCGGTCCCCCGGCCTCGGTCCCCCGGCCTCGGTCCACCGGCCTCGGCCCCAATGCTCACATAGGTGTGACCCCGGCCTCGGTCTCCCGGCCTCGGTCCCCCGGCCTCGGTCCCCCGGCCTCGGTCCACCGGCCTCGGCCCCAATGCTCACATAGGTGTGACTCCGGCCTCGGTCTCCCGGCCTCGGTCCCCCGGCCTCGGTCCCGCGGCCTCGGTCCACCGGCCTCGGCCCCAATGCTCACATAGGTGTGACCCCGGCCTCGGTCTCCCGGCCTCGGTCTCCCGGCCTCGGTCCCCCGGCCTCGGTCCCCCGGCCTCGGTCCACCGGCCTTGGCCCCAATGCTTAAAATATATCTGACCCCGGCCTCGGTCCCCCGGCCTCGGTCCCCCGGCCTCGGTCCACCGGCCTCGGCCCCAATGCTCACATAGGTGTGACCCCGGCCTCGGTCTCCCGGCCTCGGTCCCCCGGCCTCGGTCCCCCGGCCTCGGTCCACCGGCCTCGGCCCCAATGCTCACATAGGTGTGACCCCGGCCTCGGTCTCCCGGCCTCGGTCCCCCGGCCTCGGTCCCCCGGCCTCGGTCCACCGGCCTTGGCCCCAATGCTTAAAATATATCTGACCCCGGCCTCGGTCCCCCGGCCTCGGTCCCCCGGCCTCGGTCCCCCAGCCTCGGTCCCCCGGCCTCGGCCCCAATGCTTCACATAGGTCTGAACCCGGCTTCGGTCCCCCAGCCTCGGTCCCCCGGGCTCGGCCCAAATGCTTCACATAAGTCTGAACCCGGCCTTGGTCCCCTGGCCTCGTTCCCCCGGCCTCGGTCCCCTGACCCTTTCTCCCGGCCTCGGTCCCCAGCCTCGGTTCCCCGGCCTCGGTCCCCCGGCTTCGGTTCCCCAGCCTCGGTCCCCCGGCCTCGGTCTCAATGCTAACATAGGTCTGAACCCGGCCTCGGTCCCCCGGCCTCGGTTCCCCGGCCTCGGTTCCCTGGCCTTGGCCCCAATGCTTAACATAGGTCTGACCCGGGCCTCGGTCCCCCGGCCTCGGTCCCCTGGCCTAGTTCCCCCGGTCTCGGTCCCCCCGCCTCGGTCCCCCGGCCTCGGTCCCCTGGCCTTGGCCCCAATGCTTAACATAGGTCTGACCCCGGCCTCGGTCCCCCGGCCTCGGTCCCCCGGCCTCAGACCCCCGGCCTCGGTCCCATAGCCTCGGTCCCCCGGGCTCGGCCCCAATGCTTAACATAGGTCTGACCCCGGTCTCGGTTCCCCGGGCCTCGGTCCCAAGCCTCGGTCCCCTGGCCTCGGTCCCCCGGCGTCGGTCCCCCGGCCTCGGTTCCCCGGCCTCGGTGCCCCGGCTTCGGCTCCCCGGCCTCGGTCCCCCGGCCTCGGTCCCAATGCTAACGTAGGTCTGACCCCGGCCTCGGTCCCCCGGCCTCGGTTCCCCGGCCTCGGTCTCCCGGCCTTGGTTCCCCGGCCTCAGTCCCCCGGCCTCGGTCCCCCGGCCTCGGTCCCCCGGCCTCGGTCCCCCGGCCTCGGTTCCCCGGCCTCGGTCCCCCGGCCTCGGTTCCCCGGCCTCGGTTCCCCGGCCTCGGTTCCCCGGCCTCGGTTCCCCGGCCTCGGTCCACCGGGCTCGGCCCCAATGCTTAACATAGGTCTGACCCCGGCCTCGGTTCCCCGGGCCTCGGTCCCAAGCCTCGGTCCCCTGGCCTCGGTCCTCCGGCCTCGGTCCCCCGGCCCCGGTCCCCGGCCACGGTCCCTAGCCTCGGTTCTCCGGCCTCGGTCCCCCGGCTTCGGTTCCCCGGCCTCGGTCCCCCGGCCTCGGTCCCCCGGCCTTGATTCCCCGGCCTCGGTACCCCGGCTTCGGCTCCCCGGCCTCGGTCCCCCGGCCTCGGTTCCCCGGCCTTGGTCCCCCGGCTTCGGTTGCCCGGCCTCGGTCCCCCGGCCTCGGTTCCCCGGCCTTGGTCCCCCGGCTTCGGTTGCCCGGCCTCGGTCCCCCGGCTTCGGTTCCCCAGCCTCGGTCCCCCGGCCTCGGTCTCAATGCTAACATAGGTCTGACCCCGGCCTCGGTCCCCCGGCCTCGGTTCCCCGGCCTCGGTTCCCTGGCCTTGGCCCCAATGCTTAACATAGGTCTGACCCGGGCCTCGGTCCCCCGGCCTCGGACCCCTGGCCTAGTTCCCCCGGCCTCGGTCCCCCCGCCTCGGTCCCCCGGCCTCGGTCCCCTGGCCTTGGCCCCAATGCTTAACATAGGTCTGACCCCGGCCTCGGTCCCCCGGCCTCGGTCCCCCGGCCTCAGACCCCCGGCCTCGGTCCCATAGCCTCGGTCCCCCGGGCTCGGCCCCAATGCTTAACATAGGTCTGACCCCGGTCTCGGTTCCCCGGGCCTCGGTCCCAAGCCTCGGTCCCCTGGCCTCGGTCCCCCGGCGTCGGTCCCCCGGCCTCGGTTCCCCGGCCTCGGTGCCCCGGCTTCGGCTCCCCGGCCTCGGTCCCCCGGCCTCGGTCCCAATGCTAACGTAGGTCTGACCCCGGCCTCGGTCCCCCGGCCTCGGTTCCCCGGCCTCGGTCTCCCGGCCTTGGTTCCCCGGCCTCAGTCCCCCGGCCTCGGTCCCCCGGCCTCGGTCCCCCGGCCTCGGTCCCCCGGCCTCGGTTCCCCGGCCTCGGTCCCCCGGCCTCGGTTCCCCGGCCTCGGTTCCCCGGCCTCGGTCCACCGGGCTCGGCCCCAATGCTTAACATAGGTCTGACCCCGGCCTCGGTTCCCCGGGCCTCGGTCCCAAGCCTCGGTCCCCTGGCCTCGGTCCTCCGGCCTCGGTCCCCCGGCCCCGGTCCCCGGCCACGGTCCCTAGCCTCGGTTCTCCGGCCTCGGTCCCCCGGCTTCGGTTCCCCGGCCTCGGTCCCCCGGCCTCGGTCCCCCGGCCTCGATTCCCCGGTCTCGGTACCCCGGCTTCGGCTCCCCGGCCTCGGTCCCCCGGCCTCGGTTCCCCGGCCTTGGTCCCCCGGCTTCGGTTGCCCGGCCTCGGTCCCCCGGCCTCGGTTCCCCGGCCTTGGTCCCCCGGCTTCGGTTGCCCGGCCTCGGTCCCCCGGCTTCGGTTCCCCGGCCTCGGTCATCCGGCCTCGGTCCCAATGCTTCACATAGATCTGACCCCGGCCTCGGTCCCCTGGCCTCGGTCCCCCGGCCTCGGTCCCCCGGCCTCGGTCCCCCGGCCTTCGCCCCCCCCCCCCGGTCCCCGGTCTCGGTCCCCCGGCCTCGGTCCCCCGGCCTCGGTCCCCCGGCCTCGGTCCCCCGGCCTCGGTCCCTGCCTCGGTCCCTGCCTCGGTCCCCCGGCCTCGGTCTCCTGGCCTTGGCCCCAATGCTTCACATAGGGCTGACCCCGGCCTCGGTCCCCTGGCCTCGGTCCCCCGGCCTCGGTCCCCCGGCCTCGGTCCCCCGGCCTCGGTCCCCCGGCCTCGGTCCCTGCCTCGGTCCCTGCCTCGGTCCCCCGGCCTCGGTCTCCTGGCCTTGGCCCCAATGCTTCACATAGGTCTGACCCCGGCCTCGGTCCCCTGGCCTCGGTCCCCCGGCCTCGGTCCCCCGGCCTCGGTCCCCCGGCCTCGGTCCCCCGGCCTCGGTCCCTGCCTCGGTCCCTGCCTCGGTCCCCCGGCCTCGGTCTCCTGGCCTTGGCCCCAATGCTTCACATAGGTCTGACCCCGGCCTCGGTCCCCTGGCCTCGGTCCCCCGGCCTCGGTCCCCGGCCTCGGTCCCCCGGCCTCGGTCTCCTGGCCTTGGCCCCAATGCTTCACATAGGTCTGACCCCGGCCTCGGTCCCCGGCCTCGGTCCCCCGGCCTCGGTCCCCCGGCCTCGGTCCCATAGCCTCGGTCCCCCGGCCTCGGTTCCCCGGCCTCGGTCCCCCGGCCTCGGTTCCCCGGCCTCGGTTCCCCGGCCTCGGTCCACCGGGCTCGGCCCCAATGCTTAACATAGGTCTGACCCCGGCCTCGGTTCCCCGGGCCTCGGTCCCAAGCCTCGGTCCCCTGGCCTCGGTCCTCCGGCCTCGGTCCCCCGGCCCCGGTCCCCGGCCACGGTCCCTAGCCTCGGTTCTCCGGCCTCGGTCCCCCGGCTTCGGTTCCCCGGCCTCGGTCCCCCGGCCTCGGTCCCCCGGCCTCGATTCCCCGGTCTCGGTACCCCGGCTTCGGCTCCCCGGCCTCGGTCCCCCGGCCTCGGTTCCCCGGCCTTGGTCCCCCGGCTTCGGTTGCCCGGCCTCGGTCCCCCGGCCTCGGTTCCCCGGCCTTGGTCCCCCGGCTTCGGTTGCCCGGCCTCGGTCCCCCGGCTTCGGTTCCCCGGCCTCGGTCATCCGGCCTCGGTCCCAATGCTTCACATAGATCTGACCCCGGCCTCGGTCCCCTGGCCTCGGTCCCCCGGCCTCGGTCCCCCGGCCTCGGTCCCCCGGCCTTCGCCCCCCCCCCCGGTCCCCGGTCTCGGTCCCCCGGCCTCGGTCCCCCGGCCTCGGTCCCCCGGCCTCGGTCCCCCGGCCTCGGTCCCTGCCTCGGTCCCTGCCTCGGTCCCCCGGCCTCGGTCTCCTGGCCTTGGCCCCAATGCTTCACATAGGTCTGACCCCGGCCTCGGTCCCCTGGCCTCGGTCCCCCGGCCTCGGTCCCCCGGCCTCGGTCCCCCGGCCTCGGTCCCCCGGCCTCGGTCCCTGCCTCGGTCCCTGCCTCGGTCCCCCGGCCTCGGTCTCCTGGCCTTGGCCCCAATGCTTCACATAGGTCTGACCCCGGCCTCGGTCCCCTGGCCTCGGTCCCCCGGCCTCGGTCCCCCGGCCTCGGTCCCCCGGCCTCGGTCCCCCGGCCTCGGTCCCTGCCTCGGTCCCTGCCTCGGTCCCCCGGCCTCGGTCTCCTGGCCTTGGCCCCAATGCTTCACATAGGTCTGACCCCGGCCTCGGTCCCCTGGCCTCGGTCCCCCGGCCTCGGTCCCCGGCCTCGGTCCCCCGGCCTCGGTCTCCTGGCCTTGGCCCCAATGCTTCACATAGGTCTGACCCCGGCCTCGGTCCCCGGCCTCGGTCCCCCGGCCTCGGTCCCCCGGCCTCGGTCCCATAGCCTCGGTCCCCCGGCCTCGGTCCCAATGCTAACATAGGCCTGACCCCGGCCTCGGTTCCCCGGCCTCGGTCCCCCGGCCCCAGTCCCCCGGCTTCGCCCCCCCCCCGCGGCCTCGGTCCCCCGGCCTCGGTCCCCTAGCCTCGGTCCCCCGGCCTCGGCCCCAGTGCTTCATATAGGTCTGACCCCAGCCTCGGTCCTCCGGGCTCGGTCCCCCGGCGTCGGTCCCCCGGCCTCGGTCCCCCGGCCTCGGTCCCAATGCTAACATAGGCCTGACCCCGGCCTCGGTTCCCCGGCCTCGGTCCCCCGGCCCCAGTCCCCCGGCTTCGCCCCCCCCCCCGCGGCCTCGGTCCCCCGGCCTTGGTCCCCTAGCCTCGGTCCCCCGGCCTCGGCCCCAGTGCTTCATATAGGTCTGACCCCAGCCTCGGTCCTCCGGGCTCGGTCCCCCGGCGTCGGTCCCCCGGCCTCGGTCCCCCGGCCTCGGTCCCCCGGCCTCGGTCCACTGGTCTCGGTCCCCCGGCCTCGGCCCCAGACACTCTGTTATCTTCCGGCATTTTGGCTCCCACCGCCCCTCAACTTGGCACTCAGTCTGGTCTCATTTTCACAAATATTTTCATTTTCAGTCACCCACATTCTTTCCAAAAGCACTTCTTGTATCTGCTCTCCTTCCGCTTCTCATCCTCCTCATCTTCTAACAGTACCATCGCTCCCCATCCTCATCTTCTAACATTACCGTCGCTCCTCATCCTCATCTTCTAACATTACCATCGCTCCTCATCCTCATCTTCTAACATTACCATCGCTCCTCATCCTCATCTTCTAACATTACCATCGCTCCTCATCCTCATCTTCTAACATTACCATCGCTCCTAATCCTCATCTTCTAACATTACCATCGCTCCTCATCCTCATCTTCTAACATTACCATCGCTCCTCATCCTCATCTTCTAACATTACCATCGCTCCTCATCCTCATCTTCTAACAGTACCATCGTTCCTCATCCTCATCTTCTAACAGTACCATCGCTCCTCATCCTCATCTTCTAACATTACCATCGCTCCTCATCCTCATCTTCTTACATTACCATCGTTCCTCATCCTCATCTTCTTACATTACCATCGCTCCTCATCCTCATCTTCTAACATTACCATCGCTCCTCATCCTCATCTTCTAACAGTACCATCGCTCCTCATCCTCATCTTCTAACAGTACCATCGCTCCTCATCCTCATCTTCTAACATTACCATCGCTCCTCATCCTCATCTTCTAACAGTACCATCGCTCCTCATCCTCATCTTCTAACAGTACCATCGCTCCTCATCCTCATCTTCTAACATTACCATCGCTCCTCATCCTCATCTTCTTACATTACCATCGTTCCTCATCCTCATCTTCTTACATTACCATCGCCCCTCATCCTCATCTTCTAACATTACCATCGCTCCTCATCCTCATCTTCTAACATTACCATCGCTCCTAATCCTCATCTTCTAACATTACCATCGCTCCTCATCCTCATCTTCTAACAGTACCATCGCTCCTCATCCTCATCTTCTAACAGTACCATCGCTCCTCATCCTCATCTTCTAACATTACCATCGCTCCTCATCCTCATCTTCTAACATTACCATCGCTCCTCATCCTCATCTTCTTACATTACCATCGCCCCTCATCCTCTCCTGGTTCGTTCGGTTGTTCTTCCTGTTTTGCGACCCCAATGCTACTCTCCATGATCATTCTTCCATGTTAGAATGAATCATTGCTTTAGCATAGCTCTTGTATTAGTCGCGCCTACCAATTACTACAATAATACGCTCTAACATGGAAGATGGAAACCTCTCCTAACATTCTCATATGCTCTTCAGGCACCCCTTTTTTTAGCAGAATTGGTTAAAGCGTTTTGAATATACAACCAACCAACCAACTGCACATAATTTATGTATAAGTTAATTCGCAGTATCTATATGCTTTATAATATAATGTAAAATATTAGTATACCAAAGCATATATACAGTTACGCGAAGGTATGCACAATTTACGCTGTGCACTGTTGTCTATATACAGATAGGCACAGATAGGTCTGACGCTACGACTGCATGGTGACGGCAAGATTAGTCTCCGTGTGGTAATGTACTTCACTCCAGTGCTCCATTGTAATGTGATCATAGAATAGATATCATCATCGGGATTTCCGGGCTGTCAGAACGCAGCCCCCCCCCCCCTGCCGCTCCCTCCCACCCCCTACTTTCCAGATAGCGTCACACGGAACTGCAGTGTACTATTTAACACACGTGAAAACCAAACCTAGCCCCTCCCTCGAAAAAACCGCTCCCCACCCGCATCCAGACTATCTGCTGACCGCCCTTGATCAGTACTCGGATTGCTGAATTCGGGCTACTGAGTCAGAACCAGGAACTGAAAGTGTCTCATACATTTACAGTTGCATGTAGCCTGACGATGAGCTGGCACAATTTGTAACTGAGGTTGTAGTTATGATATAAAGCTATCAGATGTATAATATTGTTCTGCATTGAGAGGTAGACCTCAATGAATAAACAACCCCCGCGTCAGTGTCACGTTAATGTCAGTATCAAATCGAGCATGAGATAGCTATGAATGTAACTTCCTCATGTTGTTTATCGAGTCTTGTTATGGGTGACGTGGATATGACGTGCTACCCATCAACATACGAGGCCGGATCCGGGGTCACGAGGTCTGGGCGGGGTTCGAATCCCACCTGTGCAATGTTTGTGCACGATGAAAATTCTTATTCGCCAATAGTAGGTGCGTAGGCCTAACCCTGACACGTGCCTCGTGTGCGTAGGCCTACCCCTGACACGTGTGCGTAGGCCTACCCCTGACACGTGCCTCGTGTCTACCTTATTCGTCAATAGTAGGTGCGTAGGCCTACCCCTGACACGTGCCTCGTGTCTACCTTATTCGTCAATAGTAGGTGCGTAGGCCTACCCCTGACACGTGCCTCGTGTCTACCTTATTCGTCAATAGTAGGTGCGTAGGCCTACCCCTGACACGTGCCTCGTGTCTACCTTATTCGTCAATAGTAGGTGCGTAGGCCTACCCCTGACACGTGCCTCGTGTCTACCTTATTCGTCAATAGTAGGTGCGTAGGCCTACCCCTGACACGTGCCTTGTGTCTACCTTGTAGGCCTACCCCTGACACGTGCCTTGTGTCTACCTTATTCGTCAATAGTAGGTGCGTAGGCCAACCCCTGACACGTGCCTCGTGTCTACCTTGTAGGCCTACCCCTGACACGTGCCTCGTGTCTACCTTATTCGTCAATAGTAGGTGCGTAGGCCTACCCCTGACACGTGCCTCGTGTCTACCTTATTCGTCAATAGTAGGTGCGTAGGCCCACCCTTGACACGTGCCTCGTGTCTACCTTATTCGTCAATAGTAGGTGCGTAGGCCTACCCCTGACACGTGCCTCGTGTCTACCTTATTCGTCAATAGTAGGTGCGTAGGCCTACCCCTGACACGTGCCTCGTGTCTACCTTATTCGTCAATAGTAGGTGCGTAGGCCCACCCTTGACACGTGCCTCGTGTCTACCTTATTCGTCAATAGTAGGTGCGTAGGCCTACCCCTGACACGTGCCTCGTGTCTACCTTGTAGGCCTACCCCTGACACGTGCCTTGTGTCTACCTTATTCGTCAATAGTAGGTGCGTAGGCCTACCCCTGACACGTGCCTCGTGTCTACCTTGTAGGCCTACCCCTGGCACGTGCCTCGTGTCTACCTTATTCGTCAATAGTAGGTGCGTAGGCCTACCCCTGACACGTGCCTCGTGTCTACCTTATTCGTCAATAGTAGGTGCGTAGGCCCACCCTTGACACGTGCCTCGTGTCTACCTTATTCGTCAATAGTAGGTGCGTAGGCCTATCCCTGACACGTGCCTCGTGTCTACCTTGTAGGCCTACCCCTGACACGTGCCTTGTGTCTACCTTATTCGTCAATAGTAGGTGCGTAGGCCTACCCCTGACACGTGCCTCGTGTCTACCTTATTCGTCAATAGTATGTGCGTAGGCCAACCCCTGACACGTGCCTCGTGTCTACCTTGTAGGCCTACCCCTGACACGTGCCTTGTGTCTACCTTATTCGTCAATAGTAGGTGCGTAGGCCCACCCTTGACACGTGCCTCGTGTCTACCTTATTCGTCAATAGTAGGTGCGTAGGCCTACCCCTGACACGTGCCTTGTGTCTACCTTGTAGGCCTACCCCTGACACGTGCCTCGTGTCTACCTTGTAGGCCTACCCCTGACACGTGCCTTGTGTCTACCTTATTCGTCAATAGTAGGTGCGTAGGCCTACCCCTGACACGTGCCTTGTGTCTACCTTGTAGGCCTACCCCTGACACGTGCCTCGTGTCTACCTTGTAGGCCTACCCCTGACACGTGCCTTGTGTCTACCTTGTAGGCCTACCCCTGACACGTGCCTTGTGTCTACCTTGTAGGCCTACCCCTGACACGTGCCTCGTGTCTACCTTGTAGGCCTACCCCTGACACGTGCCTTGTGTCTACCTTGTAGGCCTACCCCTGACACGTGCCTCGTGTCTACCTTGCAGGCCTACCCCCGACACGTGCCTTGTGTCTACCTTGTAGGCCTACCCCTGACACGTGCCTCGTGTCTACCTTGCAGGCCTACCCCTGACACGTGCCTCGTGTCTACCTTGTAGGCCTACCCCTGACACGTGCCTCGTGTCTACCTTGCAGGCCTACCCCTGACACGTGCCTTGTGTCTACCTTGTAGGCCTACCCCTGACACGTGCCTCGTGTCTACCTTGTAGGCCTACCCCTGACACGTGCCTCGTGTCTACCTTGTAGGCCTACCCCTGACACGTGCCTCGTGTCTACCTTGTAGGCCTACCCCTGACACGTGCCTTGTGTCTACCTTGTAGGCCTACCCCTGACACGTGCCTTGTGTCTACCTTGTAGGCCTACCCCTGACACGTGCCTCGTGTCTACCTTGTAGGCCTACCCCTGACACGTGCCTTGTGTCTACCTTGTAGGCCTACCCCTGACTTGTGCCTCGTGTCTACCTTGCAGGCCTACCCCTGACACGTGCCTTGTGTCTACCTTGTAGGCCTACCCCTGACACGTGCCTCGTGTCTACCTTGCAGGCCTACCCCTGACACGTGCCTTGTGTCTACCTTGTAGGCCTACCCCTGACACGTGCCTCGTGTCTACCTTGCAGGCCTACCCCTGACACGTGCCTCGTGTCTACCTTGTAGGCCTACCCCTGACACGTGCCTTGTGTCTACCTTGTAGGCCTACCCCTGACACGTGCCTCGTGTCTACCTTGTAGGCCTACCCCTGACACGTGCCTCGTGTCTACCTTGTAGGCCTACCCCTGACACGTGCCTTGTGTCTACCTTGTAGGCCTACCCCTGACTTGTGCCTCGTGTCTACCTTGCAGGCCTACCCCTGACACGTGCCTTGTGTCTACCTTGTAGGCCTACCCCTGACACGTGCTTCGTGTCTACCTTGACCCTTTCCTGACACGTGACATACAAAGGTTAAAATGTTTTAACCAATCGGGGTCAACGGAATAACGACATATCGTGGCCAGCGAAAATGCTCAGAGTACATTGCAAAATATAGTAGACAAAACACCGCTCATTAACACACTGCTCATTAACACACTGCTCAATAACACACTGCTCATGAACACACTGCTCATGAACACACTGCTCGTTAACACACTGCTCATTAACACACTGCTAATTGATACACTGCTCATTAACAAATTGCCCATTAACACACTGCTCATTAACACACTGCTCATTAACATACTGCTAATTGATACACTGCTCATTACCATACTGCTAATTGATACACTGCTCATTAACACACTGCTCATTAACACACTGCTCATTAACACACTGCTCATTAACATACTGCTAATTGATACACTGCTCATTAACATACTGCTAATTGATACACTGCTCATTAACACACTGCTCATTAACATACTGCTAATTTATACACTGCTCATAACACACTGATCATTAACGCTCATTTACATTCTGCTCATTAACGCACATTAACAATCTACTCATTAACACACTGCTCATTAACACAGTGCTCATTAGCACATTGCCCATTAACACACTGCTCATGGACACAATGCTAATTGATACACTGCTCATAAACACACTGATCATTAACGCTCATTTACATTCTGCTCATTAACGCACATTAACATTCTACTCATTAACACACCGCTCATTAACACAGTGCTCATGAACACACTACTCATTAACACACTACTCATGAACACACTGCTCATGAACACACTTCTAATGAACACACTGCTCATGAACACACTGCTCATGAACACACTGCTCATTAACACACTACTCATGAACACACTGCTCATGAACACAATGCTAATGAACATACTGCTCATGAACACACTGCTCATGAACACACTGCTCATTAGCACATTGCCCATTAGCACACTGCTCATTAACACAATGTTCTTTAACACACTGCTCATTAACACAGTGCTCATTAACACAGTGCTCATTAACACACTGCTTTGCTCATTAACACATTGCCCATTAACACACTGCCCACCACCACGTCATGAGCGACACTCGGCAAACGCATCTCACTTATTACTTGCCCATTGAACTGAAGAAGAAAATGCACTTACTTTCAGGTATACCGTTGAGGACCCAGCTATTCTGGTTACGTAACAACAACCAGGCCTACAGTCTTACACGCCGCCCCGCCCGCCCCGCCCCAGACCCCGCCCTGTACCCACACCCGCCCCCCGCCCCGTACCCACCCCCGCCACGGCCCGCGCCCCGCCCCGCCCCGCCTCGCACCCACACCCCGCCCGGCACCCACCCCCCACCCCCCACCGCCCCTTGGACCCACTATCTCGCCGTGTGGCTGCCCCAGAGCGATCCACTGCGAGGCGCGCTGCGTGCTGGTGATTGCCGCAGACCAACCAGGAAGTTAAAGTATGTACAGAAATGCTCATAGCCCTCAGTCAGTGGCTTGTCAACTCACCGTTTACACCGACTGTCCCCACATGGTCTGGCGGTCTGCCCTCGTGTCGGTAGCCACAGACCCGTGACGCCTTGCTCCCTGGCACACAGAACCACAGACCCGTGACGGCCGGTCCGTGTGGCGGGCTGGGGGGCGCTCTGGAACACAGACAGGGACGTCGGAGTGATCTACCAGGACCCAGGGGTCGGGGTGAGTACTGCACCGACTGGTGCTTACTGGTGAACGACTGGGCCATGTAACCAGAATCACTACTAAACTTGACGATATACTAGGATACCGTCAGTAGCGATCAAAGCCTTACGTTAGGGGGCTTAATGTCTAAGGAACACGACATTACCGGATAATAGTGGAGTCCGAAGGCAAAATCCGAGGACCCATTGTTATCCGGCAATGTCGTTTTCGTATGGAGCATCCACGTCTCGTCGAAACTTTCACACTACATTACAGAAATTTAAAGTCGTGAGAGACCAATGGAATGAGGTCACCAGTGGATTTAACGTATAGGAACTGGTCTTTATATGAGTTTATATATTAAAATGCAATATGGTGGACCATTAAATCTGTTATTTAATGTATTGTAAATTGCCCTTATGCACAGCCTGTGCTGAAGGCCTATGGCTGCACGGGTCGCCCGGATGTGTCGGGGGCACAGCGGGTAGCGGCATGGCAAGCCGGACACTCCATGAAATAGAGATTCGAAATGGTGACCTGTTTACTGTGTATGGCTGGGCCTATTATAACGTTATAACCACCACTCCAACTGCGAAGTGTGTGTGTGTGTGTAGGGGGGTGGGGGGGCGGGTAGGGGGGACACGACGGATGTCGGACGAGAATGAGCTTTTATTGATATTTAGAAGCTCCCCCATTTCACTGTGCAGAGCATGCCGAGGCTGTGTGGGGGAGGTGGGGGAGGGGGGGGGGGGGGTGAGAGGGGTGGAGGCGTGGGGGAGCACTCTACCAGCAGCAGGAGCTCGTTCCTCACATCACTGCCGCCCCACGTAACCGCCCACCTCACGGTTTAGCGGTGCTGGGGTCACGAATGGGTTGCGAGGGTTGTTTAGATGGAATTTTGGATTTTCGATGCAGACTTGGAAAATATAGCCCATATGTGTATAAATGTCAATCGCTTAATGAAGTCCCCAAGTCCCTCCAATATTTTGTGTTATTTAAGATAGAACCGTGCATCGGCGATACTGAAAACGCATCATCCTTTAGATCTAAGTGGAACTCATTTATGTGACAATGATGATTTTTTTTATGTGACTGACTTTGTAATGGTAAAATGCTAAAAATAACACAAAGCTCAAAGCGCTTCACGCATTTGCCCTCGAAAACAGTAAGTAACGGAAAAACTAACAGCACCAATTTTTGTAATATGCCGTATGGTGTAGGCATCAAAAGTCCCCGCCGATTATTCTCTGTGTGTATAGGAATTACGTTACAATGGCATTTTAGTGTCAAGGCCCATTGTGACAACGTTCGATGGATCCGCCAGTTTTCTTCTCCACCCCCCCCCCCCCTCCCGCCCCAAATGCCCCTGGTGTCCCCATGCCCCTGGTGGCCCAATGTCCCTGGTGTCCCAATGCCCCTGGTGTCCCAATGCCCCTGATGTCCCAATGTCCCTGGTGTCCCAATGCCCCTGGTGTCCCCATGTCCCTGGTGTCCCAATGCCCCTGGTGTCCCCATGCCCCTGGTGGCCCAATGTCCTGATGTCCCAATGTCCCTGGTGTCCCAATGTCCTGATGTCCCAATGTCCCTGGTGTCCCAATGCCCCTGGTGTCCCCATGTCCCTGGTGTCCCAATGCCCCTGGTGTCCCCATGCCCCTGGTGGCCCAATGTCCTGATGTCCCAATGCCCCTGGTGTCCCAATGTCCTGATGTCCCAATGTCCCTGGTGTCCCAATGCCCCTGGTGTCACAATGCCCCTGGTGTCCCAATGTCCTGATGTCCCAATGCCCCTGATGTCCCAATGCCCCTGATGTCCCAATGCCCCTGGTGTTCTAATGCCCCTGGTTCCCCAATGTCCTGATGTCATAATGCCCCGGTGTCCCAATGCTCCTGGTGGCCCAATGCCCCTGGTGTCCCAATGCCCCTGGTGGCCCAATGTCCTGATGTCCTAATGTCCCTGGTGGTCCAATGCCCCTGATGTCACAATGCCCCTGGTGTCCCAATGCCCCTGATGTCCCAATGCCCCTGGTGTTCTAATGCCCCTGGTTCCCCAATGTCCTGATGTCATAATGCCCCGGTGTCCCAATGCTCCTGGTGGCCCAATGCCCCTGGTGTCCCAATGCCCCTGGTGGCCCAATGTCCTGATGTCCTAATGTCCCTGGTGGCCCAATGCCCCTGGTGTCCCAATGCTCCTGGTAGCCCAATGTCCTGATGTCCTAATGCCCCTGGTGGCCCAATGCCCCTGATGTCCCCATGCCACTGATGTCACAATACCCCTGATGTCACAATGCCCCTGGTGGCCCAATGCCCCTGGTGTCACAATGCCCCTGGTGTCCCAATGCCCCAAGTGTCCTAATGCCCCTGATGTCCCAATGCCCCTGGTGTCCCCATGCCCCTGGTGGCCCAATGCCCCAGGTGTCCCAATGCCCCAGGTGTCCCCATGCCCCTGGTGGCCCAATGCCCCTGGTGTCCCAATGCCTCTGGTGTCCCCATGCCCCTGGTGGCCCCTGGTGGCCCAATGCCCCTGGTGGCCCAATGTCCTGATGTCCTAATGCCCCTGATGTCACAATACCCCTGATGTCACAATGCCCCGGGTGTCCCAATGCCCCAGGTATCCCAATGCCCCTGGTGTCCCCATGCCCCTGGTAGCCCAATGCCCCTCGTGTCTCCATGCCCCTGGTTCCCCAATGCCCCTGGTGTCCCAATGCCCCTGGTGGTCCAATGCCCCTGGTGTCCCCATGCCCCTGGTGGCCCAACGCCCCTGGTGTCCCCATGCCCCTGGTGTCCCAATGTCCTGATGTCCTAATGCCCCAGGTGTTCCAATGCCCCTGATGTCCCAATACCCCTGATGTCACAATGCCCCTGGTGGCCCAATGCCTCTGGTGGTCCAATGCCCCTGGTGTCCTAATGCCCCTGATGTCCCAATACCCCTGATGTCACAATGCCCCTGGTGGCCCAGTGCCCCTGGTGTCACAATGCCCCTGGTGTCCCAGTGCCCCTGATGTTACAATACCCCTGATGTCAAGATGCCCCTGGTGGCCCAATGCCCCTGGTGTCACAATGCCCCTGGCGTCCCAATGCCCCTGATGTCCCAATGCCCCTGGTGTCACAATGCCCCTGGTGTTCCAATGCCCCAGGTGTCCTAATGCCCCTGATGTCCCAATGCCCCTGGTGTCCCAATGCCCATGGTGGTCCAATGCCCCTGGTGGTCCAATGCCCCTGGTGGACCAATGTCCCTGATGTCCTAATGTTCCTGATGTCACAATGTCCCTGGTGGTCCAAAGCCCCTGGTGGTCCAATGCCCCTGGTGGCCCAATGTCCCTGATGTCCTAATGCCCCTGATATCACAATGCCCCTGGTGTCCCAATGCCCCTGGTGGTCCAATGCCCCTGGTGTCCCAATGCCCTGATGTCACAATGCCCCTGATGTCACAATGCCCCTGATGTCACAATGCCCCTGGTGGTCCAATGCCCCTGGTGGCCTAATGCCCCTGGTGGCCCAATGTCAATGATGTTCTAATGCCCCTGGCGTCTCAATGCCCCTGGTGGCCCAATGCCCCTGGTGGCCCAATGTCCCTGATGTCCAAATGCCCCTGGTGTCCCAATGCCCCTGGTGGCTCAATGCCCCTGGTGGCCCGATGCCCCTGGTGTCACAATGCCCCTGGTGTCCCAATGCCCCTGATGTCACAATGTTCCTGATGTCCCAACGCCCCCGGTGTCACAATGCCCCTGGTGGCCCAATGCCCCGGGTGGCCCAGTGCTCCTGCTGTGCCAATGCGTAGCGACGTATGGCTATGTTAGGTTAGGGGGCGTGCAGGCGAAACCAACACAACTGCTATGGAGACAACCACGTCACGACAACGAGTAGCGTGCCTTGTGTCACGTCCAGCTTAGCTAAAACAAGACGCCACAATATTGAAGCCATCTGGATAGCAGCTTCCCTGTTGATCTTCTTCAACAACACGTTAACACGGGATGGAACTTTAAGCTGTCTGAACAATAACACATACTTCACTTACATAAAAAATATATGCATGATTTTTATTGCAAAGATCGTGCTGCAAAAGAACCTAAAATGTACGTGAGAGCAGAAACATGCCATCAGGAAAGCGGGGCCAACCATTTAATGTAATATACAACGTATAATAATATATCTTTTAGCGACTACTGGTACAACGTTAACATGATACTGACAATAGATTCGGGCAACTGAGTTTTATATTATAAACTGGAACGTTGTGCAATTTCGCTGCCTTCCATATAAGCAATATTCTAATATATCGACGTTCATACCTCCAATATATCAATGTGCATGAACTGAACTTATAACATAAATACTCTAAGACGCCATTGCTTAAAATACTCTAAGTTGTTCACAATCGGTCATTTTTGTATTTGCATGCGCAATTTGCCTTAAGCCTAAAACCGTGGCATTAAGGCTTGAGTCTGTTCTGCCTTCCTGGTCTTGACGAGTGGTAGGTGGCTCCAGTGTGGGCACAGAGCTCTCGGCGCTGCCATAATAAAACACGTGTTGTAAAACTCTTATATATGTACAGCCGTAACAGGCAGGAAGTAAGAATCGACAGCCCCCAGACACTTATTAGTGTAAACAAATCTTTTGTGATCAGACATGTGACTAGCAAATGTTGCACCAAAACTTCCGTGTTGGCACCACTTGGTCTGCCGCAGCCACTTGTGTCTGTCACTCAGAGACCAGAGTTCCGTCAGATAGTGTGCGCGGTGCACGGTGATTACGACATGACGTCTCTTATCTGCCTGTTTACCACCCTGATCAGGTATAATCTGACCACTCGGAGAGACGGAGCCAACCACAATAGGTAGGATATACTGGTTAACGCGTCCACTGTCGACACCGTAGCACTATGGCAGCTAACATTGATACCACCGCGCTCGCCCACGCCCGCCCACGCCTTCACAGCACAGTGAACGCTATATAAGGGGGGGGGGGGGGGTGGCTGCATAATATAACATGGCACAATGGCAATAGTTACTACTACGTCGAAGCCTACGATTCATTATTGTACTGACCACTGTTTTGTATATAATTATTTCCGTTGATTCTCGTGGTATGTTTTGTAGTTTAAGTGATACTACTGTTTACCGACCGGTGGCGGTAGGGCATGAACAGGGCACCCATAACCTAACGGCAACGTCATGAGCTACACTGCTGGCTCGTTCTGCCACGTTAGGGCGGACCATCGTGTCAGCACAGCTCACGTATGGCTCACGTTTACCTATTTACCACTACAAATCATTTCGCGGTCTCTAACATGAAAGATGGATCAGACCATTAAAAAACGAGTTGCATGAAGAATGTAAATCTATAAAATAAAACTTCTCATTGAAAGCTACATTGCTTGG
The DNA here is from genome assembly GCA_964019135.1 of Arenicola marina. NCBI lineage: Eukaryota > Metazoa > Annelida > Polychaeta > Arenicolidae > Arenicola > Arenicola marina. The sequence goes on from OZ025256.1 coordinate 33,046,778, forward strand.
TTCAGTTTAACGCTATTGTTTTCACAGAGGGTCCAGTCAATGCGGCCTGTTTTGACCAATAGGATTCTGGATATTGTGCTGAACTATTATTGCACCTGAATACCGAATGAGTGACTATAATGCAAGCCACCAAAGTAGCATTTTGTGATGCTAAGTATGGACACAAAAACGATCGCTGGGCTCTGGTCAAACCAGTCAAACTGTTTAAAGTAACATGGCGATGTTTTATCCATAACTTGTCCTAGATAAATTGAAATGTAATATTATGTTGAAGCCTATGTGGAAGCCTGTATTGGGGGCCATTGTGGAGAGGTCAATATGCATATCGGGGCACGACGCCTATCAGTGATGGCGGATCTCGGGGGGGGGGGGGGCACTGCGGCGTAAGCACACGACCCAGCCACCCTTGTTCAAACCGTAGGAGCCGCCTTGACATTGTTGTTCGTCACCCCCAGCCCACACCATGGTTCGTCACCCCCAGCCCACACCATGGTTCGTCACCCCCAGCCCACACCATGGTTCGTCACCCCCAGCCCACACCATGGTTCGTCACCCCCAGCCCACACCATGGTTCGTCACCCCCAGCCCACACCATGGTTCGTCACCCCCAGCCCACACCATGGTTCGTCACCCCCAGCCCACACCATGGTTCGTCACCCCCAGCCCACACCATGGTTCGGATCTACGTTGCTCAGGGGCGGATCCAGAAATTTGAAAGGGGGGGGGGGGGGGGGTCACTGAAAACGTGCGACCGGCGCGATGGGGGTGGGGAGTGTTATGGTTGCAAATTACCGCAGGAGGTTCGCTAAATTAGTTTACAAAATGTTTATTTTCATAGTTAATTTTGTACACGCGCCATAACATATCTGTGATTAATCAAATCTACAAATTAACGATAACACGCCGTACAGTGTACATTTTTTTTTTCTATGTATGAAACGTTGCTTGGTTAAGACTTAGGTTCCTTGCAACCAATGCAAGCATTTGCCCCGGGCATATAACTTTTCGCCAGATGCCTAGATACGGTTTAATAGCTTTGCGTAATGTTATTTCATGAAATATACAAGTTCGCCTCTTTGCGCATCCAAATAAAAAATAAATCATTGACTTGGTCATTCATAAAACAAAAGTCCGCAACCTTATTTATACCACATTCAACCGAAGATTTAAAAAAACTAAACAGGTTCCGCAGTTCACATTATTTCGGTAGGCTATAGGTTGATTTCCTCAAAGATTTGCTTTGAAGGGACTTACAATATCTATAGGCTTATCCGGGAGATTTGACTTTACATATGCATGCACCAGTTCTTGATTGAATGGAAATAGTTCTCTGTTGTCAAACGATAACTGAGTGACTTGTTCCATTGGTATTACCTGTTCTATCACGTATTTGGTAGGATATTCCGTGACGCACTTCCTGGTTCGGATGAAGTTTTCATGTAATAGGGCTATAAAGTCTTGTATGCCTAGACTTCTGGTTTACTCATTTTGGGGACAAACAAACGAAGCACATGTTCGGAACGAGTTTGGAATATCTGCGCTCACTGGTATCCTGACTATATGTGACGTAGGCGTGACGTGTATGTTACGCCAAGCGAGTGACTCGGAACCAGACTGCCTGCGCAAAGGCCAGGCGCCGAGCGGTGGGTGCATTGCGGAAGGCCTAGCGATATGAATAAGAATATTTAAGAAATATAGCTGCACAAAACGGATCGACGACATATTTTTCATTCATTTGCGCCATCACAATGACCAATATATGTTACGACCGGACAACATGGCTGAGAAACTAACGTTTTTTTGCATTTCCTACGAAAACGAGGCATTATGACGTCACACGGATTCTCTCTGGTGACAACGTTGACGCAACGCTTTAAACAGAAAACTTACAAAGAATTAAGAAACTTTGTTTTTCGTGATCCAAAAGGAATACGAAAACATTCAACTGGTCTTATTTTACCTTTACCATGTGGTTGAAGGCGGATTTTTCCTTGTATAATCCCAAAGTTCTGCGTTTCATCGTCTCCAAATATTTTAACGTATACCTCCCATAGCCATGTTTAGTGAAATGATACTCATAGTTTTTAGAAAAAACCTGGAAAGAAATTGACTTATAGCTGTCTATACTTCGACATGGAGCACGTGTGTTTGCTTGTCCCCAAGACTGAAGTCTCGCGGCCCGATCGCGAGAACTGTATAGCCCTATCCAATATGCTTTCAATGAGGGCAAGTACGTTTCTGGGTGTACAATTTCTAGGCTCCCCTCTTGTACAGGTGAAATCAACACTTTTGTTTTAATACGATCCTTTCCTTCTCATATAAAACCGAAAAGTAGCTTACTTAATTGTAATAATGCCTTGTGGTACAGGACAATGTGGTGCGACGTGCGTCTCTGTAAGGAGGACGAGGGATTTTATAATTGCTATAAAAATGCTAATATTTGATAGCCAATGTTCGTTACGCTGATGGGTCTAGAACTGGTCAGCCTTACTTTTTACCATTCTTATAAGATAAGATAAGATAAAGTTTTATATTACGTCGGTACATGTAAAGTCAACAATAAACATTAGCACAAGTGCTATTGACCGACAATGATAAAATGACATGAGTTGATGTGATAAATGTAAATATGATAATGAAAAAATAACAACCATTTTATCATCTATTTAAACCTTACCCGTTAGGATTGTTTTGAATTCCTTAGCAGATTTCATTAACTTTTATTCTTTGTTGAGCATATTCCATAACTTGCGCCCTTGTTACTTCACTGAATTTTGGCCATAGGCTGTTGTCTTAACGCGTGGCATACATAGAGTTGGTAAAGCTATACCGCGCAAACGCTCAACATATAGCGAAGTATACCCGCTTTCTTCCTCAATTCTGTATATGCTGATCTAAAATCAGTAAAAAACAAATCTCAGTGCACGCTCCTGTATCTATTCAATCTTACGCATATTTTCCATATCACTAAAATGCCACACAACAGGACAATAATTAAAATGTGAAAGGATGCAAGAATGAAATAATGTAACTTTGCTATCAACATCCATGGATTTAGACACCCTAGCTAACACATTGAGACTTTTACCAGCTTTTTTGCACAAACTTGATATGTGGCTGCCGAAATTTGATCTTGAATCCAGTTGAATACCTAGTAATGTTACTTCCTGTTCCGCTGCCAGTTCTGTACCAGAAACGGAAAAAAACATCAAGCCTCACCTATTTCGTTTCTTCTCTCAAATACGATTATAGATTAACGACAGAACGATCTCTGTGAAATTGGAAGAATCTGATTTTACTTTGTGGCCCAAAACTTTTGTAAAAGTCGACTGTTAGCCCATATATAAGTAAAGTCCGAGCATATGGAAGGAATCTTGGGCATTATCTTGGTTTCTGACGTGGTAACGGGAAGGGGGTGAGAGGTGGGGGGACGTACGCCGGCTATAATAACCAATGCTGGATCCGTCACTGGATAAATTACTAACTATACATCATTAGGCTACAAGTGGGTGTCGTCGGTGGCTCTGAAAGCGAAACGAAAGGTCACGTATTACCCAAGTTATCGTTTTAACGGATACGGGAAAATGGGATCTTATAGCATCATAATGCTAAATAAGGTTGTTGTAATATGTGCTTTTATTTTATAATGCAGATAACATTTGCGGGTGGGGGGTGTGGAGTCAAACTCTCTTAAATGTGTGTCACGTGTCACCAGAAGGTTGGTGGTTGGGGGGGTGGATACATAATACAGGAGCAAAAATTCATGATGAATAATTAATAACATGCTATATACCATGGAGTGATAGGATGGTTGGGCCGCCTACGTAATGGTTAGGCGTCCCGGTGTCGCTGGTTAGGTCACCCTCGCTATGGATCACAGGTGGAGACCTGGGCAGATTGTTCATGTGGTGATGTTAATCAGGTTTGTATTTTCCTCTTTCAGATGTAGGACATCGCCCCGCTAAGTTAAGGGACCTCTTGGTGGCAGCATCGCTTGTTTGGCGGACAAATTGCACTTTGATGGTGTGTTATCTAGCCGGGCGACCTCTGACCTCTGACCTCTGACATAGTCCGCCCCGGGCGCGCGCTGATGTGAGCCGGTGGGCTCGCGGCGGGTCCACCCTCCTCGTTGCCCTGACGACGCACGGTCCGCGCGGACGTGGGCCGCCATGTTTTATAACCGCGGCAAGCCGTTGCTGTGCCAAGGCCTTCCCAAGGAGCTCAAGATCAAGGATTTCTACTGGGCGGACAGGGAGTATCCGCTGAGACAGTTCCTGGAGGCCTTCGAGCACTACACCCCGTTCCTGATCCTGGTCACGTCTGGATACCTGGGGCGGGATGAGTGGATCCATGGAGTGGCGTCAGACGAGGTGAATACCGATCAGAGCCGTACTCATAACCAACACGTAGCTTACTTATGGACTTGGGTAGGCCATGACGCAGTTACTGACGTCGTGACCATTGCATATGCTGCTAGTACTGTCATAATGGCGCGTAGTCGCACCGCAGTCCGTGCGTCTGGTAGCTGCGAAGTGACTACACATTTCATGCGTAAGCAAAGTGTGGTTTATGAATGCCGCCTCAGGAGCAAAGTGCTTGGAGCAGAATTGGTCTTAATACACATAATACCGAACACATGTAATGTTGCTAGATGTGTGTGTGTGTGTGGGGGGGGGGGGTAAATTTCTATATTCCCAGGTCACGATGAATTACATTAAAAACTCCCTGCATACAATGGACGGCGGATAATGATGTAAAGTGGCGCTTTTCCAATTCACGGCTATTTAATATTAAGATTCTCAGTTCACGTTTACTGTAAATCCTCGATCACGACGATCGGCTAGTACATGTACCCCATTCTCAGTTCCTGAGGAATTATTTTCCTCATTCCCAGTTCCCGCTGAAATCGAAAGCCCATTGCTGAGGAAGGGAAATACCCCTTGCCCTCCCCAGGTTATAAATACCCCTTGCCCTCCGTAGATTATAACCAGTTGTAGTGTTGTACATGGCGCGTGTTTCCCCCGTCAGATGTACTGGCTGCACGATGTCGCCAAGCAGCCGCGCGTGGTCGTCAGGGATGAACACGGACGCTACTTCAGCGTTCCCAAGGACTTCGCGACTCCCGTCGTGCCTTTCGACAACATTCTGACCAGTAAGTCCCCAACAACAGGAAACAGGTACTTCACCTGTGACAAAGTGGTGGATCCATTAACTGTTGAACCGATTACTTGCCGGGTGCGAGACCACCTCCCACCCCCCGCCCCATCACCCCCATGGGTGTAGCTCAATATTAACATAGAGGGCGAGTGAAGGGGAGGGACCACTTCCCACCTCCCACCTCCCACCCCCAACCCTATCACCCCCATGGGTGTAGCTCAATATTAATATAGAGGGCGGGTAAAGGGGCGGGACCACCTCCCACCTCTCACCTCCCACTCCCAACCCCATCACCCCCATGGGTGTAGCTCAATATTAATATAGAGGGCGGGTAAACGGGAGGGACCACCTCCCACCTCCCACCCCCAACCCCATAACCCCTATGGGTGTAGCTCAATATTAACATAGAGGGCGGGTGAAGGGGCGGGACCACTTCCCACCTCCCACCTCCCACCCCCAACCCTATCATCCCCATGGGTGTAGCTCAATATTAACATAGAGGGCGGGTAAAGGGGCGGGACCACCTCCCACCTCTCACCTCCCACCCCCAACCCCATCACCCCCATGGGTGTAGCTCAATATTAATATAGAGGGCGGGTAAACGGGAGGGACCACCTCCCACCTCCCACCCCCAACCCCATAACCCCTATGGGTGTAGCTCAATATTAACATAGAGGGCGGGTGAAGGGGCGGGACCACTTCCCACCTCCCACCTCCCACCCCCAACCCTATCACCCCCATGGGTGTAGCTCAATATTAATATAGAGGGCGGGTGAAGGGGAGGGACCACCTCCCACCTCTCACCTCCCACCCCCTACCCCATCACCCCCATGGGTGTAGCTCAATATTAATATAGAAGGCGGGTAAACGGGAGGGACCACCTCCCACCTCCCACCCCCAACCCCATAACCCCTACGGGTGTAGCTCAATATTAATATAGAGGGCGGGTGAAGGGGAGGGACCACCTCCCACCTCCCACCTCCCACCCCCAACCCCATCACCCCCATGGGTGTAGCTCAATATTAATAAAGAGGGCGGGTGAAGGGGAGGGACCACCTCCCACCTCCCACCCCCAACCCCATGACCCCTATGGGTGTACCTCAATATTAATATAGAGGGTGGGTGAAGGGGAGGGACCACCTCCCACCTCCCACTTCCCACCCCCAACCCCATCACCCCCATGGGTGTAGCTCAATATTAATATAGAGGGTGGGTGAAGGGGAGGGACCACCTCCCACCCCCAACCCCATCACCCCCATGGGTGTAGCTCAATATTAATATAGAGGGTGGGTGAAGGGGAGGGACCACCTCCCACCTCCCACCTCCCACCCCCAACCCCATCACCCCCATGGGTGTAGCTCAATATTAATATAGAGGGCGGGTAAACGGGAGGGACCACCTCCCACCTGCCACCCCCAACCCCATAACCCCTATGGGTGTAGCTAAATATTAATATAGAGGGCGGGTGAAGGGGAGGGACCACCTCCCACCTCCCACCTCCCACCCCCAACCCCATCACCCCCATGGGTGTAGCTCAATATTAATAAAGAGGGCGGGTGAAGGGGAGGGACCACCTCCCACCTCCCACCCCCAACCCCATGACCCCTATGGGTGTAGCTCAATATTAATATAGAGGGCGAGTGAAGGGAAGGGACCACCTCCCACCTTTCACCCCCAACCCCATCACCCCCATGGGTGTACCTCAATATTAATATAGAGGGTGGGTGAAGGGGAGGGACCACCTCCCACCTCCCACCTCCCACCCCCAACCCCATCACCCCCATGGGTGTAGCTCAATATTAATATAGAGGGTGGGTGAAGGGGAGGGACCACCTCCCACCTCCCACCTCCCACCCCCAACCCCATCACCCCCATGGGTGTAGCTCAATATTAATATAGAGGGTGGGTGAAGGGGAGGGACCACCTCCCACCTCCCACCTCCCACCCCCAACCCCATCACCCCCATGGGTGTAGCTCAATATTAATATAGAGGGTGCGTGAAGGGGAGGGACCACCTCCCACCTCCCACCTCCCACCTCCCACCCCCAACCCCATCACCCCCATGGGTGTACCTCAATATTAATATAGAGGGCGGGTGAAGAGGAGGGCCCACCTCCCACCTCCCACCCCCAACCTCATCACCCCTATGGGTGTACCTCAATATTAATATAGAGGGCGGGTGAAGGGGAGGGACCACCTCCCACCTCCCACCTCTCACCTCCCACCCCCAACCCCATCACCCCCATGGGTGTAGCTCAATATTCATATAGAGGGTGGGTGAAGGGGAGGGACCACCTCCCACCTCCCACCCCCAACCTCATCACCCCTATGGGTGTACCTCAATATTAATATAGAGGGCGGGTGAAGGGGAGGGACCACCTCCCACCTCCCACCTCTCACCTCCCACCCCCAACCCCATCACCCCCATGGGTGTAGCTCAATATTAATATAGAGGGCGGGTGAAGGGGAGGGACCACCTCCCACCTTTCACCCCCAACCCCATCACCCCCATGGGTGTACCTAAATATTAATATAGAGGGCGGGTGAAGGGGAGGGACCACCTCCCACCTCCCACCTCCCACCTCCCACCCCCAACTCTATCACCCCTATGGGTGTACCTAAATAATAATATAGAGGGCGGGTGAAGGGGAGGGACCACCTCCCACCTCCCACCTCCCACCCCCAACCCTATCACCCCTATGGGTGTACCTCAATATTAATATAGAGGGCGGGTGAAGGGGAGGGACCACCTCCCACCTCCCACCTCCCACCTCCCACCTCCCACCCTCAACCCCATCACCCCTATGGGTGTACCTCAATATTAATATAGAGGGTGAGTGAAGGGGAGGAACCACCTCCCACCTCCCACCTCCCACCCCCAACTCCATCACCCCCATGGGTGTAGCTCAATATTAATATAGAGGGCGGGTGAAGGGGAGGGACCACCTCCCACCTTTTACCCCCAACTCCATCACCCCCATGGGTGTACCTCAATATTAATATAGAGGGCGAGTGAAGGGGCGGGACCACCTCCCACCTCCCACCTCTCACCCCCAACCCCATCACCCCCATGGGTGTAGCTCAATATTAATATAGAGGGCGGGTGAAGGGGCGGGACCACCTCCCACCTCCCACCCCCAACCCCATCACCCCCATGGGTGTACCTCAATATTAATATAGAGGGCGGGTGCAGGGGCGGGACCACCTCCCACCTCCCACCTCCCACCCCCAACCCCATCACCCCCATGGGTGTAGCTCAATATTAATATAGAGGGCGGGTGAAGGGGCGGGACCACCTCCCACCTCCCACCCCCAACCCCATCACCCCCATGGGTGTAGCTCAATATTAATATAGAGGGCGGGTGCAGGGGCGGGACCACCTCCCACCTCCCACCTCCCACCCCAACCCGATCACCCCCATGGGTGTAGCTCAATATTAATAAAGAGGGCGGGTGAAGGGGCGGGACCACCTCCCACCTCCCACCTCCCACCCCCAACCCCATCACCTCTATGGGTGTAGCTCAATATTAATATAGAGGACGGGTGAAGGGGCGGGACCACCTCCCACCTCCTACCTCCCACCTCCCACCCCAACCCCATCACCCCCATGGGTGTACCTCAATATTGATATAGAGGGCGGGTGAAGGGGCGGGACCACCTGCCACCTGCCACCTCCCACCCCCAACCCCATCACCTCTATGGGTGTACCTCAATATAAATATAGAGGGCGAGTGAAGGGGAGGGACCACCTCCCACCTCACACCTCTCACCTCCCACCCCAACCTCATCACCCCCATGGGTGTAGCTCAATATTAATAAAGAGGGCGGGTGAAGCGGAGGGACCACCTCCCACCTCCCACCTCCCACCCACAACCCCATCACCTCTATGGTTATAGCTCAATATTAATATAGAGGGCGGGTGAAGGGGAGGGACCACCTCCCACCTCCCACCCCCAACCCCATGACCCCTATGGGTGTAGCTCAATATTAATATAGAGGGCGAGTGAAGGGAAGGGACCACCTCCCACCTTTCACCCCCAACCCCATCACCCCCATGGGTGTACCTCAATATTATTATAGAGGGTGGGTGAAGGGGAGGGACCACCTCCCACCTCCCACTTCCCACCCCCAACCCCATCACCCCCATGGGTGTAGCTCAATATTAATATAGAGGGTGGGTGAAGGGGAGGGACCACCTCCCACCCCCAACCCCATCACCCCCATGGGTGTAGCTCAATATTAATATAGAGGGTGGGTGAAGGGGAGGGACCACCTCCCACCTCCCACCTCCCACCCCCAACCCCATCACCCCCATGGGTGTAGCTCAATATTAATATAGAGGGCGGGTAAACGGGAGGGACCACCTCCCACCTGCCACCCCCAACCCCATAACCCCTATGGGTGTAGCTAAATATTAATATAGAGGGCGGGTGAAGGGGAGGGACCACCTCCCACCTCCCACCTCCCACCCCCAACCCCATCACCCCCATGGGTGTAGCTCAATATTAATAAAGAGGGCGGGTGAAGGGGAGGGACCACCTCCCACCTCCCACCCCCAACCCCATGACCCCTATGGGTGTAGCTCAATATTAATATAGAGGGCGAGTGAAGGGAAGGGACCACCTCCCACCTTTCACCCCCAACCCCATCACCCCCATGGGTGTACCTCAATATTAATATAGAGGGTGGGTGAAGGGGAGGGACCACCTCCCACCTCCCACCTCCCACCCCCAACCCCATCACCCCCATGGGTGTAGCTCAATATTAATATAGAGGGTGGGTGAAGGGGAGGGACCACCTCCCACCTCCCACCTCCCACCCCCAACCCCATCACCCCCATGGGTGTAGCTCAATATTAATATAGAGGGTGGGTGAAGGGGAGGGACCACCTCCCACCTCCCACCTCCCACCCCCAACCCCATCACCCCCATGGGTGTAGCTCAATATTAATATAGAGGGTGGGTGAAGGGGAGGGACCACCTCCCACCTCCCACCTCCCACCTCCCACCCCCAACCCCATCACCCCCATGGGTGTACCTCAATATTAATATAGAGGGCGGGTGAAGAGGAGGGCCCACCTCCCACCTCCCACCCCCAACCTCATCACCCCTATGGGTGTACCTCAATATTAATATAGAGGGCGGGTGAAGGGGAGGGACCACCTCCCACCTCCCACCTCTCACCTCCCACCCCCAACCCCATCACCCCCATGGGTGTAGCTCAATATTCATATAGAGGGTGGGTGAAGGGGAGGGACCACCTCCCACCTCCCACCCCCAACCTCATCACCCCTATGGGTGTACCTCAATATTAATATAGAGGGCGGGTGAAGGGGAGGGACCACCTCCCACCTCCCACCTCTCACCTCCCACCCCCAACCCCATCACCCCCATGGGTGTAGCTCAATATTAATATAGAGGGCGGGTGAAGGGGAGGGACCACCTCCCACCTTTCACCCCCAACCCCATCACCCCCATGGGTGTACCTAAATATTAATATAGAGGGCGGGTGAAGGGGAGGGACCACCTCCCACCTCCCACCTCCCACCTCCCACCCCCAACTCTATCACCCCTATGGGTGTACCTAAATAATAATATAGAGGGCGGGTGAAGGGGAGGAACCACCTCCCACCTCCCACCTCCCACCCCCAACTCCATCACCCCCATGGGTGTAGCTCAATATTAATATAGAGGGCGGGTGAAGGGGAGGGACCACCTCCCACCTTTTACCCCCAACTCCATCACCCCCATGGGTGTACCTCAATATTAATATAGAGGGCGAGTGAAGGGGCGGGACCACCTCCCACCTCCCACCTCTCACCCCCAACCCCATCACCCCCATGGGTGTAGCTCAATATTAATATAGAGGGCGGGTGAAGGGGCGGGACCACCTCCCACCTCCCACCCCCAAACCCATCACCCCCATGGGTGTACCTCAATATTAATATAGAGGGCGAGTGAAGGGGAGGGACCACCTCCCACCTCCCACCCCAACCCCATCACCCCCATGGGTGTAGCTCAATATTAATATAGAGGGCGGGTGCAGGGGCGGGACCACCTCCCACCTCCCACCTCCCACCCCAACCCGATCACCCCCATGGGTGTAGCTCAATATTAATAAAGAGGGCTGGTGAAGGGGAGGGACCACCTCCCACCTCCCACCCCCAACCCCATGACCCCTATGGATGTAGCTCAATATTAATATAGAGGGCGAGTGAAGGGAAGGGACCACCTCCCACCTTTCACCCCCAACCCCATCACCCCCATGGGTGTACCTCAATATTAATATAGAGGGTGGGTGAAGGGGAGGGACCACCTCCCACCTCCCACCTCCCACCCCCAACCCCATCACCCCCATGGGTGTAGCTCAATATTAATATAGAGGGTGGGTGAAGGGGAGGGACCACCTCCCACCTCCCACCTCCCACCCCCAACCCCATCACCCCCATGGGTGTAGCTCAATATTAATATAGAGGGTGGGTGAAGGGGAGGGACCACCTCCCACCTCCCACCTCCCACCCCCAACCCCATCACCCCCATGGGTGTAGCTCAATATTAATATAGAGGGCGGGTGAAGGGGAGGGACCCCCTCCCACCTCCCACCTCCCACCTCCCACCTCCCACCCCCAACCCCATCACCCCCATGGGTGTACCTCAATATTAATATAGAGGGCGGGTGAAGAGGAGGGCCCACCTCCCACCTCCCACCCCCAACCTCATCACCCCTATGGGTGTACCTCAATATTAATATAGCGGGCGGGTGAAGGGGAGGGACCACCTCCCACCTCCCACCTCTCACCTCCCACCCCCAACCCCATCACCCCCATGGGTGTAGCTCAATATTCATATAGAGGGTGGGTGAAGGGGAGGGACCACCTCCCACCTCCCACCCCCAACCTCATCACCCCTATGGGTGTACCTCAATATTAATATAGAGGGCGGGTGAAGGGGAGGGACCACCTCCCACCTCCCACCTCTCACCTCCCACCCCCAACCCCATCACCCCCATGGGTGTAGCTCAATATTAATATAGAGGGCGGGTGAAGGGGAGGGACCACCTCCCACCTTTCACCCCCAACCCCATCACCCCCATGGGTGTACCTAAATATTAATATAGAGGGCGGGTGAAGGGGAGGGACCACCTCCCACCTCCCACCTCCCACCTCCCACCCCCAACTCTATCACCCCTATGGGTGTACCTAAATAATAATATAGAGGGCGGGTGAAGGGGAGGGACCACCTCCCACCTCCCACCTCCCACCCCCAACCCTATCACCCCTATGGGTGTACCTCAATATTAATATAGAGGGCGGGTGAAGGGGAGGGACCACCTCCCACCTCCCACCTCCCGCCTCCCACCCTCAACCCCATCACCCCTATGGGTGTACCTCAATATTAATATAGAGGGTGAGTGAAGGGGAGGAACCACCTTCCACCTCCCACCTCCCACCCCCAACTCCATCACCCCCATGGGTGTAGCTCAATATTAATATAGAGGGCGGGTGAAGGGGAGGGACCACCTCCCACCTTTTACCCCCAACTCCATCACCCCCATGGGTGTACCTCAATATTAATATAGAGGGCGAGTGAAGGGGCGGGACCACCTCCCACCTCCCACCTCTCACCCCCAACCCCATCACCCCCATGGGTGTAGCTCAATATTAATATAGAGGGCGGGTGAAGGGGCGGGACCACCTCCCACCTCCCACCCCCAACCCCATCACCCCCATGGGTGTACCTCAATATTAATATAGAGGGCGAGTGAAGGGGAGGGACCACCTCCCACCTCCCACCTCCCACCCCAACCCCATCACCCCCATGGGTGTAGCTCAATATTAATATAGAGGGCGGGTGAAGGGGAGGGACTACCTCCCACCTCCCACCTCCCACCCCAACCCCATCACCCCCATGGGTGTAGCTCAATATTAATATAGAGGGCGGGTGCAGGGGCGGGACCACCTCCCACCTCCCACCTCCCACCCCAACCCGATCACCCCCATGGGTGTAGCTCAATATTAATAAAGAGGGCGGGTGAAGGGGCGGGACCGCCTCCCACCTCCCACCTCCCACCCCCAACCCCATCACCTCTATGGGTGTAGCTCAATATTAATATAGAGGACGGGTGAAGGGGCGGGACCACCTCCCACCTCCTACCTCCCACCTCCCACCCCAACCCCATCACCCCCATGGGTGTAGCTCAATATTAATATAGAGGGCGGGTGAAGGGGCGGGACCACCTCCCACCTGCCACCTGCCACCTCCCACCCCCAACTCTATCACCCCTATGGGTGTACCTAAATATAAATATAGAGGGCGAGTGAAGGGGAGGGACCACCTCCCACCTCACACCTCTCACCTCCCACCCCAACCTCATCACCCCCATGGGTGTAGCTCAATATTAATAAAGAGGGCGGGTGAAGCGGAGGGACCACCTCCCACCTCCCACCTCCCACCCACAACCCCATCACCTCTATGGTTATAGCTCAATATTAATATAGAGGGCGGGTGAAGGGGAGGGACCACCTCCCACCTCCCACCCCCAACCCCATGACCCCTATGGGTGTAGCTCAATATTAATATAGAGGGCGAGTGAAGGGAAGGGACCACCTCCCACCTTTCACCCCCAACCCCATCACCCCCATGGGTGTACCTCAATATTAATATAGAGGGTGGGTGAAGGGGAGGGACCACCTCCCACCTCCCACCTCCCACCCCCAACCCCATCACCCCCATGGGTGTAGCTCAATATTAATATAGAGGGTGGGTGAAGGGGAGGGACCACCTCCCACCTCCCACCTCCCACCCCCAACCCCATCACCCCCATGGGTGTAGCTCAATATTAATATAGAGGGTGGGTGAAGGGGAGGGACCACCTCCCACCTCCCACCTCCCACCCCCAACCCCATCACCCCCATGGGTGTAGCTCAATATTAATATAGAGGGTGGGTGAAGGGGAGGGACCACCTCCCACCTCCCACCTCCCACCCCCAACCCCATCACCCCCATGGGTGTACCTCAATATTAATATAGAGGGCGGGTGAAGAGGAGGGCCCACCTCCCACCTCCCACCCCCAACCTCATCACCCCTATGGGTGTACCTCAATATTAATATAGAGGGCGGGTGAAGGGGAGGGACCACCTCCCACCTCCCACCTCTCACCTCCCACCCCCAACCCCATCACCCCCATGGGTGTAGCTCAATATTCATATAGAGGGTGGGTGAAGGGGAGGGACCACCTCCCACCTCCCACCCCCAACCTCATCACCCCTATGGGTGTACCTCAATATTAATATAGACGGCGGGTGAAGGGGAGGGACCACCTCCCACCTCCCACCTCTCACCTCCCACCCCCAACCCCATCACCCCCATGGGTGTAGCTCAATATTAATATAGAGGGCGGGTGAAGGGGAGGGACCACCTCCCACCTTTCACCCCCAACCCCATCACCCCCATGGGTGTACCTAAATATTAATATAGAGGGCGGGTGAAGGGGAGGGACCACCTCCCACCTCCCACCTCCCACCTCCCACCCCCAACTCTATCACCCCTATGGGTGTACCTAAATAATAATATAGAGGGCGGGTGAAGGGGAGGGACCACCTCCCACCTCCAACCTCCCACCCCCAACCCTATCACCCCTATGGGTGTACCTCAATATTAATATAGAGGGCGGGTGAAGGGGAGGGACCACCTCCCACCTCCCACCTCCCACCTCCCACCCTCCACCCCATCACCCCTATGGGTGTACCTCAATATTAATATAGAGGGTGAGTGAAGGGGAGGAACCACCTCCCACCTCCCACCTCCCACCCCCAACTCCATCACCCCCATGGGTGTAGCTCAATATTAATATAGAGGGCGGGTGAAGGGGAGGGACCACCTCCCACCTTTTACCCCCAACTCCATCACCCCCATGGGTGTACCTCAATATTAATATAGAGGGCGAGTGAAGGGGCGGGACCACCTCCCACCTCCCACCTCTCACCCCCAACCCCATCACCCCCATGGGTGTAGCTCAATATTAATATAGAGGGCGGGTGAAGGGGCGGGACCACCTCCCACCTCCCACCCCCAACCCCATCACCCCCATGGGTGTACCTCAATATTAATATAGAGGGCGAGTGAAGGGGAGGGACCACCTCCCACCTCCCACCTCCCACCCCAACCCCATCACCCCCATGGGTGTAGCTCAATATTAATATAGAGGGCGGGTGAAGGGGAGGGACTACCTCCCACCTCCCACCTCCCACCCCAACCCCATCACCCCCATGGGTGTAGCTCAATATTAATATAGAGGGCGGGTGCAGGGGCGGGACCACCTCCCACCTCCCACCTCCCACCCCAACCCCATCACCCCCATGGGTGTAGCTCAATATTAATAAAGAGGGCGGGTGAAGGGGCGGGACCACCTCCCACCTCCCACCTCCCACCCCCAACCCCATCACCTCTATGGGTGTAGCTCAATATTAATATAGAGGACGGGTGAAGGGGCGGGACCACCTCCCACCTCCTACCTCCCACCTCCCACCCCAACCCCATCACCCCCATGGGTGTAGCTCAATATTAATATAGAGGGCGGGTGAAGGGGCGGGACCACGTCCCACCTCCCACCTCCCACCCCAACCCGATCACCCCCATGGGTGTAGCTCAATATTAATAAAGATGGCGGGTGAAGGGGCGGGACCACCTCCCACCTCCCACCTCCCACCCCCAACCCCATCACCTCTATGGGTGTAGCTCAATATTAATATAGAGGACGGGTGAAGGGGAGGGACCACCTCCCACCTTTCACCCCCAACCCCATCACCCCCATGGGTGTACCTAAATATTAATATAGAGGGCGGGTGAAGGGGAGGGACCACCTCCCACCTCCCACCTCCCACCCCCAACTCTATCACCCCTATGGGTGTACCTAAATAATAATATAGAGGGCGGGTGAAGGGGAGGGACCACCTCCCACCTCCAACCTCCCACCCCCAACCCTATCACCCCTATGGGTGTACCTCAATATTAATATAGAGGGCGGGTGAAGGGGAGGGACCACCTCCCACCTCCCACCTCCCACCTCCCACCCTCCACCCCATCACCCCTATGGGTGTACCTCAATATTAATATAGAGGGTGAGTGAAGGGGAGGAACCACCTCCCACCTCCCACCTCCCACCCCCAACTCCATCACCCCCATGGGTGTAGCTCAATATTAATATAGAGGGCGGGTGAAGGGGAGGGACCACCTCCCACCTTTTACCCCCAACTCCATCACCCCCATGGGTGTACCTCAATATTAATATAGAGGGCGAGTGAAGGGGCGGGACCACCTCCCACCTCCCACCTCTCACCCCCAACCCCATCACCCCCATGGGTGTAGCTCAATATTAATATAGAGGGCGGGTGAAGGGGCGGGACCACCTCCCACCTCCCACCCCCAACCCCATCACCCCCATGGGTGTACCTCAATATTAATATAGAGGGCGAGTGAAGGGGAGGGACCACCTCCCACCTCCCACCTCCCACCCCAACCCCATCACCCCCATGGGTGTAGCTCAATATTAATAAAGAGGGCGGGTGAAGGGGCGGGACCACCTCCCACCTCCCACCTCCCACCCCCAACCCCATCACCTCTATGGGTGTAGCTCAATATTAATATAGAGGACGGGTGAAGGGGCGGGACCACCTCCCACCTCCTACCTCCCACCTCCCACCCCAACCCCATCACCCCCATGGGTGTAGCTCAATATTAATATAGAGGGCGGGTGAAGGGGCGGGACCACGTCCCACCTCCCACCTCCCACCCCAACCCGATCACCCCCATGGGTGTAGCTCAATATTAATAAAGAGGGCGGGTGAAGGGGCGGGACCACCTCCCACCTCCCACCTCCCACCCCCAACCCCATCACCTCTATGGGTGTGGCTCAATATTAATATAGAGGACGGGTGAAGGGGCGGGACCACCTCCCACCTCCTACCTCCCACCTCCCACCCCAACCCCATCACCCCCATGGGTGTAGCTCAATATTAATATAGAGGGCGGGTGAAGGGGCGGGACCACCTCCCACCTCCCACCTCCCACCTCCCACCTCCCACCCCAACCCCATCACCCCCATGGGTGTACCTCAATATTGATATAGAGGGCGGGTGAAGGGGCGGGACCACCTGCCACCTGCCACCTCCCACCCCCAACCCCATCACCTCTATGGGTGTACCTCAATATAAATATAGAGGGCGAGTGAAGGGGAGGGACCACCTCCCACCTCACACCTCCCACCTCCCACCCCAACCCCATCACCCCCATGGGTGTAGCTCAATATTAATAAAGAGGGCGGGTGAAGGAGCGGGACCACCTCCCACCTCCCACCTCCCACCTCCCACCCTCAACCCCACCACCCCTATGGGTGTACCTCAATATTGATATAGAGGGCGGGTGAAGGGGCGGGACCACCTGCCACCTGCCACCTCCCACCCCCAACCCCATCACCTCTATGGGTGTACCTCAATATAAATATAGAGGGCGAGTGAAGGGGAGGGACCACCTCCCACCTCACACCTCCCACCTCCCACCCCAACCCCATCACCTCTATGGGTGTAGCTCAATATTAATATAGAGGGCGGGTGAAGGGGAGGGACCACCTCCGACCCGCAGCCCCACCACTCAAATTTATATACATCGATAGTAATATTATAGGGGAAGAGGAGAGGGGAGGCAAAGGGAGGCTCCCCCTCCCCCCCCCCCCCCCCAGCCCAAGCGGGTAGGGTGCAGTAGGTGCATGTTATCTTTACTCTCTGCCATAGCCACCGGTCCATTTCCCTGAAACTTACAGTAAGTACAGTTCGCCTAAATACTAGATAGTAAGCGTTAGTAGCTTAGCTTGGCTTCGCGGGTTGTCCGCCAGTGGCGCTGTGTGTACGTGTGTTTGACCTCTCGTTGCCAGCCATCGGGGAGCCGATGTCGGTGATCCAGGCGCTGGGCACCGCCGGAGTCAAGTACATCCAGTTCCACGCGATGGGCAAGAACCGGGACGTGTCTTTCTACGCGGACGCGGAGCTGGGCGGCAGCATGGACCGGGGTCTGCTCGAGATCATGGACACCTACGACGAGAAGTTCCTCGTCGTCCATTCACTGTTGCCAGGTAAACGATTGTGACGTCACAGTGACGATCATTTTACCTTTTACTCGCGGGTTCTATTTCCGGTTTAGGTGCGTGGGGGACCGACAAAAAGCGCATCACGCTGGTGCCTTGTCACAGCTGCGTGACGCGCACTCATTGTAGGCAACGTTTGAGTGTTGGGAACCGGTCAGCTGCGCGGTCTGTGCGGGAAGAATCGAGTGGGTGTGATATTATTTGTGTTGCTTTGGTATGGCATTCCTAACTATAAATTTAAATCATATATATTCCTATAGTTAAAGACATTTATCTCTCCATAATGCATGTGGTCCGTTCAATGAGACCGTTGAAAGCGTTGTAGTTTGAGGCAAATCATCGATGTTTACCTTTCTGCGACAAACGGAGCACCATTGTCCTCGCTGGACCAGTCCATATAAGGAGCGCTACGACGTAACCATAGATACCGCGCGCAGACACGCGCGTCATGATGATTATTACGTCATATGACAGGGAAACCACGCGCAGCACATTTGGTCGCCTGACAGTGACAGTCACTCATAAAACAGCCCCATTCTGGTTTATCAACTGTCTAACCGCTCATATATTACGAAAACCTACTTTGATTGCTATAGTTCTGATATGCGCATTAAATTCAGTGGTTAGTTATGCATCCAAGGACAGCTTTAGCGGATTATTTGTGTGAAGCGAGTGAAGGCAAACAACCACCGGAAAGTAGGCAGGAGATGCCGTTGATGCCCTAGCATTGACGTAGAGCTTGAGTGTCCCTGTCTCGTGGGGTCTCGATCAGATCCCGTATGAACTGTACAACCAAATTGGACATATAATTAATCCGATATTTACTATGTCCTGTGTCCGTATGAACATTATGAAGTATGATATTCGTTTCAGAACCATACTAGTTTCAGACCTGACTTATATAGGTAGATACAGGTCTAACAGTTAACAGTAAATTAAGCGGTAAAGTAAATGTAGCGACTGTTCGTTTCTTCCCCGACAGAGGGCCTGCACCCCCAGCACACCATGATCCCGGTCTACATGCCCATAGAGGCCACAGTCTGTGTCAGTCGCACTGACGGCCGCCAGAACGAGTTCCACAAGAACATGCTCGAGTTCGACGCCTTCATCAAGAGGTGCACGCACGACTACACGCCGATCCTGAAGGAAGTCGCTGGTAAGAACAGTCCACCCAGCCTGGAATCGGGCACTCCGTGAAATGGGGGGGGGGGGGGGGGGGCACAATAAAAAAAAAAGACGACCGGTGGGGAGGCATATACTTAAATCTTACGACCGGCGGGGGGGGGGGGGAGGGAGGCTGAAAATTGTGACTAAAGGCTCCATTATTTTTTTTAACGACCGGGGAGGGGGGCACAGAATTTGAAAATGGGGGGCACATATATACTTTAGGATCTAAATAAAGGGGGGGGGGGGCACGTGCCCCCTGTGCCACCCCCCCCCCCCCGGATACGCCCATGGTACTTGCGGCGGCCTTCATCTCCAATGGCACTAAGTACATATAGCACAGCTACGCGAGTGAATATGTTATAACATATATTGTTGCAACAAAGCGAATAGATCACCGAAATGTCAAACGTTAAAACTCCGTATTCGATGGCTGGTGATCTTGCTTTAAGACAGATGAAACACTATTTTCTTCACAATTGGTTGTTATTGTGTTCCAGACATCATGGCATTTGAGGAAACACCGGTAGAGGGGGATTATGCCTATATTACCCTTAGAAATGTTGACTCGGACCCTCCGGCCAAAAACAAGGCCAACAAAGATCAAGCGAAGGTCAAATCTGCCTCTCTGCCGCCTGGAGAGTCCGCTCAGGCGATGCATAAGCACGCCACTCTGCCCAAACGCTCTGGACCAGTGCCCAAGGTGAAACTTAAATAGTGTCATCAAGTAGAAAAGCAGCAATAATGCATATCTTAAACCGTTTGTCTCATTTGTGGTTCGATATTTGTCTATATCTTCTGTAATAGGGTGGCCTGTCCTATGCCACATTGCATACACACTGAGGTACAATGGGTCTGAAAGGAAACGCAAGTAAATTCGATGCAATTTCCGGAATTATTCTTTATCTCAAAGTATCCATCGACAGTCAATCATCAATCCAGAGATGAAAGCTATATTATTGCGTGTTCTGCCTGTCCGACAGGTGCCCACCCGGCCCGGACAGAAGCCCGAGGTGCACAAGCCTACCTTGAAGGAGAAGCTGCGGAACTTAGGACGGACTCATTCGCACGTGGAGAAGCCCGTGGGGAAGCCCGTGGAGAAGCCCGTGGGGAAGCCCGCGTCTGGGCCATTCAAGCCCCCACCCCCCGACCCTCCCTCGTCTTCCTCCTCCTCCGACGAGGACGCCGGCGACTACGAGGATGTGGATGGTAGCCTCTACCCGGAGATTACGGCGCCGACCTCGCCCGCTGTCTCGACGGTCCCACGGGGGCCGTGGTACCCGACCTCTGACCTCAACCCGATGAAGGTTCTACAGGAGCTGCACGAGACGTTCCGCTGCGGTATTCTGCCCTGTGTCCGCGGCCTCATCCCGCCTGATGTCCCCCTACCCGCCGACCCCCTGCCCGTGGTGGAGGAGCCGGTGGAGGAGGAGGTGGTGGACTACGGGCCGCCACCCCCCCTGCAGCCCCGTATACTTCATGTACAGCCCGAGGAGGTGGGGGGTGGATCGGGGCGGAGCGAAGAGGGTGACGCGCGACCCGCCCACGCGCCGGTGTCGCCGGGTGGTGGTGCCACGGCGGTAGTAGGACAGTCAGCCGACAAAAAAACTGACGAGGCCCACAGGGAAATGCCCAGAGAAACACCCCGGGCGACCGAACGTGGCGCCAAGGAAACATACAGGGAAATGCCCAGAGAAACACCCCGGGCGACCGAACGCGGCGCCCAGAAAACACATAGAGAACCACCCAGGGCGACCCCTGTCCCCAAAGTTCCCTCTCTGCCACAGTCCAGCGCTGCCCCTGATCCCGCCTCCCCGGAGCCAAAGCCCTCGACCGGTAAAGCACGTAAGAATCGCGTGCCACCGGCGGTTGCTAAGAAACCGAACGCACGACCTGAATCCTACATTATGACTGACATTGTGACTCCGCAGCCAGGGACACCGGACTCGGCGACCAAGGCGGCGTCTGCAGGATTGCCGCTTCCGGCTCAAAAACAACCTTTTAAGGAACATGCCAGCGCAGCACCACACCAAAGCGAGGCTCCGGCGGAGTCTGACGTTAAGCAGCATGTCTTAGATGATCCCCAATTGCCCCAGGCCAGCCTGGCCGACGCGGAGGGTGGCGAGACCCGAGCCCCCGCGTCCACCCACGCGCCCCTTCATCAATCCGTATCCGTGGTGCGCCCAGTACAGCGCCCCCCCACGCGCAAAGAGCTCATCCGGAAGGTGTCTTTCCGGATAGAGACGTGCTCCACGACGGACACGCTCCCGCCCCGCGTGGCCGCCCACCTGGCCGAGAAGAGGAAGACGCTGCTACAGGATCTCAAGGCGGCCGAGGACCTAGCGGAGCCGTCGAAGACACGAGCACCTGCCGCCGCAGATTCCTCCGCCTCCTTTGAGAAGCTGACCGAAGTCCCATTGGACATAACGGCGCTCACAGTGGGACAGGTGTCCCAGTGCCTCCGCCTGCTTAACATGGAACACCTGGTGCAGGACTTCGAAAACTTTCCCATCGACGGCCACTTCCTCAGCGTCCTGGATGAAACCATCCTAGTGGAGGACTTCGGCCTCAAGCGGCTACAGGCCAAAAAACTCTACCAGTTCGCGGTGCATGGCTGGAGGCCCATGCTGAACTGAGACGGACGGGGTGAACCCCATGGGAAGCCAGTCCGTGTATAACTATTATTAGTATAACTATTACATGCATATTTACCATACAGTACAGCATATTTAAGAAACAAGCTTTAATGTTATATTCAGTGACAGGCAATGCCACGGCGATTGTATCCTACTGCATTCTGGATGATATAACCATAGCACTTATCACATAACACCAGCCTCTTAATGCACAGACCCCTGTTTATGCTATGTTATCTCGGCAGTTACGCTTGAGTCATGTTTGTTATTATATTTGCATTAAAAGTGTAACTATCTTGTTATATTTTGTCTTGTGCCGCCCGGGGCGGGGGTGATGGGGGTGGGGGGGGGGGCATTACATATACTTATGTACACACATGTGTACACATCCGTATCGCCCAAAATGACCCTTGTTTCGTTTGTTTTCTATTTTTCTCGATATATGCCCATCTCAGACTGAAACATCTATCCTCACAGAAAGAAACCTCAATTGTTCCTGGTTTATTCCGGTAATTCCCACGCTTCCATCAGCTGGCCACATTTGTGGGAAAGTGTTGCTCCATCTCCATACTACGCGTGGTGTTAACCTCCATATCCACTTACTTTACAACAATACATACAGGAGAGCTTTCTATTGGCATCACTATTCCCACCTCCCTACCGACTAGGACATCGGGACAGCCCCGTACACAATACATACAGGAGAGCTTTCTATTGGCATCACTATTCCCACCTCCCTACCGACTAGGATATCGGGACAGCCCCGTACACAATACATACAGGAGAGCTTTCTATTGGCATCACTATTCCCACCTCCCTACCGACTAGGATATCGGGACAGCCCCGTACACAATACATACAGGAGAGCTTTCTATTGGCATCACTATTCCCACCTCCCTACCGACTAGGATATCGGGACAGCCCCGTACACAATATATACAGGAGAGCTTTCTATTGGCATCACTATTCCCACCTCCCTACCGACTAGGATATCGGGACAGCCCCGTACACAATATATACAGGAGAGCTTTCTATCGGTATCACTATTCCCACCTCCCTACCGACTAGGATATCGGGACAGCCCCGTACACAATATATACAGGAGAGCTTTCTATCGGCATCACTATACCGACCTCCCTACCGACTAGGATATCGGGACAGCCCCGTACACAATATATACAGGAGAGCTTTCTATTGGCATCACTATTCCCACCTCCCTACCGACTAGGATATCGGGACAGCCCCGTACACAATATATACAGGAGAGCTTTCTATCGGTATCACTATTCCCACCTCCCTACCGACTAGGATATCGGGACAGCCCCGTACACAATATATACAGGAGAGCTTTCTATCGGTATCACTATTCCCACCTCCCTACCGACTAGGATCTCGGGACAGCCCGGTACACAATATATACAGGAGAGCTTTCTATCGGTATCACTATTCCCACCTCCCTACCGACTAGGATATCGGGACAGCCCCGTACACAATATATACAGGAGAGCTTTCTATCGGTATCACTATTCCTACCTCCCTACCGACTAGGATATCGGGACAGCCCTGTATACAATACATACAGGAGAGCTTTCTATCGGTATCACTATTCCCACCTCCCTACCGACTAGGATATCGGGACAGCCCCGTACACAATATATACAGGAGAGCTTTCTATCGGTATCACTATTCCCACCTCCCTACCGACTAGGATATCGGGACAGCCCTGTATACAATACATACAGGAGAGCTTTCTATCGGTATCACTATTCCCACCTCCCTACCGACTAGGATATCGGGACAGCCCCGTACACAATACATACATGAGAGCTTTCTATCGGTATCACTATTCCCACCTCCCTACCGACTAGGATATCGGGACAGCCCCGTACACAATATATACAGGAGAGCTTTCTATCGGTATCACTATTCCCACCTCCCTACCGACTAGGATATCGGGACAGCCCGGTACACAATACATACAGGAGAGCTTTCTATCGGTATCACTATTCCCACCTCCCTACCGACTAGGATATCGGGACAACCCCGTACACAATATATACAGGAGAGCTTTCTATCGGTATCACTATTCCCACCTCCCTACCGACTAGGATATCGGGACAGCCCGGTACACAATACATACAGGAGAGCTTTCTATCGGTATCACTATTCCCACCTCCCTACCGACTAGGATATCGGGACAGCCCGGTACACAATACATACAGGAGAGCTTTCTATCGGTATCACTATTCCCACCTCCCTACCGACTAGGACATCGGGACAGCCCCGTACACAATATATACAGGAGAGCTTTCTATCGGTATCACTATTCCCACCTCCCTACCGACTAGGATATCGGGACAGCCCGGTACACAATATATACAGGAGAGCTTTCTATCGGTATCACTATTCCCACCTCCCTACCGACTAGGATATCGGGACAGCCCCGTACACAATATATACAGGAGAGCTTTCTATCGGTATCACTATTCCCACCTCCCTACCGACTAGGATATCGGGACAGCCCCGTACACAATATATACAGGAGAGCTTTCTATCGGTATCACTATTCCCACCTCCCTACCGACTAGGATATCGGGACAGCCCCGTACACAATATATACAGGAGAGCTTTCTATCGGTATCACTATTCCCACCTCCCTACCGACTAGGATATCGGGACAGCCCGGTACACAATACATACATGAGAGCTTTCTATCGGTATCACTATTCCCACCTCCCTACCGACTAGGACATCGGGACAGCCCCGTACACAATACATACATGAGAGCTTTCTATCGGTATCACTATTCCCACCTCCCTACCGACTAGGATATCGGGACAGCCCCGTACACAATATATACAGGAGAACTTTCTATCGGTATCACTATTCCCACCTCCCTACCGACTAGGATATCGGGACAGCCCCGTACACAATATATACAGGAGAGCTTTCTATCGGTATCACTATTCCCACCTCCCTACCGACTAGGATATCGGGACAGCCCCGTACACAATATATACAGGAGAGCTTTCTATCGGTATCACTATTCCCACCTCCCTACCGACTAGGATATCGGGACAGCCCCGTACACAATATATACAGGAGAGCTTTCTATCGGTATCACTATTCCCACCTCCCTACCGACTAGGATATCGGGACAGCCCCGTACACAATATATACAGGAGAGCTTTCTATCGGTATCACTATTCCCACCTCCCTACCGACTAGGATATCGGGACAGCCCCGTACACAATATATACAGGAGAGCTTTCTATCGGTATCACTATTCCCACCTCCCTACCGACTAGGATATCGGGACAGCCCCGTACACAATATATACAGGAGAGCTTTCTATCGGTATCACTATTCCCACCTCCCTACCGACTAGGATATCGGGACAGCCCCGTACACAATATATACAGGAGAGCTTTCTATCGGTATCACTATTCCCACCTCCCTACCGACTAGGATATCGGGACAGCCCCGTACACAATATATACAGGAGAGCTTTCCATCGGTATCACTATTCCCACCTCCCTACCGACTAGGATATCGGGACAGCCCGGTACACAATACATACATGAGAGCTTTCTATCGGTATCACTATTCCCACCTCCCTACCGACTAGGACATCGGGACAGCCCCGTACACAATACATACATGAGAGCTTTCTATCGGTATCACTATTCCCACCTCCCTACCGACTAGGATATCGGGACAGCCCCGTACACAATATATACAGGAGAACTTTCTATCGGTATCACTATTCCCACCTCCCTACCGACTAGGATATCGGGACAGCCCCGTACACAATACATACAGGAGAGCTTTCTATCGGTATCACTATTCCCACCTCCCTACCGACTAGGATATCGGGACAGCCCCGTACACAATATATACAGGGGAGCTTTCTATCGGTATCACTATTCCCACCTCCCTACCGACTAGGATATCGGGACAGCCCCGTACACAATACATACATGAGAGCTTTCTATCGGTATCACTATTCCCACCTCCCTACCGACTAGGATATCGGGACAGCCCCGTACACAATATATACAGAAGAGCTTTCTATCGGTATCACTATTCCCACCTCCCTACCGACTAGGACATCGGGACAGCCCCGTACACAATACATACAGGAGAGCTTTCTATCGGTATCACTATTCCCACCTCCCTACCGACTAGGATATCGGGACAGCCCCGTACACAATACATACAGGAGAGCTTTCTATCGGTATCACTATTCCCACCTCCCTACCGACTAGGATATCGGGACAGCCCCGTACACAATATATACAGAAGAGCTTTCTATCGGTATCACTATTCCCACCTCCCTACCGACTAGGACATCGGGACAGCCCCGTACACAATACATACAGGAGAGCTTTCTATCGGTATCACTATTCCCACCTCCCTACCGACTAGGATATCGGGACAGCCCCGTACACAATACATACAGGAGAGCTTTCTATCGGTATCACTATTCCCACCTCCCTACCGACTAGGATATCGGGACAGCCCCGTACACAATACATACAGGAGAGCTTTCTATCGGTATCACTATTCCCACCTCCCTACCGACTAGGATATCGGGACAGCCCCGTACACAATATATACAGAAGAGCTTTCTATCGGTATCACTATTCCCACCTCCCAACCGACTAGATTATCGGGACAGCCCCGTACACAATACATACATGAGAGCTTTCTATCGGTATCACTATTCCCACCTCCCTACCGACTAGGACATCGGGACAGCCCCGTACACAATATATACAGGAGAGCTTTCTATCGGTATCACTATTCCCACCTCCCTACCGACTAGGATATCGGGGCAACCCCGTACACAATACATACAGGAGAGCTTTCTATCGGTATCACTATTCCCACCTCCCTACCGACTAGGATATCGGGACAGCCCGGTACACAATATATACAGGAGAGCTTTCTATCGGTATCACTATTCCCACCTCCCTACCGACTAGGATATCGGGACAGCCCGGTACACAATATATACAGGAGAGCTTTCTATCGGTATCACTATTCCCACCTCCCTACCGACTAGGATATCGGGAAAGCCCCGTACACAATACATACAGGAGAGCTTTCTATCGGCATCACTATACCGACCTCCCTACCGACTAGGATATCGGGACAGCCCCGTACACAATACATACAGGAGAGCTTTCTATCGGTATCACTATTCCCACCTCCCTACCGACTAGATTATCGGGACAGCCTCGTACACAATACATACATGAGAGCTTTCTATCGGTATCACTATTCCCACCTCCCTACCGACTAGGACATCGGGACAGCCCCGTACACAATACATACAGGAGAGCTTTCTATCGGTATCACTATTCCCACCTCCCTACCGACTAGGATATCGGGACAACCCCGTACACAATACATACAGGAGAGCTTTCTATCGGTATCACTATTCCCACCTCCCTACCGACTAGGATATCGGGAAAGCCCCGTACACAATACATACAGGAGAGCTTTCTATCGGCATCACTATACCGACCTCCCTACCGACTAGAATATCGGGACAGCCCCGTACACAATATATACAGGAGAGCTTTCTATCGGATCACTATTCCCACCTCCCTACCGACTAGATTATCGGGACAGCCCCGTACACAATATATACAGGAGAGCTTTCTATCGGTATCACTATTCCCACCTCCCTACCGACTAGGATATCGGGACAGCCCCGTACACAATATATACAGGAGAGCTTTCTATCGGTATCACTATTCCCACCTCCCTACCGACTAGGATATCGGGACAGCCCGGTACACAATACATACATGAGAGCTTTCTATCGGTATCACTATTCCCACCTCCCTACCGACTAGGATATCGGGACAGCCCCGTACACAATATATACAGGAGAGCTTTCTATCGGTATCACTATTCCCACCTCCCTACCGACTAGGATATCGGGACAGCCCCGTACACAATACATACATGAGAGCTTTCTATCGGTATCACTATTCCCACCTCCCTACCGACTAGGATATCGGGACAACCCCGTACACAATACATACAGGAGAGCTTTCTATCGGTATCACTATTCCCACCTCCCTACCGACTAGGATATCGGGACAGCCCCGTACACAATATATACAGGAGAGCTTTCTATCGGATCACTATTCCCACCTCCCTACCGACTAGATTATCGGGACAGCCCCGTACACAATACATACAGGAGAGCTTTCTATCGGTATCACTATTCCCACCTCCCTACCGACTAGGATATCGGGAAAGCCCCGTACACAATGCATACAGGAGAGCTTTCTATCGGCATCACTATACCGACCTCCCTACCGACTAGGATATCGGGACAGCCCCGTACACAATACATACAGGAGAGCTTTCTATCGGTATCACTATTCCCACCTCCCTACCGACTAGGATATCGGGACAGCCCCGTACACAATACATACATTAGAACTTTCTATCGGTATCACTATTCCCACCTCCCTACCGACTAGGACATCGGGACAACGCCGTACACAATATATACAGGAGAGCTTTCTATCGGTATCACTATTCCCACCTCCCTACCGACTAGGATATCGGGACAGCCCCGTACACAATACATACATGAGAGCTTTCTATTGGCATCACTATTCCCACCTCCCTACCGACTAGGATATCGGGACAGCCCGGTACACAATATATACAGGAGAGCTTTCTATTGGCATCACTATTCCCACCTCCCTACCGACTAGGACATCGGGACAGCCCCGTACACAATACATACATGAGAGCTTTCTATTGGCATCACTATTCCCACCTCCCTACCGACTAGGACATCGGGACAGCCCCGTACACAATATATACATGAGAGCTTTCTATCGGTATCACTATACCGACCTCCCTACCGACTAGGATATCGGGACAGCCCCGTACACAATATATACAGGAGAGCTTTCTATTGGCATCACTATTCCCACCTCCCTACCGACTAGGACATCGGGACAGCCCCGTACACAATATATACAGGAGAGCTTTCTATCGGCATCACTATTCCCACCTCCCTACCGACTAGGATATCGGGACAGCCCCGTACACAATATATACAGGAGAGCTTTCTATTGGCATCACTATTCCCACCTCCCTACCGACTAGGACATCGGGACAGCCCCGTACACAATATATACATGAGAGCTTTCTATCGGTATCACTATACCGACCTCCCTACCGACTAGGATATCGGGACAGCCCCGTACACAATATATACAGGAGAGCTTTCTATTGGCATCACTATTCCCACCTCCCTACCGACTAGGATATCGGGACAGCCCCGTACACAATACATACATGAGAGCTTTCTATCGGTATCACTATTCCCACCTCCCTACCGACTAGGACATCGGGACAACCCCGTACACAATACATACATGAGAGCTTTCTATCGGTATCACTATTCCCACCTCCCTACCGACTAGGACATCGGGACAGCCCCGTACACAATACATACAGGAGAACTTTCTATCGGCATCACTATACCGACCTCCCTACCGACTAGGACATCGGGACAGCCCCGTACACAATACATACATGAGAGCTTTCTATCGGTATCACTATACCGACCTCCCTACCGACTAGGACATCGGGACAGCCCCGTACACAATACATACATGAGAGCTTTCTATCGGTATCACTATACCGACCTCCCTACCGACTAGGATATCGGGACAGCCCCGTACACAATACATACAGGAGAGCTTTCTATCGGTATCACTATTCCCACCTCCCTACCGACTAGGATATCGGGGCAACCCCGTACACAATACATACATGAGAGCTTTCTACTGGCATCACTATTCCCACCTCCCTACCGACTAGGATATCGGGACAGCCCCGTACACAATACATACAGGAGAGCTTTCTATCGGCATCACTATACCGACCTCCCTACCGACTAGGATATCGGGACAGCCCCGTACACAATACATACAGGAGAGCTTTCTATCGGTATCACTATTCCCACCTCCCTACCGACTAGGATATCGGGACAGCCCCGTACACAATATATACAGGAGAGCTTTCTATCGGTATCACTATTCCCACCTCCCTACCGACTAGGACATCGGGACAGCCCCGTACACAATACATACAGGAGAGCTTTCTATCGGCATCACTATACCGACCTCCCTACCGACTAGGACATCGGGACAGCCCCGTACACAACACATACAGGAGAGCTTTCTATCGGCATCACTATACCGACCTCCCTACCGACTAGGACATCGGGACAGCCCCGTACACAATACATACAGGAGAGCTTTCTATCGGCATCACTATACCGACCTCCCTACCGACTAGGATATCGGGACAGCCCCGTACACAATACATACAGGAGAGCTTTCTATCGGTATCACTATTCCCACCTCCCTACCGACTAGGACATCGGGACAGCCCCGTACACAATACATACAGGAGAGCTTTCTATCGGCATCACTATACCGACCTCCCTACCGACTAGGACATCGGGACAGCCCCGTACACAACACATACAGGAGAGCTTTCTATCGGCATCACTATACCGACCTCCCTACCGACTAGGACATCGGGACAGCCCCGTACACAATACATACAGGAGAGCTTTCTATCGGTATCACTATTCCCACCTCCCTACCGACTAGGATATCGGGACAGCCCCGTACACAATATATACAGGAGAGCTTTCTATCGGTATCACTATACCGACCTCCCAACCGACTAGGACATCGGGACAGCCCCGTACACAATATATACAGCGGAGCTTTCTATTGGCATCACTATTCCCACCTCCCTACCGACTAGGACATCGGGACAACCCCGTACACAATATATACAGGAGAGCTTTCTATTGGCATCACTATACCGACCTCCCAACCGACTAGGACATCGGGACAGCCCCGTACACAATATATACAGCGGAGCTTTCTATTGGCATCACTATACCGACCTCCCTACCGACTAGGACATCGGGACAGCCCCGTACACAATATATACAGGGGAGCTTTCTATTGGCATCACTATACCGACCTCCCTACCGACTAGGATATCGGGACAGCCCCGTACACAATATATACAGGGGAGCTTTCTATTGGCATCACTATACCGACCTCCCAACCGACTAGGATATCGGGACAGCCCCGTACACAATATATACAGGAGAGCTTTCTATCGGTATCACTATTCCCACCTCCCTACCGACTAGGATATCGGGACAGCCCCGTACACAATACATACATGAGAGCTTTCTATCGGTATCACTATTCCCACCTCCCTACCGACTAGGATATCGGGACAGCCCCGTACACAATATATACAGGAGAGCTTTCTATCGGTATCACTATTCCCACCTCCCTACCGACTAGGACATCGGGACAGCCCCGTACACAATATATACAGGAGAGCTTTCTATCGGTATCACTATTCCCACCTCCCTACCGACTAGGACATCGGGACAGCCCGGTACACAATATATACAGGAGAGCTTTCTATCGGTATCACTATTCCCACCTCCCTACCGACTAGGATATCGGGACAGCCCCGTACACAATGTATACAGCAGACTTACTTCCTGGATTTCGAAGGCTGTAACGTTATATGCCGCCTGAATGTAAAACTCAAAGAGCCACGCTTGGATGCATCGATACAATAGCGGTGCCTA
Organism: Arenicola marina; assembly: GCA_964019135.1. Taxonomy (NCBI): domain Eukaryota; kingdom Metazoa; phylum Annelida; class Polychaeta; family Arenicolidae; genus Arenicola; species Arenicola marina. Next base: position 33,078,555 of record OZ025256.1, read on the forward strand.
GCAACTCTTGTCTTCATACCGAGCTTATGGACACAACTAGGCGTATCTACTGAAACATCGAGTTAAATGCCGATAAACCGACATTTTCGTCGATAAACTCGGATTGTCGTCGTAAAACCCAGATTTTCGGTCAAAAAACTGGCTTTATTCGATAAAGCTGGCTTTTTTGTATCGTCGTTTTTCGCATGTTTCGCATGACGTACGTTTGGACCTGCTTTTGAACTCAGGAACATATGATGGCAAGCATGTTTTAACAGGCTTTCTTGCACAGCGGACTCGCCATAGACCTGCTACTGAACCACATCTTGGCTGTCTACACCCGATCAGCTTCTTATAAGTTGGCGAAGTTAGCCGTTAGATGGCGACACGATCGTGGGCTGGCCCGGCTCACCGACCGTCAGTCCCGATACCTCCATGGTATGGAGTATAATGAGATAACCTCTTAAGCTTATCCCGCGGATCAACCGGGGGTGATTGAGGTCAGATGGGACAGCGCACGGCAAGCCAACAATTGGGTGCATGTGGAGAGCACTATTATCTTGCGATACCCATACCCTCAAACCACAGATATATCGGGCCCGGGGGGTGGGGGCACTGCTATACGAATCTGGAGGGGCGGTTCCGCGGGTGCCCCTTCATGCCTGAGGGAGCGGTCATTTGCGATGAAAAAGATAGCCCTATAGAGCGCATATTTTAAAACTTGCGAAGGGCGCAGGGGGGGGGGGGGGGGGGGGGCCAGATATCAAATGGTCCTGCCCTTATGCAATATGGCATAATGCAGTAAACGTTTGTCTGTGAAGATCTTGACCTGTTTTGTCGAATCAAGTCATTAACAAGTTAACTATTCAACAGATTAGGAACAAGCCCACGGTTCGATTGAATGATTAAGTCTCCAATCAATAATTGTTGTGTTAGTCCCGGTTTGTGCCCAACCAATTTCGGAAAGCTGAACGATTTGGATGAAATATATGCAACAGATGTGATCGCCCACACCGGGTTTCAGTTCAGGGACTATGTACGAAATATATACCGTATCATATTTTAAAATGCATAATTTCCATCCATACCATTTAAAGCGATATTTCTGTATCCGTCGTTGTAATAAAGCGGAGGTTGAGGGCATGTGCCTTTAAGTCGTGCACCACGTAGACTTACCTATGCACTAGATGCGCGCTCTTGAGTTTTGCTCGGTTACTCGGTTTGTTAGCTGCGTGCTGTGTACCTGGGGTTTGAGCAATGCTTGGGCCAGCGGTGGTCGTGTCAGCGGAGCTGAATCCGCGGGGACATACAAGAAATGAGCCCGGAGGTAGAAGGACTTTGTGTGCACCGTAGGCCACACCAGAGGCCAGGCGTTGACTCAAGACACCAGGCGTTGACATCAGAGGCCAGGCGTTGACACCAGAGGCCAGGCGTTGGCACCCGAGGCCAGGCGTTAACACTAGAGGCCAGGCGTTAACACCAGAGGCCAGGCGTTGACACTAGAGGCCAGGCGTTGACACTAGAGGCCAGGCGTTAACACCAGAGACCAGGCGTTGACACCAGAGGCCAGGCGTTGACATCAGAGGCCAGGCGTTGACATCAGAGTCCAGGCGTTGACACCAGAGGCCAGGCGTTGACACCAGAGGCCAGGCGTTGACACCAAAGGCCAGGCGTTAACACCAGAGACCAGGCGTTGACACCAGAGGCCAGGCGTTAACATCAGAGGCCAGGCGTTGACCCCAGAGGACACCAGAGGTCAGGCGTTGACCCCAGAGGACACCAGAGGTCAGGCGTTGACCCCAGAGGACACCAGAGGTCAGGCGTTGACCCCAGAGGACACCAGAGGTCAGGCGTTGACACCAGAGGCCAGGCGTTGACACTAGAGGCCAGGCGTAGACACCAGAGGCCAGGCGTTGACACCAGAGGCCAGGCGTTGACACCATAGGTCAGGCGTTGACACCAGAGGCCAGGCGTTGACCCCAGAGGACACTAGAGGTCAGGCGTTGACCCCAGAGGACACCAGAGATCAGGCGTTGACCCCAGAGAACACCAGAGGTCAGGCGTTGACCCCAGAGGACACTAGAGGTCAGGCGTTGACCCCAGAGGACACCAGAGATCAGGCGTTGACCCCAGAGAACACCAGAGGTCAGGCATTGGCACCGGAGGCCAGGGGCCACGCTTGGAAGCTTTCCAATCTGACAGCACGGCGAGGATCAGCATGGCTCGCTAACTGACGGTTGCACGGCTGCAGATTAAACCACTGACTGCCGTCACAATGGAAATGTTCAGAGACCGAAATAAACTGTCCAAGCCCAGGGGACTGACCCCGACATTTGAAACCGAATACTTTGACTGGGCCAACAAGGAATATCCCCTGAAAGAATTTATGGACATTTTCAGCAATTACACTCCGTTTGTGATCCTAATCACATCCGGGTACTTGGGGCGAGACGAGTATATCCATGGCGTGGCGTCGGACGTAGTGAGTACAACCAATGATACTATATGACATACAGATGTAGTGAGTACAACCAATGATACTATATGACATACAGATGTAGTGAGTACACAACCAATGATACTATATGACATACAGATGTAGTGAGTACACAACCAATGATACTATATGATATACAGATATAGTGAGTACAACCAATGATACTATATGACATACAGATGTAGTGAGTACAACCAATGATACTATATGACATACAGATGTAGTGAGTACACAACCAATGATACTATATGACATACAGATGTAGTGAGTACACAACCAATGATACTATATGGCATACAGATGTAGTGAGTACACAACCAATGATACTATATGATATACAGATGTAGCGAGTACACAACCAATGATACTATATGACATACAGATGTAGTGAGTACACAACCAATGATACTATATGGCATACAGATGTAGTGAGTACACAACCAATGATACTATATGACATACAGATGTAGTGAGTACACAACCAATGATACTATATGACATACAGATGTAGTGAGTACACAACCAATGATACGATATGACATACAGATGTAGTGAGTACACAGCCAATGATACTATATGACATACAGATGTAGTGAGTACACAACCAATGATACTATATGACATACAGATGTAGTGAGTACACAACCAATGATACTATATGACATACAGATGTAGTGAGTACAACCAATGATACTATATGATATACAGATGTAGTGAGTACAACCAATGATACTATATGACATACAGATGTAGTGAGTACAACCAATGATACTATATGACATACAGATGTAGTGAGTACACAACCAATGATACTATATGACATACAGATGTAGTGAGTACACAACCAATGATACTATATGACATACAGATGTTGTGAGTACACAACCAATGATAGTATATCAACATACAAATGTAGTGAGTACACAACCAATGATAGTATATCTACATACAGATGTAGTGAGTACACAACCAAAGATAGTATATCAATATACAGATGTAGTGAGCTTTGCAGTGACATCCATGACGCTTTGTGGTGACATCCATGTCGCTTTGTAGTGACATTCATGTCGCTTTGTAGTGACATTCATGTCGCTTTGTCCGTTTCCCATGCGTTTTTCTTCAACTGATATTCTAACCCTGGCTTAAAACATACACAATTTCAATTTCAGATGTACTGGTTCCATAGCGTTGCCAAGCAACCTCGGTTGGTGGTCAAAGACCACACAGACACATACTTCAGTATTCCCAATAACTACGAAACAGAAGTCATTCCTTATGATGGTATGCGGAATCGTGAGTACTCGTTGCCCCCCGTGGACACCTGACAGCATAACACTGTTATCATTAATACATAAAATATGAAATATATTTATGCTGCAATTGCGTAGCAATGTCTGTCTTGTGTTCAAGTATTAGCCATACAATCAATATCATAAATGAAAACAATAACGCAAAGTAACATGGCATTTCAGAGTCTGAATAAAAATGTGTAGCGATGAAGACACGTGATCCTCACGATATCGTTCATGCACTTCCTGTGCTACATGTCGTTCTTACATATCTATATCTACTGAGACCTGTTTGTCGAAACAAAGAAAGCCAATGGCTTAGGCCAAGAGTTTTCGTTGTTTGCTTCTAGTGTTTAACAGATAGGGGGCGGATCCATGTGAGAAAGCAGTGGGGGTATTCGACAGCTTGGGGCCAAGTCCTGCATCAAGGCAGTGCAAGAGCTTTGCAGCACTGGGCGGACCCGTGTAACAGAGCAATGGGCGTGTCTTGCAGCACTGGGCGGACCCATGTAACAGAGAAATGGACGTGTCTTGCAGCACTGGGCGGACACATGTAACAGAGCAATGGGCGTGTCTTGCAGCACTGGGCTGACCCATGTAACAGAGCAATGGGCGTGTCTTGCAGCACTGGTCTGACACATGTAACAGAGCAATGGACGTGTCTTGCAGCACTGGGCTGACCCATGTAACAGAGCAATGGGCGTGTCTTGCAGCACTGGGCGGACCCATGTAACAGAGAAATGGGCGTGTCTTGCAGCACTGGGCGGACCCATGTAACAGAGAAATGGACGTGTCTTGCAGCATTGGGCTGACCCGTGTAACAGAGCAATGGGCGTGTCTTGCAGCACTGGGCGGACCCGTGTAACAGAGCAATGGGCGTGTCTTGCAGCACTGGGTTGACCCGTGTAACAGAGCAATGGGCGTGTCTTGCAGCACTGGGCGGACCCATGTAACAGAGCAATGGACGTGTCTTGCAGCACTGGGCGGACACATGTAACAGAGCAATGGGCGTGTCTTGCAGCACTGGGCTGACCCATGTAACAGAGCAATGGGCGTGTCTTGCAGCACTGGTCTGACACATGTAACAGAGCAATGGACGTGTCTTGCAGCACTGGGCTGACCCATGTAACAGAGCAATGGACGTGTCTTGCAGCACTGGGCGGACCCATGTAACAGAGAAATGGACGTGTCTTGCAGCATTGGGCTGACCCGTGTAACAGAGCAATGGACGTGTCTTGCAGCACTGGGCTGACCCGTGTAACAGAGAAATGGACGTGTCTTGCAGCACTGGGCTGACCCGAGTAACAGAGCAATGGGCGTGTCTTGCAGCACTGGGCGGACCCATGTAACAGAGAAATGGACGTGTCTTGCAGCATTGGGCGGACCCGTGTAACAGAGCAATGGGCGTGTCTTGCAGCACTGGGCTGACCCGTGTAACAGAGCAATGGGCGTGTCTTGCAGCACTGGGCTGACCCGTGTAACAGAGCAATGGGCGTGTCTTGCAGCACTGGGCTGACCCGTGTAACAGAGCAATGGGCGTGTCTTGCAGCACTGGGCGGACCCATGTAACAGAGCAATGAGCGGACACATGTAACAGAGAAATGGACGTGTCTTGCAGCACTGGGCGGACACATGTAACAGAGCAATGGGCGTGTCTTGCGGCCCTGGGCGGACACATGTAACAGGACAATGGGCGTGTCTTGCAGCACTGGGCGGACCCATAAAACAGAGCAATGGGCGTGTCTTGCAGCACTGGGCGGACCTGTGTAACAGGTCAATGGGCGGGTCTTGCAGCACTGGGCGGACCCATGTAACAGGGCAATAGGCGTGTCTTGCAGCACTGGACGAACCCATGTAACAGAGCAATGGGCGTGTCTTGCAGCACTGGGCGGACACATGTAACAGAGCAATAGGCGTGTCTTGCAGCACTGGGCGGACACATGTAACAGAGCAATGGGCGTGTCTTGCAGCACTGGGCTGACCCGTGTAACAGAGCAATGGGCGTGTCTTGCAGCACTGGGCTGACCCATGTAACAGAGAAATGGGCGTGTCTTGCAGCACTGGGCGGACCCATGTAACAGAGCAATGGGCGTGTCTTGCAGCACTGGGCGGACACATGCAACAGAGCAATGGGCGTGTCTTGCAGCACTGGGCGGACACATGTAGCAGAGAAATGGGCGTGTCTTGCAGCACTGGGCTGACCCGTGTAACAGAGCAATGGGCGTGTCTTGCAGCACTGGGCTGACCTATGTAACAGAGAAATGGGCGTGTCTTGCAGCACTGGGTTGACCCGTGTAACAGAGCAATGGGCGTGTCTTGCAGCACTGGGCTGACCCGTGTAACAGAGCAATGGGCGTGTCTTGCAGCACTGGGCTGACCCATGTAACAGAGCAATGGGCGTGTTTTGCAGCACTGGGCAGACACATGTAACAGAGCAATGGGCGTGTTTTGCAGCACTGGGCTGACCCATGTAACAGAGAAATGGGCGTGTCTTGCAGCACTGGGCGGACACATGTAACAGAGCAATGGGCGTGTCTTGCAGCACTGGGCGGACACATGTAACAGAGCAATGGGCGTGTCTTGCAGCACTGGGCTGACCCGTGTAACAGAGCAATGGGCGTGTCTTGCAGCACTGGGCTGACCCGTGTAACAGAGCAATGGGCGTGTCTTGCAGCACTGGGCTGACCCATGTAACAGAGCAATGGGCGTGTCTTGCAGCACTGGGCGGACCCAGGTCGGTGACGGAGGCGATTGCCACGGCGGGTGTCCAGTTCATCCAGTTCCAGCTGACGGAGGAGACGCGGTCGGTGACGTTCTACACGGACACGGAGCTGGGCGGCAGCATGGACCGGGGTCTGCTTGAGATCATGGACAGCTACGACGAGAGGTTCCTCGTCGTCCACACACTGCGGCCAGGTCAGTCCTTGTGATGTCACGACAACGTCACAGATACAGGCTTGTCGGATACGGAAGGTTGGTCGTAGACTTGGGCGTAATCTTAAAGGACAAAGATGAGTTAAAGCCGAAATAAAGCTGAAATTGCCTTCAAGGTGACTTGAAGAGGATTTTATATTCGGATTAGATATATTCGTCGAAAGAAAAACTGCGACAAATGATCAGCAGACTAGAACAGCAGGTGGGTTGGCCTCTGCTTTCAGGGGACATTAGGAGCGGCGGATTTTGTTCTCGAAATGATGGGAGAGTGGCTCAAATACGGGTTGAGGGTGGGGGATTCTATGGAAGACGTCACAAAACACGTTTCAATTGAACCAGCAGCCGCTAATGAACGGCATTGTAACCGAAGAAACAGCTATGCAGGATTTAATATATCAACGCCAGCGATGGTTTAATGATTGGAAGCGATTCCTTTCTGGTCGTATAAGTTATATCTATCTTGCTCGTTGCCTTGTTTACTCAGTTTGATATCATGTGCAGGGTAATGCGATGTATAGGGCCACACCAGCGTGAGAGCACAGTGCAGGGTAATGCGGTGTTAAGGGCCACACCAGCGTGAGAGCGCAGTGCAGGGTAATGCGGTGTATAGGGCCACACCAGCGTGAGAGCACAGTGCAGGGTAATGCGGTGTATAGGGCCACACCAGCGTGAGAGCACAGTGCAGGGTAATGCGGTGTATAGGGCCACACCAGCGTGAGAGCACAGTGCAGGGTAATGCGGTGTATAGGGCCACGCCAGCGTGAGAGCACAGTGCAGGGTAATGCGGTGTATAGGGCCACACCAGCGTGAGAGCACAGTGCAGGGTAATGCGGTGTATAGGGCCACACCAGCGTGAGAGCACAGTGCAGGGTAATGCGGTGTATAGGGCCACACCAGCGTGAGAGCACAGTGCAGGGTAATGCGGTGTATAGGGCCACACCAGCGTGAGAGCACAGTGCAGGGTAATGCGGTGTATAGGGCCACACCAGCGTGAGAGCACAGTGCCCATTGTTTCTTGTTGTAGATGGTCCGCATCCCAAGCACACGATGATCCCTGCCTACATGCCCATCGAACTGACGGTCTGCGTCAACAGGCACGACGGCCGGGTCAACGCCTTCCACCAACACATGCTCGACTTCTACAAGGCCATCGACAAGTGCGAACATAACTATGAACCTCTGCTCCAGGAACTGGCTGGTACGACATATATATCACATGTTACTAGATACGTGCGGTGTCGACATGTCAGTCCGGGAATGATGCATAACGCATAGTTATCTATTTCACGCGATGTGGATTGTCATTGACAATGATATAATTTTGATCTGTAATGACATGTATATTGTTTGTTATACAGTGATAACATTGTTACAGTAATATATTTAAGACATACGTCTTCGCTAAATCGCCTGGTTAGTTAATGATTTTCAAAAGAGGATATACCAGTATTTGTAGTTAACTGCCAAAATGTGTTACAAACGACTTTTTAGAACCAATATTCCAAGAAGCTATACGGAAATTCGGCGGAGAAATGGCAAGAGTTTTGTGATTTCTCGTCTGTCTGTCTGACAGAGATCATGGTATTCGATGGGACTCCAGAGGAGGGAGATTACGAGTACATTCACTTCAAGTGTTACGAAGACCTACCTATACGCGACGCCGCCAAGGTCAAAGGAGAGGGTGACAAGGTCAAGGAGCGGTCATCTTCGCTTCCTTTCTCAAAAAAACTCCTCAAGGTAACTGCTGTCTAACACGCTCTGACGATTGTCATATGTCCTACCTTTCTATATTTCAATAATATGTTTTGTGACCCCAATTTATCAGATTCCATGCATCGGAATTAACTTGTATCCCGAAATGTGATTTTTTCCTTTGACAATGGTATTTTTAAGTTTTCGTAACTGAATGATAAAGATACGTTAATTGTTTGGCGAGAATGAACGTCCATTCATTGGCATAGGATGGACTCCCCCCCCCCCCCCCTGCTCGATGAGCGAGGAGTACAATATGACATACATCACGCCGTCTATTGCGTGCAGACGTGTGATATAGTAAGAACACATGGCCCTCATGGCTGTCGCGGTGTTTGTCTCCACAGGGCCATGGTGGCGACAGCTTTGGCTTGAAGAAGTGGATTCAGAAGAAGAGGGGCATAAACCCATTCGCCAAAGGCACCGACACGCAGGAGGGTGACACAACCAGCGCCCAAAACCCCGCTCCAGGGATACCCTTGGCCGGCCTGTCACCCCCCGGTGGCCTGTCACCCCTCGCCGGCTTGTCACCCCTCGCCGGCTTGTCACCCCTCGCTGGCTTGTCACCCCTCGCCGGCTTGTCACCCCCCGCTGACTTGTCACCCCCCGCCAGCCGGTCACCCCCCGCGGCACGGCCCAGCCCTGCCGCGGCCCGCGCCGACGATGGCATCCCCATCCTGGACCTTGTAAGTGACTGCGCCACTCCTAATGCCGATATTTGGTATCCCGTTTCCCAGCTTGACCCCCATCAGGTGTTGCGTGACCTCCACGCGACCTATCAGACAGGGGTGATACCCTGTGGGCGCGGGGTCATACCCCCTGATCCGCCCAAGCCCCCAGCCCCAGCGCCCCCAGTGGAGAAGGTCAAGGAGAGGACCATGGAGGACATATACCCGGACCCCCCGCCACCGCTGCCACAGCGAGAGCCCCTGCCTCCCCGTGGGGCCCGGGGGGGTTCCACCCGGGTGGCCCCAACGCGGGCCGCCCCAGGGACTCCAGGCATGGTGGACTGGGTCATCTTACACAGGACCCAGAGTCTAAACACCGGGGTGAGAGGCTCACCAGCCGAACAGTGCTGTGACGAGGACTACCATTTGGCCGGTATCATTGTGCAGGCATCAGGGCAAGCTCAAGCCCAGGCAGGGGACCGCCCAGCCCAGGCAGGGGACCGCCCAGCCCAGGCAGGGGACCGCCCAGCCCAGGCAGGGTACCGCCCAGCCCAGGCAGGGGACCGCCCAGCCAAGGGAGGGGACCGCCCAGCCAAGGCAGGGGACCGCCCAGCTAAGGCAGGGGACCGCCCAGCTAAGGCAGGGGACCGCCCAGCCCAGGCAGGGGACCGCCCAGCCCAGGCAGGGGACCGCCCAGCCCAGGCAGGGAACCGCCCAGCCAAGGGAGGGGACCGCCCAGCCAAGGCAGGGGACCGCCCAGCTAAGGCAGGGGGCCGCCCAGCCCAAGCAGGGGACCGCCCAGCCAAGGCAGGGGGCCGCCCAGCCCAGGCAGGGGACCGCCCAGCCCAGGCAGGGGACCTCCAAGCCCAGGCAGGGAACCGCCCAGCCCAGGCAGGGAACCGCCCAGCCAAGCCGGTTGTTGCTTCCAAGCCTGCGCGGGGCCTTGCAGCCGAGGCGCGTGGTGGCTCTGGCCTCCGTCCCCAACAGACCCGCGACCCACCAGCGGCGAGGGGCTTTGGGTCACCGGCGGGGGGCAGGGGGTCACCGGAGACCCCCCCAGGGCAGCTCTCGCAGCCCGTGCAATGGGTCCGACCTCTGGCCCGCGCCGATAACCAGGCGGGTGGTAAAGTTACCGGGTTACCGGGGCAAGAAGTGACTGTTACCTTGCCGCCAAAAGACGGAGCCAGCCAGCCCATTGAGAAGAACATCCTGACAATCACGGACTTCAGCGACATTCCAGAAGACATCAGCCACCTATCGGTGAGAAACATCAGCCAGTGCCTGGGACTGCTCAACCTAGAACACCTACAGGAGGAGTTCGAGCGAGCCCAGGTGGACGGCCAGCTGCTGAAGGTGCTCGACGCCGAGGGTCTGGTGGAGGAGTTCAACATCAAACAGGTCACTGCCTGCAAGCTCGTGCAGTTTGCTCGAGAAGGCTGGAGACCCAGGCTCACTACTTCCTGAAGGTCTCATGCCGTCAAACATCCCACTCTCTGCGCAAATTGATTGAACAATTACACAAGGCTGGTTATTTTAATGTTTTATTATCGAAAATGATTACTTTGTCAAAAACTATAGTGGTTTTGACCATTTCTTAATAATGTTGAAGCTTGGTCGATATCGGTATCTGAACGGAGCTCCACCTAGCGAATGGGAGTTTGCTAACATTGACATATTGTGACCCCTTTTGTGATTGTTATATGCATTTATGTACCATGTTATCGAAATGTTGATTTGAAATCAACACAAATACCAACATTGACATATTCATGTGATATTAATGCAGGATGCTATCGTTCAAAGGCTACACAATGCACCACTTGGCAATATACGTCAAGACACCCTGTAAGCATGTGTGAAATGGTGGTGGTGGTTTGGTGGGGGGGTGGGGGGGGGCTTCGGGGAAGTGCCATTATTGTCAACTAGCATATTTCTATCGCATTAATTATACTTTTACAACATTAACACATTACAAAGCAACGCTTCTGTGAGTTCGCTGCAGCCATGTATCCTATCACAGTCTATGTTACTCACTGATCTCATCGTCTCCAGTGTCGTGTCGAGGTCACCGTATTGGACGAGAGAATCAACGTGTGTGTGTTGTCATGGCATGTGTTATTCCAGATATGTTGGTATGTATGGAGGGGCGGGGTGCCATGTCTTAATAATGTAGGTCAATAAATCCCTACATAGACTGAAATGTATCAACACTATATTGTTTGTGTTTATTTCCTACCGAAGCGCATTGGTGCCAGCCGCAGACAATCGCTTAATCATGAATAATTATCGCTTAATTAGGACTTGTCTTTTGATGAGAAATATGGAAAAGTTATTTCTTCCTTGATTTATTACTCAGCAGTTTATGACAGTGTCCGGGCCCAGTGGGCTGTGCTGAGCGACCAGACACAGACCACGCTGTGGTTTATGTCAGTGTCCGGGCCCAGCGGGCTACACTGAGCGATCAGACACAGACCACGCTGTGGTTTATGGCACCAGACACAGACCTCGCTGTGGTTTATGGCAGTGTCCGGGACCAGCGGGCTGTGCTGAGCGACCAGACACAGACCACGCTGTGGTTTATGGCAGTGTCCGGGCCCAGTAGGCTACACTGAGCGACCAGACGCAGACCACACTGTGGTTTATGTCATTGTCCGGGCCCAGCGAGCTGTGCTGAGCGACCAGACACAGACCATGCTGTGATTTATGGCACCAGACACAGACCACGATGTGGTTTATGGCGGTGTCCGGATCCAGTGGGCTACGCGGAGTGACCAGACACAGACCACGCTGTGGTTTATCGCAGTGTCCGGGCCCAGTGGGCTGTGCTGAGTGACCAGACACAGACCACGCTGTGGTTTATGACAGTGTCCGGGCCCAGAGGGCTGTGCTGAGCGACCAGGCATAGACCACGCTGTGGTTTATGTCAGTGTCCGGGCCCAGCGGGCGTGCTGAGCGACCAGACACAGACCACGCTGTGGTTTATGTCAGTGTCCGGGCCCAGTGGGCTACACTGAGCGACCAGACACAGACCACACTGTGGTTTATGGCGCCAGACACAGACCACGCTGTGGTTTATGGCAGTGTCCGGGCCCAGCGGGCTGTGCTGAGCGACCAGACACAGACCACGCTGTGGTTTATGGCAGTGTCCGGGCCCAGTAGGCTACACTGAGCGACCAGACACAGACCACACTGTGGTTTATATCAGTGTCCGGGCACAGCGGGCTGTGCTGAGCGACCAGACACAGACCACGCTGTGGTTTATGGCAGTGTCCGGGCCCAGCGGGCTGTGCTGAGCGACCAGACACAGACCATGCTGTGGTTTATGGCACCAGACACAGACCACGATGTGGTTTATGGCGGTGTCAGGATCCAGTGGGCTACGCGGAGTGACCAGACACAGACCACGCTGTGGTTTATGTCAGTGTCCGGGCCCAGTAGGCTACACTGAGCGATCAGACACAGACCACGCTGTGGTTCATGGCACCAGACACAGACCTCGCTGTGGTTTATGGCAGTGTCCGGGCCCAGCGGGCTGTGCTGAGCGACCAGACACAGACCACGCTGTGGTTTATGGCAGTGTCCGGGCCCAGTGGGCTACACTGAGCGACCAGACACAGACCACACTGTGGTTTATGTCAGTGTCCGGGCACAGCGGGCTGTGCTGAGCGACCAGACACAGACCACGCTGTGGTTTATGGCAGTGTCCGGGCCCAGCAGGCTGTGCTGAGCGACCAGACATAGCCCATGCAGTGGTTTATGGCACCAGACACAGACCACGCTGTGGTTTATGGCGGTGTCCGGACCCAGTGGGCTACGCGGAGTGACCAGACACAGACCACGCTGTGGTTTATGGCAGTGTCCGGGCCCAGCGGGCTGTGGTGAGCGACCAGACACAGACCACGCTGTGGTTTATGACAGTGTAAGGGCCCAGCGGGCTGTGCTGAGTGACCAGACACAGACCACGTTGTGGTTTATGGCAGTGTCCGGGCCCAGTGGGCTACACTGAGCGACCAGACACAGACCACACTGTGGTTTATGGCGCCAGACACAGACCACGCTGTGGTTTATGGCAGTGTCCGGGCCCAGCGGGCTGTGCTGAGCGACCAGACACAGACCACGCTGTGGTTTATGGCAGTGTCCGGGCCCAGTAGGCTACACTGAGCGACCAGACGCAGACCACACTGTGGTTTATGTCAGTGTCCGGGCCCAGCGGGCTGTGCTGAGCGACAAGACACAGACCATGCTGTGGTTTATGGCACCAGACACAGACCACGATGTGGTTTATGGCGGTGTCCGGATCCAGTGGGCTACGCGGAGTGACCAGACACAGACCAGGCTGTGGTTTATCGCAGTGTCCGGGCCCAGTGGGCTGTGCTGAGTGACCAGACACAGACCACGCTGTGGTTTATGACAGTGTCCGGGCCCAGAGGACTGTGCTGAGCGACCAGGCATAGACCACGCTGTGGTTTATGTCAGTGTCCGGGCCCAGCGGGCGTGCTGAGCGACCAGACACAGACCACGCTGTGGTTTATGTCAGTGTCCGGGCCCAGTGGGCTACACTGAGCGACCAGACACAGACCACACTGTGGTTTATGGCGCCAGACACAGACCACGCTGTGGTTTATGGCAGTGTCCGGGCCCAGCGGGCTGTGCTGAGCGACCAGACACAGACCACGCTGTGGTTTATGGCAGTGTCCGGGCCCAGTAGGCTACACTGAGCGACCAGACACAGACCACACTGTGGTTTATATCAGTGTCCGGGCACAGCGGGCTGTGCTGAGCGACCAGACACAGACCACGCTGTGGTTTATGGCAGTGTCCGGGCCCAGCGGGCTGTGCTGAGCGACCAGACACAGACCATGCTGTGGTTTATGGCACCAGACACAGACCACGATGTGGTTTATGGCGGTGTCCGGATCCAGTGGGCTACGCGGAGTGACCAGACACAGACCACGCTGTGGTTTATCGCAGTGTCCGGGCCCAGTGGGCTGTGCTGAGTGACCAGACACAGACCACGCTGTGGTTTATGACAGTGTCCGGGCCCAGAGGGCTGTGCTGAGCGACCAGGCATAGACCACGCTGTGGTTTATGGCAGTGTCCGGGCCCAGTCTGCTACACTGAGCGACCAGACACAGACCACGCTGTGGTTTATGGCAGTGTCCGGGCCCAGCGGGCTGTGCTGAGCGACCAGACACAGACCATGCTGTGGTTTATGGCACCAGACACAGACCACGCTGTGGTTTATGGCGGTGTCCGGACCCAATGGGCTGCGCGGAGTGACCAGACACAGACCACGCTGTGGTTAATGGCAGTGTCCGGGCCCAGCGGGCTGTGCTGAGGGACCAGACACAGACCACGCTGTGGTTTATGACAGTGTCCGGGCCCAGCGGGCTGTGCTGAGTGACCAGACACAGACCACGCTGTGGTTTATGGCAGTGTCCGGGCCCAGCGGGCTGTGCTGAGTGACCAGACACAGATCACGCTGTGGTTTATGACAGTGTCCGGGCCCAGCGGGCTGTGATGAGCGACCAGGCACAGACCACGCTGTGGTTTATGTCAGTGTCCGGGCCCAGCGGTCTGTGCTGAGCGACCAGACACAGACCATGCTGTGGTTTATGGCACCAGACACAGACCACGCTGTGGTTTATGGCAGTGTCCGGGCCCAGCGGGCTGTGCTGAGTGACCAGACACAGACCACGCTGTGGTTTATGGCAGTGTCCGGGCCCAGTGGGCTACACTGAGCGACCAGACACAGACCACACTGTGGTTTATGGCGCCAGACACAGAACACGCTGTGGTTTATGGCAGTGTCCGGGCCCAGCGGGCTGTGCTGAGCGACCAGACACAGACCACGCTGTTTTTTATGGCAGTGTCCGGGCCCAGTAGGCTACACTGAGCGACCAGACGCAGACCACACTGTGGTTTATGTCAGTGTCCGGGCCCAGCGGGCTGTGCTGAGCGACAAGACACAGACCATGCTGTGGTTTATGGCACCAGACACAGACCACGATGTGGTTTATGGCGGTGTCCGGATCCAGTGGGCTACGCGGAATGACCAGACACAGACCACGCTGTGGTTTATCGCAGTGTCCGGGCCCAGTGGGCTGTGCTGAGTGACCAGACACAGACCACGCTGTGGTTTATGACAGTGTCCGGGCCCAGAGGGCTGTGCTGAGCGACCAGGCATAGACCACGCTGTGGTTTATGTCAGTGTCCGGGCCCAGCGGGCGTGCTGAGCGACCAGACACAGACCACGCTGTGGTTTATGTCAGTGTCCGGGCCCAGTGGGCTACACTGAGCGACCAGACACAGACCACACTGTGGTTTATGGCGCCAGACACAGACCACGCTGTGGTTTATGGCAGTGTCCGGGCCCAGCGGGCTGTGCTGAGCGACCAGACACAGACCACGCTGTGGTTTAAGGCAGTGTCCGGGCCCAGTAGGCTACACTGAGCGACCAGACACAGACCACACTGTGGTTTATATCAGTGTCCGGGCACAGCGGGCTGTGCTGAGCGACCAGACACAGACCACGCTGTGGTTTATGGCAGTGTCCGGGCCCAGCGGGCTGTGCTGAGCGACCAGACACAGACCATGCTGTGGTTTATGGCACCAGACACAGACCACGCTGTGGTTTATGGCGGTGTCCGGACCCAGTGGGATACGCGGAGTGACCAGACACAGACCAAGCTGTGGTTAATGGCAGTGTCCGGGCCCAGCGGGCTGTGCTGAGCGACCAGACACAGACCACGCTGTGGTTTATGACAGTGTCCGGGCCCAGCGGGCTGTGCTGAGTGACCAGACACAGACCACGCTGTGGTTTATGGCAGTGTCCGGGCCCAGCGGGCTGTGCTGAGTGACCAGACACAGATCACGCTGTGGTTTATGACAGTGTCCGGGCCCAGCGGGCTGTGATGAGCGACCAGGCACAGACCACGCTGTGGTTTATGTCAGTGTCCGGGCCCAGCGGTCTGTGCTGAGCGACCAGACACAGACCACGCTGTGGTTTATGTCAGTGTCCAGGCCCAGTGGGCTACACTGAGCGACCAGACACAGACCACGCTGTGGTTTATGTCAGTGTCCGGGCCCAGCGGGCTGTGCCGAGTGACCAGACACAGACCACGCTGTGGTTTATGGCAGTGTCCGGGCCCAGCGGGCTGTGCTGAGCGACTAGACACAGACCACGCTGTGGTTTATGGCAGTGTCCGGGCCCAGCGGGCTGTGCTGAGCGACCAGACACAGACCATGCTGTGGTTTATGGCAACAGACACAGACCACACTGTGGTTTATGTCAGTGTCCGGGCCCAGCGGGATGTGCTGAGCGACCAGACACAGACCACGCTGTGGTTTATGTCATTGTCCGGGCCCAGCGGGCTGTGCTGAGGGACCAGACACAGACCATGCTGTGGTTTATGGCACCAGACACAGACCACGCTGTGGTTTATGGCAGTGTCCGGGCCCAGCGGGCTGTGCTGAGTGACAAGACACAGACCACGCTGTGGTTTATGGCAGTGTCCGGGCCCAGTGGGCTACACTGAGCGACCAGACACAGACCACACTGTGGTTTATGGCGCCAGACACAGACCACGCTGTGGTTTATGGCAGTGTCCGGGCCCAGCGGGCTGTGCTGAGCGACCAGACACAGACCACGCTGTGGTTTATGGCAGTGTCCGGGCCCAGTAGGCTACACTGAGCGACCAGACGCAGACCACACTGTGGTTTATGTCAGTGTCCGGGCCCAGCGGGCTGTGCTGAGCGACAAGACACAGACCATGCTGTGGTTTATGGCACCAGACACAGACCACGATGTGGTTTATGGCGGTGTCCGGATCCAGTGGGTTACGCGGAGTGACCAGACACAGACCACGCTGTGGTTTATCGCAGTGTCCGGGCCCAGTGGGCTGTGCTGAGTGACCAGACACAGACCACGCTGTGGTTTATGACAGTGTCCGGGCCCAGACGGCTGTGCTGAGCGACCAGGCATAGACCACGCTGTGGTTTATGGCAGTGTCCGGGCCCAGTCTGCTACACTGAGCGACCAGACACAGACCACGCTGTGGTTTATGGCAGTGTCCGGGCCCAGCGGGCTGTGGTGAGCGACCAGACACAGACCATGCTGTGGTTTATGGCACCAGACACAGACCACGCTGTGGTTTATGGCGTTGTCCGGACCCAGTGGGATACGCGGAGTGACCAGGCACAGACCACGCTGTGGTTTATGTCAGTGTCCGGGCCCAGCGGGCTGTGCTGAGCGACCAGACACAGACCACGCTGTGGTTTATGACAGTGTCCGGGCCCAGCGGGCTGTGCTGAGTGACCAGACACAGACCACGCTGTGGTTTATGGCAGTGTCCGGGCCCAGCGGTCTGTGCTGAGCGACCAGACACAGACCACGCTGTGGTTTATGTCAGTGTCCAGGCCCAGTGGGCTACACTGAGCGACCAGACACAGACCACGCTGTGGTTTATGTCAGTGTCCGGGCCCAGCGGGCTGTGCTGAGTGACCAGACACAGACCACGCTGTGGTTTATGGCAGTGTCCGGGCCCAGCGGGCTGTGCTGAGCGACTAGACACAGACCACGCTGTGGTTTATGGCAGTGTCCGGGCCCAGCGGGCTGTGCTGAGCGACCAGACGCAGACCATGCTGTGGTTTATGGCAACAGACACAGACCACACTGTGGTTTATGTCAGTGTCCGGGCACAGCGGGATGTGCTGAGCGACCAGACACAGACCACGCTGTGGTTCATGTCATTGTCCGGGCCCAGCGGGCTGTGCTGAGGGACCAGACACAGACCATGCTGTGGTTTATGGCACCAGACACAGACCACGCTGTGGTTTATGGCAGTGTCCGGGCCCAGCGGGCTGTGCTAAGTGACCAGACACAGACCACGCTGTGGTTTATGGCAGTGTCCGGGCCCAGCGGGCTGTGCTGAGTGACCAGACACAGACCACGCTGTGGTTTATGGCAGTGTCCGGGCGCAGCGGGCTGTGCTGAGCGACCAGACACAGACCACGCTGTGGTTTATGGCAGTGTCCGGGCCCAGTAGGCTACACTGAGCGACCAGACGCAGACCACACTGTGGTTTATGTCAGTGTCCGGGCCCAGCGGGCTGTGCTGAGCGACAAGACACAGACCATGCTGTGGTTTATGGCACCAGACACAGACCACGATGTGGTTTATGGCGGTGTCCGGATCCAGTGGGCTACGCGGAGTGACCAGACACAGACCACGCTGTGGTTTATCGCAGTGTCCGGGCCCAGTGGGCTGTGCTGAGCGACCAGGCATAGACCACGCTGTGGTTTATGTTAGTGTCCGGGCCCAGCGGGCGTGCTGAGCGACCAGACACAGACCACGCTGTGGTTTATGTCAGTCTCCGGGCCCAGTGGGCTACACTGAGCGACCAGACACAGACCACACTGTGGTTTATGGCGCCAGACACAGACCACGCTGTGGTTTATGGCAGTGTCCGGGCCCAGCGGGCTGTGCTGAGCGACCAGACACAGACCACGCTGTGGTTTATGGCAGTGTCCGGGCCCAGTAGGCTACACTGAGCGACCAGACACAGACCACACTGTGGTTTATATCAGTGTCCGGGCACAGCGGGCTGTGCTGAGCGACCAGACACAGACCACGCTGTGGTTTATGGCAGTGTCCGGGCCCAGCGGGCTGTGCTGAGCGACCAGACACAGACCATGCTGTGGTTTATGGCACCAGACACAGACCACGATGTGGTTTATGGCGGTGTCCGGATCCAGTGGGATACGCGGAGTGACCAGACACAGACCACGCCGTGGTTTATCGCAGTGTCCGGGCCCAGTGGGCTGTGCTGAGTGACCAGACACAGACCACGCTGTGGTTTATGACAGTGTCCGGGCCCAGACGGCTGTGCTGAGCGACCAGGCATAGACCACGCTGTGGTTTATGGCAGTGTCCGGGCCCAGTCTGCTACACTGAGCGACCAGACACAGACCACGCTGTGGTTTATGGCAGTGTCCGGGCCCAGCGGGCTGTGCTGAGCGACCAGACACAGACCATGCTGTGGTTTATGGCACCAGACACAGACCACGCTGTGGTTTATGGCGGTGTCCGGACCCAGTGGGATACGCGGAGTGACCAGACACAGACCACGCTGTGGTTTATGACAGTGTCCGGGCCCAGCGGGCTGTGCTGAGTGACCAGACACAGACCACGCTGTGGTTTATGGCAGTGTCCGGGCCCAGCGGTCTGTGCTGAGCGACCAGACACAGACCACGCTGTGGTTTATGTCAGTGTCCAGGCCCAGTGGGCTACACTGAGCGACCAGACACAGACCACGCTGTGGTTTATGTCAGTGTCCGGGCCCAGCGGGCTGTGCTGAGTGACCAGACGCAGACCACGCTGTGGTTTATGGCAGTGTCCGGGCCCAGCGGGCTGTGCTGAGCGACTAGACACAGATCAAGCTGTGGTTTATGGCAGTGTCCGGGCCCAGCGGGCTGTGCTGAGCGACCAGACACAGACCATGCTGTGGTTTATGGCAACAGACACAGACCACACTGTGGTTTATGTCAGTGTCCGGGCACAGCGGGATGTGCTGAGCGACCAGACACAGACCACGCTGTGGTTTATGTCATTGTCCGGGCCCAGCGGGCTGTGCTGAGGGACCAGACACAGACCATGCTGTGGTTTATGGCACCAGACACAGACCACGCTGTGGTTTATGGCAGTGTCCGGGCCCAGCGGGCTGTGCTGAGTGACCAGACACAGACCACGCTGTGGTTTATGGCAGTGTCCGGGCCCAGCGGGCTGTGCTGAGTGACCAGACACAGACCACGCTGTGGTTTATGGCAGTGTCCGGGCCCAGTGGGCTACACTGAGCGACCAGATACAGACCACACT
The DNA here is from genome assembly GCA_964019135.1 of Arenicola marina. NCBI lineage: Eukaryota > Metazoa > Annelida > Polychaeta > Arenicolidae > Arenicola > Arenicola marina. Next base: position 33,098,550 of record OZ025256.1, read on the forward strand.
GTGGTTTATGGCAGTGTCCGGGCCCAGCGGTCTGTGCTGAGCGACCAGACACAGACCACGCTGTGGTTTATGTCAGTGTCCAGGCCCAGTGGGCTACACTGAGCGACCAGACACAGACCACGCTGTGGTTTATGTCAGTGTCCGGGCCCAGCGGGCTGTGCTGAGCGACTAGACACAGACCAAGCTGTGGTTTATGGCAGTGTCCGGGCCCAGCGGGCTGTGCTGAGCGACCAGACACAGACCATGCTGTGGTTTATGGCAACAGACACAGACCACACTGTGGTTTATGTCAGTGTCCGGGCACAGCGGGATGTGCTGAGCGACCAGACACAGACCACGCTGTGGTTTATGTCATTGTCCGGGCCCAGCGGGCTGTGCTGAGGGACCAGACACAGACCATGCTGTGGTTTATGGCACCAGACACAGACCACGCTGTGGTTTATGGCAGTGTCCGGGCCCAGCGGGCTGTGCTGAGTGACCAGACACAGACCACGCTGTGGTTTATGGCAGTGTCCGGGCCCAGCGGGCTGTGCTGAGTGACCAGACACAGACCACGCTGTGGTTTATGGCAGTGTCCGGGCCCAGTGGGCTACACTGAGCGACCAGATACAGACCACACTGTGGTTTATGTCAGTGTCCGGGCCCAGCGGGCTGTGCTGAGCGACCAGACACAGACCACGCTGTGGTTTATGTCAGTGTCCGAGCCCAGAGGGCTGTGCTGAGCGACCAGACACAGACCATGCTGTGGTTTATGGCACCAGACACAGACCACGCTGTGGTTTTTGGCGGTGTCCGGACCCAGTGGGCTACGCGGAGTGACCAGATACAGACCACGCTGTGGTTTATGGCAGTGTCCGGGCCCAGCGGGCTGTGCTGAGCGACCAGACACAGACCATGCTGTGGTTTATGACAGTGTCCGGGCCCAGCGGGCTGTGCTGATTGACCAGACACAGACCACGCTGTGGTTTATGGCAGTGTCCGGGCCCAGTGGGCCGTGCTGTGTGACCAGACACAGATCACGCTATGATTTATGACAGTGTCCGCACCCAGCGGGCTGTGCTGAGTGACCAGGCATAGACCACGCTGTGGTTTATGTCAGTGTCCGGGCCCAGCGGGCTGTGCTGAGCGACCAGACACAGACCACGCTGTGGTTTATGTCAGTGTCCGGGCCCAGTGGGCTGTGCTGAGCGACCAGACACAGACCACGCTGTGGTTTTTGACAGTGTCCGGGCGCAGTGGGCTGTGATGAGCGACCAGGCACAGACCACGCTGTGGTTTATGGCAGTGTCCGGGCCCAGCGGTCTGCGCTGAGCGACCAGACACAGACCACGCTGTGGTTTATGGCAGTGTCCGGGCCCAGTGCGCTACACTGAGCGACCAGACACAGACCACGCTGTGGTTTATGTCAGTGTCCGGGCCCAGCGGGCTGTGCTGAGTGGCCAGACACAGACCACGCTGTGGTTTATGGCAGTGTCCGGGCCCAGCGGGCTGTGCTGAGCGACCAGACACAGACCACGCTGTGGTTTATGGCAGTGTCCGGGCCCAGCGGGCTGTGCTGAGCAACCAGACACAGACCATGCTGTGGTTTATGGCACCAGACACAGACCACGCTGTGGTTTATGTCAGTGTCCGGGCCCAGCGGGCTGTGCTGAGCGACCAGACACAGACCATGCAGTGGTTTACGGCACCAGACACAGACCACGCTGTGGTTCATGGCGGTGTCCGGACCCAGTGGGCTACGCGCAGTGACCAGACACAGACCACGCTGTGGTTTATGGCAGTGTCCGGGCCCAGCGGGCTGTGCTGAGCGACCAGACACAGACCACGCTGTGGTTTATGACAGTGTCCGGGCACAGCGGGCTGTGCTGCGTGACCAGACACAGACCACGCTGTGGTTTATGGCAGTGTCCGGGTCCAGCGGGCTATGCTGAGCGACCAGACACAGACCACGCTCTGGTTTATGGCAGTGTCCGGGCCCAGTGGGCTACACTGAGCGACCAGATACAGACCACACTGTGGTTTATGTCAGTGTCCGGGCCCAGTGGGCTGTGCTGAGTGGACAAACACAGACCACGCAGTGGTTTATGTCAGTGTCCGGGGCCAGCGGGCTGTGCTGAGTGACCAGACACAGACCACGCTGTGGTTTATGGCAGTGTCCGGGCCCAGCGGCTGTGCTGAGCGACAAGACACAGACCACGCTGTGGTTTATGGCAGTGTCCGGGCCCAGCGGGTTGTGCTGAGCGACCAGACACAGACCATGCTGTGGTTTATGGCAACAGACACAGACCACGCTGTGGTTTATGTCAGTGTCCGGGCCCAGCGGGCTGTGCTGAGTGACCAGACACAGACCACGCTGTGGTTTATGGCAGTGTCCGGGCCCAGCGGCTGTGCTGAGCGACAAGACACAGACCACGCTGTGGTTTATGGCAGTGTCCGGGCCCAGCGGGCTGTGCTGAGCGACCAGACACAGACCATGCTGTGGTTTATGGCAACAGACACAGACCACGATGTGGTTTATGGCAGTGTCTGGGCCCAGTGGGCTGTGCTGTGTGACCAGACACAGATCACGCTATGATTTATGACAGTGTCCGGGCCCAGCGGGCTGTGCTGAGTGACCAGGCATAGACCACGCTGTGGTTTATGTCAGTGTCCGGGCCCAGCGGGCTGTGCTGAGCGACCAGACACAGACCACGCTGTGGTTTATGTCAGTGTCCGGGCCCAGTGGGCTGTGCTGAGCGACCAGACACAGAACACGCTGTGGTTTATGTCAGTGTCCGGGCCCAGCGGTCTGCGCTGAGCGACCAGACACAGACCACGCTGTGGTTTATGGCAGTGTCCGGGCCCAGTGCGCTACACTGAGCGACCAGACACAGACCACGCTGTGGTTTATGTCAGTGTCCGGGCCCAGCGGGCTGTGCTGAGTGGCCAGACACAGACCACGCTGTGGTTTATGGCAGTGTCCGGGCCCAGCGGGCTGTGCTGAGCGACCAGACACAGACCACGCTGTGGTTTATGGCAGTGTCCGGGCCCAGCGGGCTGTGCTGAGCAACCAGACACAGACCATGCTGTGGTTTATGGCACCAGACACAGACCACGATGTGGTTTATGTCAGTGTCCGGGCACAGCGGGCTGTGCTGAGCGACCAGACACAGACCACGCTGTGGTTTATGTCAGTGTCCGGGCCCAGCGGGCTGTGCTGAGCGACCAGACACAGACCATGCAGTGGTTTACGGCACCAGACACAGACCACGCTGTGGTTCATGGCGGTGTCCGGACCCAGTGGGCTACGCGCAGTGACCAGACACAGACCACGCTGTGGTTTATGGCAGTGTCCGGGCCCAGCGGGCTGTGCTGAGCGACCAGACACAGACCACGCTGTGGTTTATGACAGTGTCCGGGCCCAGCGGGCTGTGCTGCGTGACCAGACACAGACCACGCTGTGGTTTATGCCAGTGTCCGGGCCCAGCGGGCTGTGCTGAGCGACCAGACACAGACCATGCTGTGGTTTATGGCAACAGACACAGACCACGATGTGGTTTATGTCAGTGCCCGGGCACAGCGGGATGGGCTGAGCGACCAGACACAGACCACGCTGTGGTTTATGTCAGTGTCCGGGCCCAGCGGGCTGTGCTGAGGGACCAGACACAGACCATGCTGTGGTTTATGGCACCAGACACAGACCACGCTGTGGTTTATGGCGGTGTCCGGACCCAGTGGGCTACGCGGAGTGACCAGACACAGACCACGCTGTGGTTTATGGCAGTGTCCGGGCCCAGCGGGCTGTGCTGAGCGACCAGACACAGACCACGTTGTGGTTTATGACAGTGTCCGGGCCCAGCGGGCTGTGCTGCGTGACCAGACACAGACCACGCTGTGGTTTATGGCAGTGTCCGGGTCCAGCGGGCTACGCTGAGCGACCAGACACAGACCACGCTGTGGTTTATGGCAGTGTCCGGGCCCAGTGGGCTACACTGAGCGACCAGACACAGACCACGCTGTGGTTTATGGCAGTGTCCGGGTCCAGCGGGCTATGCTGAGCGACCAGACACAGACCACGCTGTGGTTTATGGCAGCGTCCGGGCCCAGTGGGCTACACTGAGCGACCAGATACAGACCACACTGTGGTTTATGTCAGTGTCCGGGCCCAGCGGGCTGTGCTGAGTGGACAAACACAGACCACGCAGTGGTTTATGTCAGTGTCCGGGGCCAGCGGGCCGTGCTGAGCGACCAGAAACAGACCACGCTGTGGTTTTTGGCGGTGTCCGGACCCAGTGGGCTACGCGGAGTGACCAGACACAGACCACGCTGTGGTTTATGGCAGTGTCCGGGCCCAGCGGGCTGTGCTGAGCGACCAGACACAGACCATGCTGTGGTTTGTGACAGTGTCCGGGCCCAGCGGGCTGTGCTGAGTGACCAGACACAGACCACGCTGTGGTTTATGGCAGTGTCCTGGCCCAGTGGGCTGTGCTGTGTGACCAGACACAGATCACGCTATGATTTATGACAGTGTCCGGGCCCAGCGGGCTGTGCTGAGTGACCAGGCATAGACCACGCTGTGGTTTATGTCAGTGTCCGGGCCCAGCGGGCTGTGCTGAGCGACCAGACAGAGACCACGCTGTGGTTTATGTCAGTGTCCGGGCCCAGTGGGCTACACTGACCGACCAGACACAGACCACGAGGTGGTTTATGTCAGTGTCCGGGCCCAGTGGGCTGTGCTGTGCGACCAGACACAGACCACGCTGTGGTTTATGGCACCAGACACAGACCACGATGTGGTTTATGGCGGTGTCCGGATCCAGTGGGCTACGCGGAGTGACCAGACACAGACCACGCTGTGGTTTATCGCAGTGTCCGGGCCCAGTGGGCTGTGCTGAGTGACCAGACACAGACCACGCTGTGGTTTATGACAGTGTCCGGGCCCAGTCTGCTACACTGAGCGACCAGACACAGACCACGCTGTGGTTTATGGCAGTGTCCGGGCCCAGCGGGCTGTGCTGAGCGACCAGACACAGACCATGCTGTGGTTTATGGCACCAGACACAGACCACGATGTGGTTTATGGCGGTGTCCGGATCCAGTGGGCTACGCGGAGTGACCAGACACAGACCACGCTGTGGTTTATCGCAGTGTCCGGGCCCAGTGGGCTGTGCTGAGTGACCAGACACAGACCACGCTATGGTTTATGACAGTGTCCGGGCCCAGAGGGCTGTGCTGAGCGACCAGGCATAGACCACGCTGTGGTTTATGGCAGTGTCCGGGCCCAGTCTGCTACACTGAGCGACCAGACACAGACCACGCTGTGGTTTATGGCAGTGTCCGGGCCCAGCGGGCTGTGCTGAGCGACCAGCCACAGACCATGCTGTGGTTTATGGCACCAGACACAGACCACGCTGTGGTTTATGGCGGTGTCCGGACCCAGCGGGCTGTGCTGAGCGACCAGACACAGACCACGCTGTGGTTTATGACAGTGTCCGGGCCCAGCGGGCTGTGCTGAGTGACCAGACACAGACCACGCTGTGGTTTATGGCAGTGTCCGGGCCCAGCGGGCTGTGCTGAGTGACCAGACACAGATCACGCTGTGGTTTATGACAGTGTCCGGGCCCAGCGGGCTGTGATGAGCGACCAGGCACAGACCACGCTGTGGTTTATGTCAGTGTCCGGGCCCAGCGGTCTGTGCTGAGCGACCAGACACAGACCACGCTGTGGTTTATGTCAGTGTCCAGGCCCAGTGGGCTACACTGAGCGACCAGACACAGACCACGCTGTGGTTTATGTCAGTGTCCGGGCCCAGCGGGCTGTGCTGAGTGACCAGACACAGACCACGCTGTGGTTTATGGCAGTGTCCGGGCCCAGCGGGCTGTGCTGAGCGACTACACACAGACCACGCTGTGGTTTATGGCAGTGTCCGGGCCCAGCGGGCTGTGCTGAGCGACCAGACACAGACCATGCTGTGGTTTATGGCAACAGACACAGACCACACTGTGGTTTATGTCAGTGTCCGGGCACAGCGGGATGTGCTGAGCGACCAGACACAGACCACGCTGTGGTTTATGTCATTGTCCGGGCCCAGCGGGCTGTGCTGAGGGACCAGACACAGACCATGCTGTGGTTTATGGCACCAGACACAGACCACGCTGTGGTTTATGGCGGTGTCCGGACCCAGTGCGCTACGCGGAGTGACCAGACACAGACCACCCTGTGGTTTATGGCAATGTCCGGGTCCAGCGGGCCACGCTGAGCGACCAGACACAGAGCACGCTGTGGTTTATGGCAGTGTCCGGGCCCAGTGGGCTACACTGAGCGACCAGATACAGACCACACTGTGGTTTATGTCAGTGTCCGGGCCCAGCGGGCTGTGCTGAGCGACCAGACACAGACCACGCTGTGGTTTATGTCAGTGTCCGAGCCCAGAGGGCTGTGCTGAGCGACCAGACACAGACCATGCTGTGGTTTATGGCACCAGACACAGACCACGCTGTGGTTTTTGGCGGTGTCCGGACCCAGTGGGCTGCGCGGAGCGACCAGACACAGACCACGCTGTGGTTTATGGCAGTGTCCGGATCAAGCGGGCTGTGCTGAGCGACCAGACACAGACCATGCTGTGGTTTATGACAGTGTCCGGGCCCAGCGGGCTGTGCTGAGTGACCAGACACATACCACGTTGTGGTTTATGGCAGTGTCCGGGCCCAGTGGGCTGTGCTGTGTGACCAGACACAGATCACGCTATGATTTATGACAGTGTCCGGGCCCAGCGGGCTGTGCTGAGTGACCAGGCATAGACCACGCTGTGGTTTATGTCAGTGTCCGGGCCCAGCGGGCTGTGCTGAGCGACCAGACACAGACCACGCTGTGGTTTATGTCAGTGTCCGGGCCCAGTGGGCTGTGCTGAGCGACCAGACACAGACCACGCTGTGGTTTATGTCAGTGTCCGGGGCCAGCGGGCTGTGCTGAGCGACCAGACACAGACCACGCTGTGGTTTTTGACAGTGTCCGGGCGCAGTGGGCTGTGATGAGCGACCAGGCACAGACCACGCTGTGGTTTATGTCAGTGTCCGGGTCCAGCGGTCTGCGCTGAGCGACCAGACACAGACCACGATGTGGTTTATGGCAGTGTCCGGGCCCAGTGCGCTACACTGAGCGACCAGACACAGACCACGCTGTGGTTTATGGCAGTGTCCGGGCCCAGCGGGCTGTGCTGAGTGGCCAGACACAGACCACGCTGTGGTTTATGGCAGTGTCCGGGCCCAGCGGGCTGTGCTGAGCGACCAGACACAGACCACGCTGTGGTTTATGGCAGTGTCCGGGCCCAGCGGGCTGTGCTGAGCAACCAGACACAGACCATGCTGTGGTTTATGGCACCAGACACAGACCACGATGTGGTTTATGTCAGTGTCCGGGCCGAGCGGGCTGTGCTGAGCGACCAGACACAGACCACGCTGTGGTTTATGTCAGTGTCCGGGCCCAGCGGGCTGTGCTGAGCGACCAGACACAGACCATGCAGTGGTTTACGGCACCAGACACAGACCACGCTGTGGTTCATGGCGGTGTCCGGACCCAGTGGGCTACGCGCAGTGACCAGACACAGACCACGCTGTGGTTTATGGCAGTGTCCGGGCCCAGCGGGCTGTGCTGAGCGACCAGACACAGACCACGCTGTGGTTTATGACAGTGTCCGGGCCAACCGGGCTGTGCTGCGTGACCAGACACAGACCACGCTGTGGTTTATGGCAGTGTCCGGGTCCAGCGTCTATGCTGAGCGACCAGACACAGACCACGCTGTGGTTTATGGCAGTGTCCGGGCGCAGTGGGCTACACTGAGCGACCAGATACAGACCACACTGTGGTTTATGTCAGTGTCCGGGCCCAGCGGGCTGTGCTGAGTGGACAAACACAGACCACGCAGTGGTCTATGTCAGTGTCCGGGGCCAGCGGGCTGTGCTGAGCGACCAGAAACAGACCACGCTGTGGTTTATGACAGTGTCCGGGCCCAGCGGGCTGTGATGAGCGACCTGACACAGACCACCCTGTGGTTTATGTCAGTGTCAGGGCCCAGCGGGCTGTGCTGAGTGACCAGACACAGACCACGCTGTGGTTTATGGCAGTGTCCGGGCCCAGCGGGCTGTGCTGAGCGACAAGACACAGACCACGCTGTGGTTTATGGCAGTGTCCGGGCCCAGCGGGCTGTGCTGAGCGACCAGACACAGACCATGCTGTGGTTTATGGCAATAGATACAGACCACGATGTGGTTTATGTCAGTGCCCAGGCACAGCGGGATGCGCTGAGCGACCAGACACAGACCACGCTGTGGTTTATGTCAGTGTCCGGGCCCAGCGGGCTGTGCTGAGGGACCAGACACAGACCATGCTGTGGTTTATGGCACCAGACACAGACCACGCTGTGGTTTATGGCGGTGTCCGGACCAGTGGGCTACGCGGAGTGACCAGACACAGACCACGCTGTGGTTTATGGCACCAGACACAGACCACGCTGTGGTTTATGGCGGTGTCCGGACCAGTGGGCTACGCGGAGTGACCAGACACAGACCATGCTGTGGTTTATGGCACCAGACACAGACCACGCTGTGGTTTATGGCGGTGTCCGGACCCAGTGCGCTACGCGGAGTGACCAGACACAGACCACCCTGTGGTTTATGGCAATGTCCGGGTCCAGCGGGCCACGCTGAGCGACCAGACACAGAGCACGCTGTGGTTTATGGCAGTGTCCGGGCCCAGTGGGCTACACTGAGCGACCAGATACAGACCACACTGTGGTTTATGTCAGTGTCCGGGCCCAGCGGGCTGTGCTGAGCGACCAGACACAGACCACGCTGTGGTTTATGTCAGTGTCCGAGCCCAGAGGGCTGTGCTGAGCGACCAGACACAGACCATGCTGTGGTTTATGGCACCAGACACAGACCACGCTGTGGTTTTTGGCGGTGTCCGGACCCAGTGGGCTGCGCGGAGCGACCAGACACAGACCACGCTGTGGTTTATGGCAGTGTCCGGATCAAGCGGGCTGTGCTGAGCGACCAGACACAGACCATGCTGTGGTTTATGACAGTGTCCGGGCCCAGCGGGCTGTGCTGAGTGACCAGACACATACCACGTTGTGGTTTATGGCAGTGTCCGGGCCCAGTGGGCTGTGCTGTGTGACCAGACACAGATCACGCTATGATTTATGACAGTGTCCGGGCCCAGCGGGCTGTGCTGAGTGACCAGGCATAGACCACGCTGTGGTTTATGTCAGTGTCCGGGCCCAGCGGGCTGTGCTGAGCGACCAGACACAGACCACGCTGTGGTTTATGTCAGTGTCCGGGCCCAGTGGGCTGTGCTGAGCGACCAGACACAGACCACGCTGTGGTTTATGTCAGTGTCCGGGGCCAGCGGGCTGTGCTGAGCGACCAGACACAGACCACGCTGTGGTTTTTGACAGTGTCCGGGCGCAGTGGGCTGTGATGAGCGACCAGGCACAGACCACGCTGTGGTTTATGTCAGTGTCCGGGTCCAGCGGTCTGCGCTGAGCGACCAGACACAGACCACGATGTGGTTTATGGCAGTGTCCGGGCCCAGTGCGCTACACTGAGCGACCAGACACAGACCACGCTGTGGTTTATGGCAGTGTCCGGGCCCAGCGGGCTGTGCTGAGTGGCCAGACACAGACCACGCTGTGGTTTATGGCAGTGTCCGGGCCCAGCGGGCTGTGCTGAGCGACCAGACACAGACCACGCTGTGGTTTATGGCAGTGTCCGGGCCCAGCGGGCTGTGCTGAGCAACCAGACACAGACCATGCTGTGGTTTATGGCACCAGACACAGACCACGATGTGGTTTATGTCAGTGTCCGGGCCCAGCGGGCTGTGCTGAGCGACCAGACACAGACCACGCTGTGGTTTATGTCAGTGTCCGGGCCCAGCGGGCTGTGCTGAGCGACCAGACACAGACCATGCAGTGGTTTACGGCACCAGACACAGACCACGCTGTGGTTCATGGCGGTGTCCGGACCCAGTGGGCTACGCGCAGTGACCAGACACAGACCACGCTGTGGTTTATGGCAGTGTCCGGGCCCAGCGGGCTGTGCTGAGCGACCAGACACAGACCACGCTGTGGTTTATGACAGTGTCCGGGCCAACCGGGCTGTGCTGCGTGACCAGACACAGACCACGCTGTGGTTTATGGCAGTGTCCGGGTCCAGCGTCTATGCTGAGCGACCAGACACAGACCACGCTGTGGTTTATGGCAGTGTCCGGGCGCAGTGGGCTACACTGAGCGACCAGATACAGACCACACTGTGGTTTATGTCAGTGTCCGGGCCCAGCGGGCTGTGCTGAGTGGACAAACACAGACCACGCAGTGGTCTATGTCAGTGTCCGGGGCCAGCGGGCTGTGCTGAGCGACCAGAAACAGACCACGCTGTGGTTTATGACAGTGTCCGGGCCCAGCGGGCTGTGATGAGCGACCTGACACAGACCACCCTGTGGTTTATGTCAGTGTCAGGGCCCAGCGGGCTGTGCTGAGTGACCAGACACAGACCACGCTGTGGTTTATGGCAGTGTCCGGGCCCAGCGGGCTGTGCTGAGCGACAAGACACAGACCACGCTGTGGTTTATGGCAGTGTCCGGGCCCAGCGGGCTGTGCTGAGCGACCAGACACAGACCATGCTGTGGTTTATGGCAATAGATACAGACCACGATGTGGTTTATGTCAGTGCCCAGGCACAGCGGGATGCGCTGAGCGACCAGACACAGACCACGCTGTGGTTTATGTCAGTGTCCGGGCCCAGCGGGCTGTGCTGAGGGACCAGACACAGACCATGCTGTGGTTTATGGCACCAGACACAGACCACGCTGTGGTTTATGGCGGTGTCCGGACCAGTGGGCTACGCGGAGTGACCAGACACAGACCACGCTGTGGTTTATGGCAGTGTCCGGGCCCAGCGGGTTGTGCTGAGCGACCAGACACAGACCACGTTGTGGTTTATGACAGTGTCCGGGCCCAGCGGGCTGTGCTGCGTGACCAGACACAGACCACGCTGTGGTTTATGGCAGTGTCCGGGTCCAGCGGGCTACGCTGAGCGACCAGACACAGACCACGCTGTGGTTTATGGCAGTGTCCGGGCCCAGTGGGCTACACTGAGCGACCAGACACAGACCACGCTGTGGTTTATGGCAGTGTCCGGCTCCAGCGGGCTATGCTGAGCGACCAGACACAGACCACGCTGTGGTTTATGGCAGCGTCCTGGCCCAGTGGGCTACACTGAGCGACCAGATACAGACCACACTGTGGTTTATGTCAGTGTCCGGGCCCAGCGGGCTGTGCTGAGTGGACAAACACAGACCACGCAGTGGTTTATGTCAGTGTCCGGGGCCAGCGGGCCGTGCTGAGCGACCAGAAACAGACCACGCTGTGGTTTATGACAGTGTCCGGGCCCAGCGGGCTGTGATGAGCGACCAGGCACAGACCACGCTGTGGTTTATGTCAGTGTCCGGGCCCAGCGGGCTGTGCTGAGCGAACAGACACAGACCACGCTGTGGTTTATGGTAGTGTCCGGGCCCAGCGGGCTACACTGAGCGACCAGACACAGACCACGCTGTGGTTTATGTCAGTGTCCGGGCCCAGCGGGCTGTGCTGAGTGACCAGACATAGACCACGCTGTGGTTTATGGCAGTGTCCGGGCCCAGCGGTCTGTGCTGAGCGACAAGACGCAGACCACGCTGTGGTTTATGGCAGTGTCCGGGCCCAGCGGGCTGTGCTGAGCGACCAGACACAGACCATTCTGTGGTTTATGGCAACAGACACAGACCACGATGTGGTTTATGTCAGTGCCCGGGCACAGCGGGATGTGCTGAGCGACCAGACACAGACCACACTGTGGTTTAGGTCAGTGTCCGGGCCCAGCGGGCTGTGCTGAGCGACCAGACACAGACCACGCTGTGGTTTATGTCAGTGTCCGAGCCCAGAGGGCTGTGCTGAGCGACCAGACACAGACCATGCTGTGGTTTATGGCACCAGACACAGACCACGCTGTGGTTTTTGGCGGTGTCCGGACCCAGTGGGCTACGCGGAGTGACCAGACACAGACCACGCTGTGGTTTATGGCAGTGTCCGGGCCCAGCGGGCTGTGCTGAGCGACCAGACACAGACCATGCTGTGGTTTATGACAGTGTCCGGGCCCAGCGGGCTGTGCTGAGTGACCAGACACAGACCACGCTGTGGTTTATGGCAGTGTCCGGGCCCAGTGGGCTGTGCTGTGTGACCAGACACAGATCACGCTATGATTTATGACAGTGTCCGAGCCCAGCGGGCTGTGCTGAGTGACCAGGCATAGACCACGCTGTGGTTTATGTCAGTGTCCGGGCCCAGTGGGCTACACTGACCGACCAGACACAGACCACGATGTGGTTTATGTCAGTGTCCGGGCCCAGTGGGCTGTGCTGAGCGACCAGACACAGACCACGCTGTGGTTTATGGCAGTGTCCGGGCCCAGCGGGCTGTGCTGAGCGACCAGACACAGACCATGCTGTGGTTTATGGCACCAGACACAAACCACGCTGTGGTTTATGTCAGTGTCCGGGCCCAGTGGGCTACACTGACCGACCAGACACAGACCACGATGTGGTTTATGTCAGTGTCCGGGCCCAGTGGGCTGTGCTGAGCGACCAGACACAGACCACGCAGTGGTTTATGTCAGTGTCCGGGGCCAGCGGGCTGTGCTGAGCGACCAGAAACAGACCACGCTGTGGTTTATGACAGTGTCCGGGCCCAGCGGGCTGTGATGAGCGACCAGGCACAGACCACGCTGTGGTTTATGTCAGTGTCCGGGCCCAGCGGTCTGTGCTGAGCGACCAGACACAGACCACGCTGTGGTTTATGGCAGTGTCCGGGCCCAGCGGGCTGTGCTGAGCGACAAGACACAGACCACGCTGTGGTTTATGGCAGTGTCCGGGCCCAGTGGGCTACACTGAGCGACGAGACACAGACCACGCTGTGGTTTATGTCAGTGTCCGGGCCCAGCGGGCTGTGCTGAGTGACCAGACACAGACCACGCTGTGGTTTATGGCAACAGACACAGACCACGATGTGGTTTATGTCAGTACCCGGGCACAGCGGGATGTGCTGAGCGATCAGACACAGACCACGCTGTGGTTTATGGCAGTGTCCGGGCCCAGTGGGCTACACTGAGCGACGAGACACAGACCACGCTGTGGTTTATGTCAGTGTCCGGGCCCAGCGGGCTCTGCTGAGGGACCAGACACAGACCATGCTGTGGTTTATGGCACCAGACACAGACCACGCTGTGGTTTATGGCGGTGTCCGGACCCAGTGGGCTACGCGGAGTGACCAGACACAGACCACGCTGTGGTTTATGGCAGTGTCCGGGCCCAGCGGGCTGTGCTGAGCGACCAGACACAGACCACGTTGTGGTTTATGACAGTGTCCGGGCCCAGCGGGCTGTGCTGCGTGACCAGACACAGACCACGCTGTGGTTTATGGCAGTGTCCGGGTCCAGCGGGCTACGCTGAGCGACCAGACACAGACCACGCTGTGGTTTATGGCAGTGTCCGGGCCCAGTGGGCTACACTGAGCGACCAGATACAGACCACACTGTGGTTTATGTCAGTGTCCGGGCCCAGCGGGCTGTGCTGAGCGACCAGACACAGACCACGCTGTGGTTTATGTCAGTGTCCGAGCCCAGAGGGCTGTGCTGAGCGACCAGACACAGACCATGCTGTGGTTTATGGCACCAGACACAGACCACGCTGTGGTTTTTGGCGGGGTCCGGACCCAGTGGGCTACGCGGAGTGACCAGACACAGACCACGCTGTGGTTTATGGCAGTGTCCGGGCCCAGCGGGCTGTGCTGAGCGACCAGACACAGACCATGCTGTGGTTTATGACAGTGTCCGGGTCCAGCGGGCTGTGCTGAGTGACCAGACACAGACCACGCTGTGGTTTATGGCAGTGTCCGGGCCCAGTGGGCTGTGCTGTGTGACCAGACACAGATCACGCTATGATTTATGACAGTGTCCGGGCCCAGCGGGCTGTGCTGAGTGACCAGGCATAGACCACGCTGTGGTTTATGGCAGTGTCCGGGCCCAGCGGGCTGTTCTGAGCGACCAGACACAGACCACGCTGTGGTTTATGTCAGTGTCCGGGCCCAGTGGGCTACACTGACCGACCAGACACAGACCACGATGTGGTTTATGTCAGTGTCCGGGCCCAGTGGGCTGTGCTGAGCGACCAGACACAGACCACGCTGTGGTTTATGGCAGTGTCCGGGCCCAGCGGGCTGTGCTGAGCGACCAGACACAGACCATGCTGTGGTTTATGGCACCAGACACAGACCACGCTGTGGTTTATGGCGGTGTCCGGACCCAGTGGGTTACGCGGAGTGACCAGACACAGACCACGCTGTGGTTTATGGCAGTGTCCGGGTCCAGCGGGCTATGCTGAGCGACTAGACACAGACCACGCTGTGGTTTATGGCAGTGTCCGGGCCCAGTGGGCTACACTGAGCGACCAGATACAGACCACACTGTGGTTTATGTCAGTGTCCGGGCCCAGCGGGCTGTGCTGAGTGGACAAACACAGACCACGCAGTGGTTTATGTCAGTGTCCGGGGCCAGCGGGCTGTGCTGAGCGACCAGGCACAGACCACGCTGTGGTTTAAGTCAGTGTCCGGGCCCAGCGGTCTGTGCTGAGCGACCAGACACAGACCACGCTGTGGTTTATGACAGTGTCCGGGCCCAGCGGTCTGTGCTGAGCGACCAGACACAGACCACGCTGTGGTTTATGACAGTGTCCGGGCCCAGCGGGCTGTGATGAGCGACCAGGCACAGACCACGCTGTGGTTTATGTCAGTGTCCGGGCCCAGCGGTCTGTGCTGAGCGACCAGAAACAGACCACGCTGTGGTTTATGACAGTGTCCGGGCCCAGCGGGCTGTGATGAGCGACCAGGCACAGACCACGCTGTGGTTTATGTCTGTGTCCGGGCCCAGCGGGCTGTGCTGAGTGGACAAACACAGACCACGCAGTGGTTTATGTCAGTGTCCGGGGCCAGCGGGCTGTGCTGAGCGACCAGAAACAGACCACCCTGTGGTTTATGTCAGTGTCTGGGCCCAGCGGGCTGTGCTGAGTGACCAGACACAGACCACGCTGTGGTTTATGGCAGTGTCCGGGCCCCGCGGGCTGTGCTGAGCGACAAGACACAGACCACGCTGTGGTTTATGGCAGTGTCCGGGCCCAGCGGGCTGTGCTGATCGACCAGACACAGACCTCGCTGTGGTTTATGTCAGTGCCCGGGCACCGCGGGATGTGCTGAGCGACCAGACACAGACCACGCTGTGGTTTATGTCAGTGTCCGGGCCCAGCGGGCTGTGCTGAGGGACCAGACACAGACCATGCTGTGGTTTATGGCACCAGACACAGACCACGCTGTGGTTTATGGCGGTGTCCGGACCCAGTGGGCTATGCTGAGCGACCAGACACAGACCACGCTGTGGTTTATGGCAGCGTCCGGGCCCAGTGGGCTACACTGAGCGACCAGATACAGACCACACTGTGGTTTATGTCAGTGTCCGGGTCCAGCGGGCTATGCTGAGCGGACAAACACAGACCACGCTGTGGTTTATGACAGTGTCCGGGCCCAGCGGGCTGTGCTGAGTGGACAAACACAGACCACGCAGTGGTTTATGTCAGTGTTCGGGGCCAGCGGGCCGTGCTGAGCGACCAGAAACAGACCACGCTGTGGTTTGTGACAGTGTCCGGGCCCAGCGGGCTGTGCTGAGTGGACAAACACAGACCACGCAGTGGTTTATGTCAGTGTCCGGGGCCAGCGGGCCGTGCTGAGCGACCAGAAACAGACCACGCTGTGGTTTATGACAGTGTCCGGGCCCAGCGGGCTGTGATGAGCGACCAGGCACAGACCACGCTGTGGTTTATGTCAGTGTCCGGGCCCAGCGGTCTGTGCTGAGCGACCAGACACAGACCACGATGTGGTTTATGGCACCAGACACAGACCACGCTGTGGTTTATGGCAGTGTCCAGGCCCAGTGGGCTACACTGAGGGACCAGACACAGACCACGCTGTGGTTTATGGCAGTGTCCGGGCCCAGCGGGCTGTGCTGAGCGACAAGACACAGACCACGCTGTGGTTTATGGCAGTGTCCGGGCCCAGCGGGCTGTGCTGAGCGACCAGACACAGACCATGCTGTGGTTTATGGCAACAGACACAGACCACGATGTGGTTTATGTCAGTGCCCGGGCACAGCGAGATGTGCTGAGCGACCAGACACATACCACGCTGTGGTTTATGTCAGTGTCCGGGCCCAGCGGGCTGTGCTGAAGGGACCAGACACAGACCATGCTGTGGCTTATGGCACCAGACACAGACCACGCTGTGGTTTATGGCGGTGTCCGGACCCAGTGGGCTACGCGGAGTGACCAGACACAGACCACGCTGTGGTTTATGGCAGTGTCCGGGCCCAGCGGGCTGTGCTGAGCGACCAGACACAGACCACGTTGTGGTTTATGACAGTGTCCGGGCCCAGCGGGCTGCGCTGCGTGACCAGACACAGACCACGCTGTGGTTTATGGCAGTGTCCGGGTCCAGCGGGCTACGCTGAGCGACCAGACACAGACCACGTTGTGGTTTATGGCAGTGTCCGGGCCCAGTGGGCTACACTGAGCGACCAGATACAGACCACACTGTGGTTTATGTCAGTGTCCGGGCCCAGCGGGCTGTGCTGAGCGACCAGACACAGACCACGCTCTGGTTTATGTCAGTGTCCGAGCCCAGAGGGCTGTGCTGAGCGACCAGACACAGACCATGCTGTGGTTTATGGCACCAGACACAGACCACGCTGTGGTTTTTGGCGGTGTCCGGACCCAGTGGGCTACGAGGAGTGACCAGACACAGACCACGATGTGGTTTATGGCAGTGTCCGGGCCCAGCGGGCTGTGCTGAGCGACCAGACACAGACCATGCTGTGGTTTATGACAGTGTCCGGGCCCAGCAGCCTGTGCTGAGTGACCAGACACAGACCACGCTGTGGTTTATGGCAGTGTCCGGGCGAAGTGGGCTGTGCTGTGTGACCAGACACAGATCACGCTATGATTTATGACAGTGTCCGGGCCCAGCGGGCTGTGCTGAGTGACCAGGCATAGACCACGCTGTGGTTTATGTCAGTGTCCGGGCCCAGCGGGCTGTGCTGAGCGACCAGACACAGACCACGCTGTGGTTTATGTCAGTGTCCGGGCCCAGTGGGCTACACTGACCGACCAGACACAGACCACGATGTGGTTTATGTCAGTGTCCGGGCCCAGTGGGCTGTGCTGAGCGACCAGACACAGACCACGCTGTGGTTTATGGCAGTGTCCGGGCCCAGCGGGCTGTGCTGAGCGACCAGACACAGACCATGCTGTGGTTTATGGCACCAGACACAAACCACGCTGTGGTTTATGGCGGTGTCCGGACCCAGTGGGCTACGCGGAGTGACCAGACACAGACCACGATGTGGTCTATGGCAGTGTCCGGGCCCAGCGGGCTGTGCTGAGCGACCAGACACAGACCACGCTGTGGTTTATGGCAGTGTCCGGGCCCAGTCTGCTACACTGAGCGACCAGACACAGACCACGCTGTGGTTTATGGCAGTGTCCGGGCCCAGTAGGCTGTGCTGAGTGACCAGACACAGACCTCGCTGTGGTTTATGACAGTGTCCGGGCCCAGCGGGCTGTGCTGAGTGACCAGACACAGATCACGCTGTGGTTTATGACAGTGTCCGGGCCCACCGGACTGTGCTGAGCGACCAGACACAGACCACGCTGTGGTTTAAGACAGTGTCCGGGCCAATCGGGCTGTGCTGAGCGACCAGGCACAGATCACGCTGTGGTTTATGGCAGTGTCCGGGCCCAGCGGGCTGTGCTGAGCGACCAGACATAGACCACGCTGTGGTTTATGTCAGTGTTCGGGCCAATCGGGCTGTGCTGAGCGACCAGGCACAGACCACGCTGTGGTTTATGGCAGTGTCCGGGCCCAGCGGGCTGTGCTGAGCGACCAGACACAGACCACGCCGTGGTTTATGGCAGTGTCCGGGCCCAGTGGGCTACACTGAGCGACCAGACACAGACCACGCTGTGGTTTATGTCAGTGTCCGGGCCCAGCGGGCTGTGCTGAGCGACCAGACACAGACCACGCTGCGGCTTATGGCAGTGTCCGGGCCCAGCGGGCTGTGCTGAGCGACCAGACACAGAGCATGCTGTGGTTTATGGCACCAGACACAGACCACGATGTGGTTTATGTCATGCCCGGGGACAGCGGGCTGTGCTGAGCGACCAGACACAGACCACGCTGTGGTTTATGTCAGTGTCCGGGCCCAGCGGGCTGTGCTGAGTGACCAGACACGGACCTCGCTGTGGTTTATGACAGTGTCCGGCCCAGCGGGCTGTGCTGAGTGACCAGACACAGACCACGCTGTGGTTTATGTCAGTGTCCGGGCCCAGCGGGCTGTGCTGAGTGACCAGACACGGACCTCGCTGTGGTTTATGACAGTGTCCGGCCCAGCGGGCTGTGCTGAGTGACCAGACACAGACCACGCTGTGGTTTATAACAGTGTCCGGGCCCAGCGGGCTGTGCTGAGCGACCAGACACAGACCACGCTGTGGTTTAAGACAGTGTCCGGGCCCAGCGGGCTGTGCTGAGCGACCAGACACAGACCACGCTGTGGTTTAAGACAGTGTCCGGGCCCAGCGGGCTGTGCTGAGCGACCAGACACAGACCACGCTCTGGTTTATGGCAGTGTCCGGGCCCAGCGGGCTGTGCTGAGCGACCAGACACAGACCATGCTGTGGTTTATGGCACCAGACACAGACCACGATGTGGTTTATGTCAGTGTCCGGGCACAGCGGGCTGTGCTGAGCGACCAGACACAGACCACGCTGTGGTTTATGTCAGTTTCCGGGCCCAGCGGGATGTGCTGAGCGACCAGACACAGACCATGCTGTGGTTTATGGCACCAAACATAGACCACGCTGCGGGTTATGGCGGTGTCCGGACCCAGTAGGCTACGCGGAGTGACCAGACACAGACCACGCTGTGGTTTATGTCAGTGTCCGGGCCCAGCGGGCTGTGCTGAGCGACCAGACACAGACCACGCTGTGGTTTTTGTCAGTGTCCGGGCCCAGCAGGCTGTGCTGAGCGACCAGACACAGACCATGCTGTGGTTTATGTCAGTGTCCGGGCCCAGCAGGCTGTGCTGAGCGACCAGACACAGACCATGCTGTGGTTTATGGCACCAGACACAGACCACGCTGTGGTTTATGACAGTGTCCGGGCCCAGCGGGCTGTGCTGAGCGACCAGACACAGAACACGCTGTGGTTTATGACAGTGTCCGGGCCCAGCGGGCTGTGCTGAGTGACCAGACACAGACCACGCTGTGGTTTATGACAGTGTCCGGGCCCAGCGGGCTGTGCTGAGCGACCAGACACAGACCACGTTGTGGTTTATGACAGTGTCCGGGCCCAGCGGGCTGCGCTGCGTGACCAGACACAGACCACGCTGTGGTTTATGGCAGTGTCCGGGTCCAGTGGGCTACGCTGAGCGACCAGACACAGACCACGTTGTGGTTTATGGCAGTGTCCGGGCCCAGTGGGCTACACTGAGCGACCAGATACAGACCACACTGTGGTTTATGTCAGTGTCCGGGCCCAGCGGGCTGTGCTGAGCGACCAGACACAGACCACGCTCTGGTTTATGTCAGTGTCCGAGCCCAGAGGGCTGTGCTGAGCGACCAGACACAGACCATGCTGTGGTTTATGGCACCAGACACAGACCACGCTGTGGTTTTTGGCGGTGTCCGGACCCAGTGGGCTACGCGGAGTGACCAGACACAGACCACGCTGTGGTTTATGGCAGTGTCCGGGCCCAGCGGGCTGTGCTGAGCGACCAGACACAGACCATGCTGTGGTTTATGACAGTGTCCGGGCCCAGCAGGCTGTGCTGAGTGACCAGACACAGACCACGCTGTGGGTTATGGCAGTGTCCGGGCGAAGTGGGCTGTGCTGTGTGACCAGACACAGATCACGCTATGATTTATGACAGTGTCCGGGCCCAGCGGGCTGTGCTGAGTGACCAGGCATAGACCACGCTGTGGTTTATGTCAGTGTCCGGGCCCAGCGGGCTGTGCTGAGCGACCAGACACAGACCACGCTGTGGTTTATGTCAGTGTCCGGGCCCAGTGGGCTACACTGACCGACCAGACACAGACCACGATGTGGTTTATGTCAGTGTCCGGGCCCAGTGGGCTGTGCTGAGCGACCAGACACAGACCACGCTGTGGTTTATGGCAGTGTCCGGGCCCAGCGGGCTGTGCTGAGCGACCAGACACAGACCATGCTGTGGTTTATGGCACCAGACACAAACCACGCTGTGGTTTATGGCGGTGTCCGGACCCAGTGGGCTACGCGGAGTGACCAGACACAGACCACGATGTGGTCTATGGCAGTGTCCGGGCCCAGCGGGCTGTGCTGAGCGACCAGACACAGACCACGCTGTGGTTTATGGCAGTGTCCGGGCCCAGTCTGCTACACTGAGCGACCAGACACAGACCACGCTGTGGTTTATGGCAGTGTCCGGGCCCAGTAGGCTGTGCTGAGTGACCAGACACAGACCTCGCTGTGGTTTATGACAGTGTCCGGGCCCAGCGGGCTGTGCTGAGTGACCAGACACAGATCACGCTGTGGTTTATGACAGTGTCCGGGCCCACCGGACTGTGCTGAGCGACCAGACACAGACCACGCTGTGGTTTAAGACAGTGTCCGGGCCAATCGGGCTGTGCTGAGCGACCAGGCACAGATCACGCTGTGGTTTATGGCAGTGTCCGGGCCCAGCGGGCTGTGCTGAGCGACCAGACATAGACCACGCTGTGGTTTATGTCAGTGTTCGGGCCAATCGGGCTGTGCTGAGCGACCAGGCACAGACCACGCTGTGGTTTATGGCAGTGTCCGGGCGCAGCGGGCTGTGCTGAGCGACCAGACACAGACCACGCCGTGGTTTATGGCAGTGTCCGGGCCCAGTGGGCTACACTGAGCGACCAGACACAGACCACGCTGTGGTTTATGTCAGTGTCCGGGCCCAGCGGGCTGTGCTGAGCGACCAGACACAGACCACGCTGCGGCTTATGGCAGTGTCCGGGCCCAGCGGGCTGTGCTGAGCGACCAGACACAGAGCATGCTGTGGTTTATGGCACCAGACACAGACCACGATGTGGTTTATGTCATGCCCGGGGACAGCGGGCTGTGCTGAGCGACCAGACACAGACCACGCTGTGGTTTATGTCAGTGTCCGGGCCCAGCGGGCTGTGCTGAGTGACCAGACACGGACCTCGCTGTGGTTTATGACAGTGTCCGGCCCAGCGGGCTGTGCTGAGTGACCAGACACAGACCACGCTGTGGTTTATGTCAGTGTCCGGGCCCAGCGGGCTGTGCTGAGTGACCAGACACGGACCTCGCTGTGGTTTATGACAGTGTCCGGCCCAGCGGGCTGTGCTGAGTGACCAGACACAGACCACGCTGTGGTTTATAACAGTGTCCGGGCCCAGCGGGCTGTGCTGAGCGACCAGACACAGACCACGCTGTGGTTTAAGACAGTGTCCGGGCCCAGCGGGCTGTGCTGAGCGACCAGACACAGACCACGCTGTGGTTTAAGACAGTGTCCGGGCCCAGCGGGCTGTGCTGAGCGACCAGACACAGACCACGCTCTGGTTTATGGCAGTGTCCGGGCCCAGCGGGCTGTGCTGAGCGACCAGACACAGACCATGCTGTGGTTTATGGCACCAGACACAGACCACGATGTGGTTTATGTCAGTGTCCGGGCACAGCGGGCTGTGCTGAGCGACCAGACACAGACCACGCTGTGGTTTATGTCAGTTTCCGGGCCCAGCGGGATGTGCTGAGCGACCAGACACAGACCATGCTGTGGTTTATGGCACCAAACATAGACCACGCTGCGGGTTATGGCGGTGTCCGGATCCAGTAGGCTACGCGGAGTGACCAGACACAGACCACGCTGTGGTTTATGTCAGTGTCCGGGCCCAGCGGGCTGTGCTGAGCGACCAGACACAGACCACGCTGTGGTTTTTGTCAGTGTCCGGGCCCAGCAGGCTGTGCTGAGCGACCAGACACAGACCATGCTGTGGTTTATGTCAGTGTCCGGGCCCAGCAGGCTGTGCTGAGCGACCAGACACAGACCATGCTGTGGTTTATGGCACCAGACACTGACCACGCTGTGGTTTATGACAGTGTCCGGGCCCAGCGGGCTGTGCTGAGCGACCAGACACAGAACACGCTGTGGTTTATGACAGTGTCCGGGCCCAGCGGGCTGTGCTGAGTGACCAGACACAGACCACGCTGTGGTTTATGACAGTGTCCGGGCCCAGCGGGCTGTGCTGAGTGACCAGGCATAGACCACGCTGTGGTTTATGTCAGTGTCCGGGCCCAGCGGGCTGTGCTGAGCGACCAGGCATAGACCACGCTGTGGTTTATGGCAGTGTCCGGGCCCAGCGGTCTGTGCTGAGTGACCAGGCATAGACCACGCTGTGGTTTATGGCAGTGTCCGGGCCCAGCGGTCTGTGCTGAGTGACCAGACACAGACCACGCTGTGGTTTATGTCAGTGTCCGGGCCCAGTGGGCTACACGGAGCGACCAGACACAGACCACGATGTGGTTTATGGCAGTGTCCGGGCCCAGCGGTCTGTGCTGAGTGACCAGACACAGACCACGCTGTGGTTTATGGCAGTGTCCGGGCCCAGCGGTCTGTGCTGAGTGACCAGACACAGACCACGCTGTGGTTTATGTCAGTGTCCGGTCCCAGCGGGCTACACTTAGCGACCAGACACAGTCCACGATGTCATTTATGACAGTGTCCGGGCCTAGTGGGCTGTGCTGAGCGACCAGACACAGACCACGCTGTGGTTTATGTCAGTGTCCGGGCCCAGCGGGCTGTGCTGAGCGACCAGACACAGACCATGCTGTGGTTTATGGCAGTGTCCGGGCCCAGTGGGCTACACTTAGCAACCAGACACAGACCACGATGTCATTTATGGCAGTGTCCGGGCCTAGTGGGCTGTGCTGAGCGACCAGACACAGACCACGCTGTGATTTATGTCAGTGTCCGGGCCCAGCGGGCTGTGCTGAGCGACCAGACACAGACCATGCTGTGGTTTATGGCACCAGACACAGACCACGCTGTGGTTTATGGCGGTGTCCGGACCCATTGGGCTACGCGGAGTGACCAGAAACAGACCACGATGTGGTCTATGGCAGTGTCCGGGCCCAGCGGGCTGTGCTGAGCGACCAGACACAGACCACGCTGTGGTTTATGGCAGTGTCTGGGCCCAGTGGGCTACACTGGGCGACCAGACACAGACCACGCTGTGGTTTATGGCAGTGTCCGGGCCCAGTGGGCTGTGCTGTGTGACCAGACACAGATCACGCTATGATTTATGACAGTGTCCGGGCCCAGCGGGCTGTGCTGAGTGACCAGGCATAGACCACGCTGTGGTTTATGTCAGTGTCCGGGCCCAGCGGGCTGTGCTGAGCGACCAGACACAGACCACGCTGTGGTTTATGTCAGTGTCCGGGCCCAGTGGGCTACACTGACCGACCAGACACAGACCACGATGTGGTTTATGTCAGTGTCCGGGCCCAGTGGGCTGTGCTGAGCGACCAGACACAGACCACGCTGTGGTTTATGGCAGTGTCCGGGCCCAGCGGGCTGTGCTGAGCGACCAGACACAGACCATGCTGTGGTTTATGGCACCAGACACAAACCACGCTGTGGTTTATGGCGGTGTCCGGACCCAGTGGGCTACGCGGAGTGACCAGACACAGACCACGATGTGGTCTATGGCAGTGTCCGGGCCCAGCGGGCTGTGCTGAGCGACCAGACACAGACCACGCTGTGGTTTATGGCAGTGTCCGGGCCCAGTCTGCTGCACTGAGCGACCAGACACAGACCACGCTGTGGTTTATGGCAGTGTCCGGGCCCAGTAGGCTGTGCTGAGTGACCAGACACAGACCTCGCTGTGGTTTATGACAGTGTCCGGGCCCAGCGGGCTGTGCTGAGTGACCAGACACAGATCACGCTGTGGTTTATGACAGTGTCCGGGCCCACCGGACTGTGCTGAGCGACCAGACACAGACCACGCTGTGGTTTAAGACAGTGTCCGGGCCAATCGGGCTGTGCTGAGCGACCAGGCACAGATCACGCTGTGGTTTATGGCAGTGTCCGGGCCCAGCGGGCTGTGCTGAGCGACCAGACATAGACCACGCTGTGGTTTATGTCAGTGTTCGGGCCAATCGGGCTGTGCTGAGCGACTAGGCACAGACCACGCTGTGGTTTATGGCAGTGTCCGGGCGCAGCGGGCTGTGCTGAGCGACCAGACACAGACCACGCCGTGGTTTATGGCAGTGTCCGGGCCCAGTGGGCTACACTGAGCGACCAGACACAGACCACGCTGTGGTTTATGTCAGTGTCCGGGCCCAGCGGGCTGTGCTGAGCGACCAGACACAGACCACGCTGCGGCTTATGGCAGTGTCCGGGCCCAGCGGGCTGTGCTGAGCGACCAGACACAGAGCATGCTGTGGTTTATGGCACCAGACACAGACCACGATGTGGTTTATGTCATGCCCGGGGACAGCGGGCTGTGCTGAGCGACCAGACACAGACCACGCTGTGGTTTATGTCAGTGTCCGGGCCCAGCGGGCTGTGCTGAGTGACCAGACACGGACCTCGCTGTGGTTTATGACAGTGTCCGGCCCAGCGGGCTGTGCTGAGTGACCAGACACAGACCACGCTGTGGTTTATGTCAGTGTCCGGGCCCAGCGGGCTGTGCTGAGTGACCAGACACGGACCTCGCTGTGGTTTATGACAGTGTCCGGCCCAGCGGGCTGTGCTGAGTGACCAGACACAGACCACGCTGTGGTTTATAACAGTGTCCGGGCCCAGCGGGCTGTGCTGAGCGACCAGACACAGACCACGCTGTGGTTTAAGACAGTGTCCGGGCCCAGCGGGCTGTGCTGAGCGACCAGACACAGACCACGCTCTGGTTTATGGCAGTGTCCGGGCCCAGCGGGCTGTGCTGAGCGACCAGACACAGACCATGCTGTGGTTTATGGCACCAGACACAGACCACGATGTGGTTTATGTCAGTGTCCGGGCACAGCGGGCTGTGCTGAGCGACCAGACACAGACCACGCTGTGGTTTATGTCAGTTTCCGGGCCCAGCGGGATGTGCTGAGCGACCAGACACAGACCATGCTGTGGTTTATGGCACCAAACATAGACCACGCTGCGGGTTATGGCGGTGTCCGGATCCAGTAGGCTACGCGGAGTGACCAGACACAGACCACGCTGTGGTTTATGTCAGTGTCCGGGCCCAGCGGGCTGTGCTGAGCGACCAGACACAGACCACGCTGTGGTTTTTGTCAGTGTCCGGGCCCAGCAGGCTGTGCTGAGCGACCAGACACAGACCATGCTGTGGTTTATGTCAGTGTCCGGGCCCAGCAGGCTGTGCTGAGCGACCAGACACAGACCATGCTGTGGTTTATGGCACCAGACACTGACCACGCTGTGGTTTATGACAGTGTCCGGGCCCAGCGGGCTGTGCTGAGCGACCAGACACAGAACACGCTGTGGTTTATGACAGTGTCCGGGCCCAGCGGGCTGTGCTGAGTGACCAGACACAGACCACGCTGTGGTTTATGACAGTGTCCGGGCCCAGCGGGCTGTGCTGAGTGACCAGGCATAGACCACGCTGTGGTTTATGTCAGTGTCCGGGCCCAGCGGGCTGTGCTGAGCGACCAGGCATAGACCACGCTGTGATTTATGGCAGTGTCCGGGCCCAGCGGTCTGTGCTGAGTGACCAGGCATAGACCACGCTGTGGTTTATGGCAGTGTCCGGGCCCAGCGGTCTGTGCTGAGTGACCAGACACAGACCACGCTGTGGTTTATGTCAGTGTCCGGGCCCAGTGGGCTACACGGAGCGACCAGACACAGACCACGATGTGGTTTATGGCAGTGTCCGGGCCCAGCGGTCTGTGCTGAGTGACCAGACACAGACCACGCTGTGGTTTATGGCAGTGTCCGGGCCCAGCGGTCTGTGCTGAGTGACCAGACACAGACCACGCTGTGGTTTATGTCAGTGTCCGGTCCCAGCGGGCTACACTTAGCGACCAGACACAGTCCACGATGTCATTTATGACAGTGTCCGGGCCTAGTGGGCTGTGCTGAGCGACCAGACACAGACCACGCTGTGGTTTATGTCAGTGTCCGGGCCCAGCGGGCTGTGCTGAGCGACCAGACACAGACCATGCTGTGGTTTATGGCAGTGTCCGGGCCCAGTGGGCTACACTTAGCGACCAGACACAGACCACGATGTCATTTATGGCAGTGTCCGGGCCTAGTGGGCTGTGCTGAGCGACCAGACACAGACCACGCTGTGGCTTATGTCAGTGTCCGGGCCCAGCGGGCTGTGCTGAGCGACCAGACACAGACCATGCTGTGGTTTATGGCACCAGATACAGACCACGCTGTGGTTTATGGCGGTGTCCGGACCCATTGGGCTACGCGGAGTGACCAGAAACAGACCACGATGTGGTCTATGGCAGTGTCCGGGCCCAGCGGGCTGTGCTGAGCGACCAGACACAGACCACGCTGTGGTTTATGGCAGTGTCTGGGCCCAGTGGGCTACACTGGGCGACCAGACACAGACCACGCTGTGGTTTATGGCAGTGTCCGGGCCCAGTGGGCTGTGCTGTGTGACCAGACACAGATCACGCTATGATTTATGACAGTGTCCGGGCCCAGCGGGCTGTGCTGAGTGACCAGGCATAGACCACGCTGTGGTTTATGTCAGTGTCCGGGCCCAGCGGGCTGTGCTGAGCGACCAGACACAGACCACGCTGTGGTTTATGTCAGTGTCCGGGCCCAGTGGGCTACACTGACCGACCAGACACAGACCACGATGTGGTTTATGTCAGTGTCCGGGCCCAGTGGGCTGTGCTGAGCGACCAGACACAGACCACGCTGTGGTTTATGGCAGTGTCCGGGCCCAGCGGGCTGTGCTGAGCGACCAGACACAGACCATGCTGTGGTTTATGGCACCAGACACAAACCACGCTGTGGTTTATGGCGGTGTCCGGACCCAGTGGGCTACGCGGAGTGACCAGACACAGACCACGATGTGGTCTATGGCAGTGTCCGGGCCCAGCGGGCTGTGCTGAGCGACCAGACACAGACCACGCTGTGGTTTATGGCAGTGTCCGGGCCCAGTCTGCTACACTGAGCGACCAGACACAGACCACGCTGTGGTTTATGGCAGTGTCCGGGCCCAGTAGGCTGTGCTGAGTGACCAGACACAGACCTCGCTGTGGTTTATGACAGTGTCCGGGCCCAGCGGGCTGTGCTGAGTGACCAGACACAGATCACGCTGTGGTTTATGACAGTGTCCGGGCCCACCGGACTGTGCTGAGCGACCAGACACAGACCACGCTGTGGTTTAAGACAGTGTCCGGGCCAATCGGGCTGTGCTGAGCGACCAGGCACAGATCACGCTGTGGTTTATGGCAGTGTCCGGGCCCAGCGGGCTGTGCTGAGCGACCAGACATAGACCACGCTGTGGTTTATGTCAGTGTTCGGGCCAATCGGGCTGTGCTGAGCGACCAGGCACAGACCACGCTGTGGTTTATGGCAGTGTCCGGGCCCAGCGGGCTGTGCTGAGCGACCAGACACAGACCACGCCGTGGTTTATGGCAGTGTCCGGGCCCAGTGGGCTACACTGAGCGACCAGACACAGACCACGCTGTGGTTTATGTCAGTGTCCGGGCCCAGCGGGCTGTGCTGAGCGACCAGACACAGACCACGCTGCGGCTTATGGCAGTGTCCGGGCCCAGCGGGCTGTGCTGAGCGACCAGACACAGAGCATGCTGTGGTTTATGGCACCAGACACAGACCACGATGTGGTTTATGTCATGCCCGGGGACAGCGGGCTGTGCTGAGCGACCAGACACAGACCACGCTGTGGTTTATGTCAGTGTCCGGGCCCAGCGGGCTGTGCTGAGTGACCAGACACGGACCTCGCTGTGGTTTATGACAGTGTCCGGCCCAGCGGGCTGTGCTGAGTGACCAGACACAGACCACGCTGTGGTTTATGTCAGTGTCCGGGCCCAGCGGGCTGTGCTGAGTGACCAGACACGGACCTCGCTGTGGTTTATGACAGTGTCCGGCCCAGCGGGCTGTGCTGAGTGACCAGACACAGACCACGCTGTGGTTTATAACAGTGTCCGGGCCCAGCGGGCTGTGCTGAGCGACCAGACACAGACCACGCTGTGGTTTAAGACAGTGTCCGGGCCCAGCGGGCTGTGCTGAGCGACCAGACACAGACCACGCTGTGGTTTAAGACAGTGTCCGGGCCCAGCGGGCTGTGCTGAGCGACCAGACACAGACCACGCTCTGGTTTATGGCAGTGTCCGGGCCCAGCGGGCTGTGCTGAGCGACCAGACACAGACCATGCTGTGGTTTATGGCACCAGACACAGACCACGATGTGGTTTATGTCAGTGTCCGGGCACAGCGGGCTGTGCTGAGCGACCAGACACAGACCACGCTGTGGTTTATGTCAGTTTCCGGGCCCAGCGGGATGTGCTGAGCGACCAGACACAGACCATGCTGTGGTTTATGGCACCAAACATAGACCACGCTGCGGGTTATGGCGGTGTCCGGACCCAGTAGGCTACGCGGAGTGACCAGACACAGACCACGCTGTGGTTTATGTCAGTGTCCGGGCCCAGCGGGCTGTGCTGAGCGACCAGACACAGACCACGCTGTGGTTTTTGTCAGTGTCCGGGCCCAGCAGGCTGTGCTGAGCGACCAGACACAGACCATGCTGTGGTTTATGTCAGTGTCCGGGCCCAGCAGGCTGTGCTGAGCGACCAGACACAGACCATGCTGTGGTTTATGGCACCAGACACAGACCACGCTGTGGTTTATGACAGTGTCCGGGCCCAGCGGGCTGTGCTGAGCGACCAGACACAGAACACGCTGTGGTTTATGACAGTGTCCGGGCCCAGCGGGCTGTGCTGAGTGACCAGACACAGACCACGCTGTGGTTTATGACAGTGTCCGGGCCCAGCGGGCTGTGCTGAGTGACCAGGCATAGACCACGCTGTGGTTTATGTCAGTGTCCGGGCCCAGCGGGCTGTGCTGAGCGACCAGGCATAGACCACGCTGTGGTTTATGGCAGTGTCCGGGCCCAGCGGTCTGTGCTGAGTGACCAGGCATAGACCACGCTGTGGTTTATGGCAGTGTCCGGGCCCAGCGGTCTGTGCTGAGTGACCAGACACAGACCACGCTGTGGTTTATGTCAGTGTCCGGGCCCAGTGGGCTACACGGAGCGACCAGACACAGACCACGATGTGGTTTATGGCAGTGTCCGGGCCCAGCGGTCTGTGCTGAGTGACCAGACACAGACCACGCTGTGGTTTATGGCAGTGTCCGGGCCCAGCGGTCTGTGCTGAGTGACCAGACACAGACCACGCTGTGGTTTATGTCAGTGTCCGGTCCCAGCGGGCTACACTTAGCGACCAGACACAGTCCACGATGTCATTTATGACAGTGTCCGGGCCCAGCGGGCTGTGCTGAGCGACCAGACACAGACCATGCTGTGGTTTATGGCACCAGACACAGACCACGCTGTGGTTTATGGCGGTGTCCGGACCCATTGGGCTACGCGGAGTGACCAGAAACAGACCACGATGTGGTCTATGGCAGTGTCCGGGCCCAGCGGGCTGTGCTGAGCGACCAGACACAGACCACGCTGTGGTTTATGGCAGTGTCTGGGCCCAGTGGGCTACACTGGGCGACCAGACACAGACCACGCTGTGGTTTATGGCAGTGTCCGGGCCCAGTGGGCTGTGCTGTGTGACCAGACACAGATCACGCTATGATTTATGACAGTGTCCGGGCCCAGCGGGCTGTGCTGAGTGACCAGGCATAGACCACGCTGTGATTTATGTCAGTGTCCGGGCCCAGCGGGCTGTGCTGAGCGACCAGACACAGACCACGCTGTGGTTTATGTCAGTGTCCGGGCCCAGTGGGCTACACTGACCGACCAGACACAGACCACGATGTGGTTTATGTCAGTGTCCGGGCCCAGTGGGCTGTGCTGAGCGACCAGACACAGACCACGCTGTGGTTTATGGCAGTGTCCGGGCCCAGCGGGCTGTGCTGAGCGACCAGACACAGACCATGCTGTGGTTTATGGCACCAGACACAAACCACGCTGTGGTTTATGGCGGTGTCCGGACCCAGTGGGCTACGCGGAGTGACCAGACACAGACCACGATGTGGTCTATGGCAGTGTCCGGGCCCAGCGGGCTGTGCTGAGCGACCAGACACAGACCACGCTGTGGTTTATGGCAGTGTCCGGGCCCAGTCTGCTACACTGAGCGACCAGACACAGACCACGCTGTGGTTTATGGCAGTGTCCGGGCCCAGTAGGCTGTGCTGAGTGACCAGACACAGACCTCGCTGTGGTTTATGACAGTGTCCGGGCCCAGCGGGCTGTGCTGAGTGACCAGACACAGATCACGCTGTGGTTTATGACAGTGTCCGGGCCCACCGGACTGTGCTGAGCGACCAGACACAGACCACGCTGTGGTTTAAGACAGTGTCCGGGCCAATCGGGCTGTGCTGAGCGACCAGGCACAGATCACGCTGTGGTTTATGGCAGTGTCCGGGCCCAGCGGGCTGTGCTGAGCGACCAGACATAGACCACGCTGTGGTTTATGTCAGTGTTCGGGCCAATCGGGCTGTGCTGAGCGACCAGGCACAGACCACGCTGTGGTTTATGGCAGTGTCCGGGCCCAGCGGGCTGTGCTGAGCGACCAGACACAGACCACGCCGTGGTTTATGGCAGTGTCCGGGCCCAGTGGGCTACACTGAGCGACCAGACACAGACCACGCTGTGGTTTATGTCAGTGTCCGGGCCCAGCGGGCTGTGCTGAGCGACCAGACACAGACCACGCTGCAGCTTATGGCAGTGTCCGGGCCCAGCGGGCTGTGCTGAGCGACCAGACACAGAGCATGCTGTGGTTTATGGCACCAGACACAGACCACGATGTGGTTTATGTCATGCCCGGGGACAGCGGGCTGTGCTGAGCGACCAGACACAGACCACGCTGTGGTTTATGTCAGTGTCCGGGCCCAGCGGGCTGTGCTGAGTGACCAGACACGGACCTCGCTGTGGTTTATGACAGTGTCCGGCCCAGCGGGCTGTGCTGAGTGACCACACACAGACCACGCTGTGGTTTATGTCAGTGTCCGGGCCCAGCGGGCTGTGCTGAGTGACCAGACACGGACCTCGCTGTGGTTTATGACAGTGTCCGGCCCAGCGGGCTGTGCTGAGTGACCAGACACAGACCACGCTGTGGTTTATAACAGTGTCCGGGCCCAGCGGGCTGTGCTGAGCGACCAGACACAGACCACGCTGTGGTTTAAGACAGTGTCCGGGCCCAGCGGGCTGTGCTGAGCGACCAGACACAGACCACGCTGTGGTTTAAGACAGTGTCCGGGCCCAGCGGGCTGTGCTGAGCGACCAGACACAGACCACGCTCTGGTTTATGGCAGTGTCCGGGCCCAGCGGGCTGTGCTGAGCGACCAGACACAGACCATGCTGTGGTTTATGGCACCAGACACAGACCACGATGTGGTTTATGTCAGTGTCCGGGCACAGCGGGCTGTGCTGAGCGACCAGACACAGACCACGCTGTGGTTTATGTCAGTTTCCGGGCCCAGCGGGATGTGCTGAGCGACCAGACACAGACCATGCTGTGGTTTATGGCACCAAACATAGACCACGCTGCGGGTTATGGCGGTGTCCGGACCCAGTAGGCTACGCGGAGTGACCAGACACAGACCACGCTGTGGTTTATGTCAGTGTCCGGGCCCAGCGGGCTGTGCTGAGCGACCAGACACAGACCACGCTGTGGTTTTTGTCAGTGTCCGGGCCCAGCAGGCTGTGCTGAGCGACCAGACACAGACCATGCTGTGGTTTATGTCAGTGTCCGGGCCCAGCAGGCTGTGCTGAGCGACCAGACACAGACCATGCTGTGGTTTATGGCACCAGACACAGACCACGCTGTGGTTTATGACAGTGTCCGGGCCCAGCGGGCTGTGCTGAGCGACCAGACACAGAACACGCTGTGGTTTATGACAGTGTCCGGGCCCAGCGGGCTGTGCTGAGTGACCAGACACAGACCACGCTGTGGTTTATGACAGTGTCCGGGCCCAGCGGGCTGTGCTGAGTGACCAGGCATAGACCACGCTGTGGTTTATGTCAGTGTCCGGGCCCAGCGGGCTGTGCTGAGCGACCAGGCATAGACCACGCTGTGGTTTATGGCAGTGTCCGGGCCCAGCGGTCTGTGCTGAGTGACCAGGCATAGACCACGCTGTGGTTTATGGCAGTGTCCGGGCCCAGCGGTCTGTGCTGAGTGACCAGACACAGACCACGCTGTGGTTTATGTCAGTGTCCGGGCCCAGTGGGCTACACGGAGCGACCAGACACAGACCACGATGTGGTTTATGGCAGTGTCCGGGCCCAGCGGTCTGTGCTGAGTGACCAGACACAGACCACGCTGTGGTTTATGGCAGTGTCCGGGCCCAGCGGTCTGTGCTGAGTGACCAGACACAGACCACGCTGTGGTTTATGTCAGTGTCCGGTCCCAGCGGGCTACACTTAGCGACCAGACACAGTCCACGATGTCATTTATGACAGTGTCCGGGCCTAGTGGGCTGTGCTGAGCGACCAGACACAGACCACGCTGTGGTTTATGTCAGTGTCCGGGCCCAGCGGGCTGTGCTGAGCGACCAGACACAGACCATGCTGTGGTTTATGGCAGTGTCCGGGCCCAGTGGGCTACACTTAGCGACCAGACACAGACCACGATGTCATTTATGGCAGTGTCCGGGCCTAGTGGGCTGTGCTGAGCGACCAGACACAGACCACGCTGTGGTTTATGTCAGTGTCCGGGCCCAGCGGGCTGTGCTGAGCGACCAGACACAGACCATGCTGTGGTTTATGGCACCAGACACAGACCACGCTGTGGTTTATGGCGGTGTCCGGACCCATTGGGCTACGCGGAGTGACCAGAAACAGACCACGATGTGGTCTATGGCAGTGTCCGGGCCCAGCGGGCTGTGCTGAGCGACCAGACACAGACCACGCTGTGGTTTATGGCAGTGTCTGGGCCCAGTGGGCTACACTGGGCGACCAGACACAGACCACGCTGTGGTTTATGGCAGTGTCCGGGCCCAGTGGGCTGTGCTGAGTGAACAGACACAGACCTCGCTGTGGTTTATGACAGTGTCCGGGCCCAGTGGGCTACGCGGAGTGACCAGGCACAGACCACGCTGTGGTTTATGTCAGTGTCCGGGTCCAGCGGTCTGTGCTGGGCGACCAGACACAGACCACGCTGTGGTTTATGTCAGTGTCCGGGCCCAGTGGGCTACGCGGAGTGACCAGACACAGACCACGCTGTGGTTTATGGCAGTGTCCGTGCCCAGTGGGCTACGCGGAGTGACCAGACACAGTTCACGCTATGGTTTATGGCAGTGTCCGCACCCAGCGGTCTGTGCTGAGCGACCAGACACAGACCACGCTGTGGTTTATGTCAGTGTCCGGGCTCAGTGGGCTGTGCTGAGCGACCAGACACAGATCACGCTGTGGTTTATGTCAGTGTCCGGGCCCAGTGGGCTGTGCTGAGCGACCAGACACAGACCACGCTGTGGTTTATGGCAGCGTCCGGACCCAGTGGGCTACGCGGAGCGACCAGACACAGACCACGCTGTGGTTTATGTCAGTGTCCGGGCCCAGTGGGCTGTGCTGAGCGACCAGACACAGACCACGCTGTGGTTTATGGCAGTGTCCGGGCCCAGTGGGCTGTGCTGAGTGAACAGACACAG
The DNA here is from genome assembly GCA_964019135.1 of Arenicola marina. Taxonomy (NCBI): domain Eukaryota; kingdom Metazoa; phylum Annelida; class Polychaeta; family Arenicolidae; genus Arenicola; species Arenicola marina. The sequence goes on from OZ025256.1 coordinate 33,132,559, forward strand.
ACCTCGCTGTGGTTTATGACAGTGTCCGGGCCCAGTGGGCTACGCGGAGTGACCAGGCACAGACCACGCTGTGGTTTATGTCAGTGTCCGGGTCCAGCGGTCTGTGCTGGGCGACCAGACACAGACCACGCTGTGGTTTATGTCAGTGTCCGGGCCCAGTGGGCTACGCGGAGTGACCAGACACAGACCACGCTGTGGTTTATGGCAGTGTCCGTGCCCAGTGGGCTACGCGGAGTGACCAGACACAGTTCACGCTATGGTTTATGGCAGTGTCCGCACCCAGCGGTCTGTGCTGAGCGACCAGACACAGACCACGCTGTGGTTTATGTCAGTGTCCGGGCTCAGTGGGCTGTGCTGAGCGACCAGACACAGATCACGCTGTGGTTTATGTCAGTGTCCGGGCCCAGTGGGCTGTGCTGAGCGACCAGACACAGACCACGCTGTGGTTTATGGCAGCGTCCGGACCCAGTGGGCTACGCGGAGCGACCAGACACAGACCACGCTGTGGTTTATGTCAGTGTCCGGGCCCAGTGGGCTGTGCTGAGCGACCAGACACAGACCACGCTGTGGTTTATGGCAGTGTCCGGGCCCAGTGGGCTGCGCGGAGCGACCAGACACAGACCACGCTGTGGTTTATGTCAGTGTCCGGGCCCATTGGGCTACGTGGAGCGACCAGACGCAGACCACGCTGTGGTTTATGACAGTGTCCGGGCCCAGCGGGCTGTGATGAGCGACCAGGCACAGACCACGCTGTGGTTTATGTCAGTGTCCGGGCCCAGCGGTCTGTGCTGAGCGACCAGACACAGACCATGCTGTGGTTTATGGCAGTGTCCGGGCCCAGTGGGCTACACTGAGCGACCAGACACAGACCACGCTGTGGTTTATGTCAGTGTCCGGGTCCAGTGGGCTGTGCTGAGCGACCAGATACAGACCACGCTGTGGTTTATGTCAGTGTCCGGGTCCAGCAGGCTGTGCTGAGTGACCAGACACAGACCACGCTGTGGTTTATGTCAGTGTCCGGGCCCAGCGGGCTGTGCTGAGCGACCAGACACAGACCACGCTGTGGTTTATGTCAGTGTCCGGGCCCAGTGGGCTGTGCTGAGTGACCAGACACAGACCACGCTGTGGTTTATGGCACCAGACACAGACCACACTGTGGTTTATGGTGGTGTCCGGACCCAATGGGCTACGCGGAGTGACCAGACATAGACCACGCTGTGGTTTATGTCAGTGTCCGGGTCCAGCGGGCTGTGCTGAGCGGCCAGACACAGACCACGCTGTGGTTTATGGCACCAGACACAGACCACGCTGTGGTTTATGGTGGTGTCCGGACCCAATGGGCTACGCGGAGTGACCAGACACAGACCACGCTGTAGTTTATGGCAGTGTCCGGGCCCAGCGGGCTGTGCTGAGCGACCAGACACAGACCACGCTGTGGTTTATGTCAGTGTCCGGGCCCAGCGGGCTGTGCTGAGCGACCAGACACAGACCACGCTGTGGTTTAAGTCAGTGTCCGGGCCCAGTGGGCTACACTGAGCGACAAGACACAGACCACGCTGTGGTTATGTCAGTGTCCGTGCCCAGTGGGCTACGCGGAGTGACCAGACACAGACCACGGTGTGGTTTATGGCAGTGTCCGGGCCTAGCGGTCTGTGCTGCGCGACCAGACACAGACCACGCTGTGGTTTATGTCAGTGTCCGGGCCCAGTGGGCTGTGCTGAGCGACCAGACACAGAACACGCTGTGGTTTATGTCAGTGTCCGGGCCCAGTGGGCTGTGCTGAGCGACCAGACACAGACCACGCTGTGGTTTATGGCAGTGTCCGGACCCAGTGGGCTGTGCTGAGCGACCAGACACAGACCACGCTGTGGTTTATGGCAGTGTCCGGGCCAAGTGGGCTACGCGGAGCGACCAGACACAGACCACGCTCTGGTTTATGTCAGTGTCTGGGCCCATTGGGCTACGCGGAGCGACCAGACACAGACCACGCTGTGGTTTATGGCAGTGTCCGGGCCCAGTGGGCTGTGCTGAGCGACCAGACACAGACCACGCTGTGGTTTATGTCAGTGTCTGGGCCCATTGGGCTACGCGGAGCGACCAGACACAGACCACGCTGTGGTTTATGGCAGTGTCCGGGCCCAGTGGGCTGTGCTGAGTGACCAGACACAGACCACGCTGTGGTTTATGGCACCAGACACAGACCACGCTGTGGTTTATGTCAGTGTCCGGGTCCAGCGGGCTGTGCTGAGCGACCAGACACAGACCACGCTGTGGTTTATGGCAGTGTCCGGGCCCAGTGGGCTGTGCTGAGTGACCAGACACAGACCACGCTGTGGTTTATGGCACCAGACACAGACCACGCTGTGGTTTATGTCAGTGTCCGGGTCCAGCGGGCTGTGCTGAGCGACCAGACCCAGACCACGCTGTGGTTTATGTCAGTGTCCGGGCCCCAGCGGGCTGTGCTGAGCGACCAGACACAGACCACGCTGTGGTTTATGTCAGTGTCCGGGCCCCAGCGGGCTGTGCTGAGCGACCAGACACAGACCACGCTGTGGTTCATGGCACCACACACAGACCACGCTGTGGTTTATGGCGGTGTCCGGACCCAGTGGGCTACGCGGAGTGACCAGACACAGACCACGCTGTGGTTTATGGCAGTGTCCGGGCCCAGCGGGCTGTGCTGAGCGACCAGACACAGACCACGCTGTGGTTTAAGTCAGTGTCCGGGCCCAGTGGGCTACGCTGAGCGACAAGACACAGACCACGCTGTGGTTTATGTCAGTGTCGGGGCCCAGTGGGCTACGCTGAGCGACCAGACACAGACCACGCTGTGGTTTATGACAGTGTCCGGACCCAGTGGATTGTGCTGGGCGACCAGACACATACCACGCTGTGGTGTATGACAGTGTCCAGACTCAGTGGGTTGTGCTGAGCGACCAGACACAGGCCACGCTATAGTTTATGTCAGTGTCCGGGCCCAGTGGGCTGTGCTGAGTGACCAGACACAGACCACGCTGTGGTTTATGTCAGTGTCCGGGCCCAGCGGGCTACACTGAGTGACCAGACACAGACCACGCTATGGTTTATGTCAGTGTCTGGGCCCAATGGGCTACACTGAGCGACCAGACACAGACCACGCTGTGGTTTATGTCAGTGTCCGGGCCCAGTGTGCTACGCGGAGCGACCAGACACAGACCACGCTGTGGTTTATGTCAGTGTCCGGGCCCATTGGGCTACGCGGAGCGACCAGACACAGACCACGCTGTGGTTTATGTCAGTGACCGGGCCCAGTGGGCTACGCGGAGTGACCAGGCACAGACCACGCTGTGGTTTATGTCAGTGTCCGGGCCCAGTGGGCTGTGCTGAGTGACCAGACACAGACCACGCTGTGGTTTATGTCAGTGTCCGGGCCCAGCGGGCTACACTGAGTGACCAGACACAGACCACGCTATGGTTTATGTCAGTGTCTGGGCCCAATGGACTACGCGGAGCGACCAGACACAGACCACGCTGTGGTTTATGTCAGTGTCCGGGCCCAGTGGGCTACGCGGAGTGACCAGGCGCAGACCACGCTGTGGTTTATGTCAGTGTCCGGGCCCAGCGGTCTGTGCTGAGCGACCAAACACAGACCACGCTGTGGTTTATGTCAGTGTCCGGGCCCAGTGGGCTACGCGGAGTGACCAGACACAGACCACGCTGTGATTTATGGCAGTGTCCGTGCCCAGTGGGCTACGCGGAGTGACCAGACACAGACCACGCTGTGGTTTATGGCAGTGTCCGGGCCCAGCGGTCTGTGCTGAGCGACCAAACACAGACCACGCTGTGGTTTATGTCAGTGTCCGGGTCCAGCGGGCTGTGCTGAGCGACCAGACACAGACCACGCTGTGGTTCATGGCACCAGACACAGACCACGCTGTGGTTTATGGCGGTGTCCGGACCCAGTGGGCTACGCGGAGTGACCAGACACAGACCACGCTGTGGTTTATGGCAGTGTCCGGGCCCAGCGGGCTGTGCTGAGCGACCAGACACAGACCACGCTGTGGTTTATGTCAGTGTCCGGGCCCAGCGGGCTGTGCTGAGCGACCAGACACAGACCACGCTGTGGTTTAAGTAAGTGTCCGGGCCCAGTGGGCTACGCTGAGCGACAAGACACAGACCACGCTGTGGTTTATGTCAGTGTCGGGGCCCAGTGGGCTACGCTGAGCGACCAGACACAGACCACGCTGTGGTTTATGACAGTGTCCGGACCCAGTGGATTGTGCTGGGCGACCAGACACATACCACGCTGTGGTTTATGACAGTGTCCGGACCCAGTGGGTTGTGCTGAGCGACCAGACACAGACGACGCTATAGTTTATGTCAGTGTCCGGGCCCAGTGGGCTGTGCTGAGTGACCAGACACAGACCACGCTGTGGTTTATGTCAGTGTCCGGGCCCAGCGGGCTACACTGAGTGACCAGACACAGACCACGCTATGGTTTATGTCAGTGTCTGGGCCCAATGGGCTACACTGAGCGACCAGACACAGACCACGCTGTGGTTTATGTCAGTGTCCGGGCCCAGTGTGCTACGCGGAGCGACCAGACACAGACCAAGCTGTGGTTTATGTCAGTGTCCGGGCCCATTGGGCTACGCGGAGCGACCAGACACAGACCACGCTGTGGTTTATGTCAGTGTCCGGGCCCAGTGGGCTACGCGGAGTGACCAGGCACAGACCACGCTGTGGTTTATGTCAGTGTCCGGGCCCAGTGGGCTGTGCTGAGTGACCAGACACAGACCACGCTGTGGTTTATGTCAGTGTCCGGGCCCAGCGGGCTACACTGAGTGACCAGACACAGACCACGCTATGGTTTATGTCAGTGTCTGGGCCCAATGGGCTACACTGAGCGACCAGACACAGACCACGCTGTGGTTTATGTCAGTGTCCGGGCCCAGTGTGCTACGCGGAGCGACCAGACACAGACCACGCTGTGGTTTATGTCAGTGTCCGGGCCCATTGGGCTACGCGGAGCGACCAGACACAGACCACGCTGTGGTTTATGTCAGTGTCCGGGCCCAGTGGGCTACGCGGAGTGACCAGACCCAGACCACGCTGTGGTTTATGGCAGTGTCCGGGCCCAGTGGGCTGTGCTGAGTGACCAGGCACAGACCATACTATGGCATGAGAGAAGAGCAGTTAATCCTACTCAGAGAACCAGTCTGTGTAGGTACGCCGCTGTATGCCCTTTGAAATATGGAGATGCCCCTTTTGTCCTTCTTGTATAGCTAGCTACACATATAATGTGCAATAATGAAAGAGTTCTGGCGACAAACGCATTGTTTGCCGGATTAGTTTCTCCCGTCTAAAAGTGTATACGTAAAAATTCAAAAAAATCGTTGTTGTTTTTATTGCTTTTCGAAATGAAGAAAGCTATATTGAAACATGTCATTCCTAAACAGTCAACATTTATTTACCACCGTCAGAACACACATCCAATAAACTTCCTAGGAAATATCTCACGGGGGCCAAATTAGGGAGTGAGCAGATTTGATAACGTTAAAAAGGATGTGTCTGCTGTGACGGGACTTGGTTATCTGGAGTAAAGTCTGGGCGTCCGGTTGCAACTAACTAATAATGCCAGGAAGTAATTCACCGTGGAGCATAAGAATCCGCAGCAAGGGTGGTGTGGTCACGTGGTCAGAGCACACTCACACCCTCGCCGTTCCCCACCATGTGCCGTCCTGTATTGTGTAAACTAACTGCAATACATACACGTTGGGCCCAAATAACTCACCGACGTTTTATTGCACAGATGACGTCAGCAAATCAAACACGGTTTTGTCGGCGTGACGTGCGCGATCTGTGCAAAACGGGCCAGTCCCTACAAGGTTAAACCACGTCCAACATCCCATTATTATTATTATTAATGTTCAGGCGTTCCCAGAATACTACATCATTGAGATCAATTACGCATTTTCAATATAATTCTGTTATATAAATATCCACGCATCTGTCAACTTGACCATAAGACCATTGCACGATACATATGTCAAAACCAAACTAGGTAAGTACTCAGGAATCTCTCTATATAAAACATTGTTTATTAGCAATACATGCTCTGGTCGGTAGAAAACTATAGTATATAAAGATAGTGTATGGCAGTGAGTGCGAGCCCTGATGGAGGGTGGAGGGTGAGGTGAGCCACCTCAGACCCCCAGGGTCTCCCCTCAGGCCACTTCACGTCAGGCAGCCCCTCCCCCACCCACTGGGCCCATAAGTTCGAAAGGACCGGGGCCAAATATTTCGCCCCGCTCCATGCTAATGTCCTATTCTAGGGCGAAATCTTTGGCCCCCGCCGTTTCGAACTTACGGGCCCAGGTCTACTTCTAGAGGTGTATCACTGGGCAAAAAACCGGCTTTAACCGCATAAAGTCTCTTTGCCTTGCATGTGTGCATAGAATGTTAGTGAGAGCATATAAAGTCTTGAACAAATGAGGATGTCAACTGTGGGTTTTCCCAGTCACGGATCGTCGCCTTAAGTATGCACGCACGCAATCTACACAGGCCAGGCGCCCCCCTCACTGAGCGCGGCGACCGACTATGATATCCAGAGGGGACGGCATGACTCAGGGTATTTACAAATCTAGGCCCAGTGCGGGGTGCCTTACCTTGCATTCAGACCCTGTGACGGGGCAGTGAGGGCCGCCTTACCATGCATTCAGACCCTGTGAGAGGCAGTGAGGGCCGCCTTACCATACATTCAGACCCTGTGACGGCTGCCTTACCATGCATTCAGACCCTGAGAGAGGCAGTGAGGGCTGCTTTACCATGCAGCCATTCAGACCCTGTGAGGGGGCAGTGAGGGCCGCCTTACCATGTATTCAGACCCTGTGAGGGGGCAGTGAGGGCCGCCTTACCATGCATTCAGACCCTGTGAGGGGGCAGTGAGGGCCGCCTTACCATGCATGCAGACCCTGTGAGTGGCAGTGAGGGCCGCCTTACCATGCATTCAGACCCTGTGAGGGGGCAGTGAGGGCCGCCTTACCATGCATTCAGACCCTGTGAGGGGCCATTGAGGGCCGCCTTACCATGCATTCAGACCCTGTGAGGGGGCAGTGAGGGCTGCCTTACCATGCATTCAGACCCTGTGAGGGGGCAGTGAGGGCCGCCTTACCATGCATTCAGACCCTGTGAGGGGGCAGTGAGGGCTGCCTTACCATGCATTCAGACCCTGTGACGGGGCAGTGAGGGCCGCCTTACCATACATTCAGACCCTGTGAGGGGGCAGTGAGGGCCGCCTTACCATGCATTCAGACCCTGTGAGGGGGCAGTGAGGGCCGCCTTACCATGCATTCAGACCCTGTGAGGGGGCAGTGAGGGCCGCCTTACCATGCATTCAGACCCTGTGAGGGGCAGTGAGGGCCGCCTTACCATACATTCAGACCCTGTGAGGGGGCAGTGAGGGCCGCCTTACCATGCATTCAGACCCTGTGAGGGGGCAGTGAGGGCCGCCTTACCATGCATTCAGACCCTGTGAGGGGGCAGTGGGGGCCGCCTTACCATGCATTCAGACCCTGTGAGGGGGCAGTGGGGGCCGCCTTACCATGCATTCAGACCCTGTGAGGGGGCAGTGAGGGCCGCCTTACCATACATTCAGACCCTGTGAGGGGCAGTGGGGGCCGCCTTACCATGCATTCAGACCCTGTGAGGGGGCAGTGAGGGCCGCCTTACCATACATTCAGACCCTGTGAGGGGCAGTGGGGGCCGCCTTACCATACATTCAGACCCTGTGAGGGGCAGTGGGGGCCGCCTTACCATGCATTCAGACCCTGTGAGGGGGCAGTGAGGGCCGCCTTACCATGCATTCAGACCCTGTGACGGGGCAGTGAGGGCTGCCTTACCATGCATTCAGACCCTGTGAGGGGCAGTGAGGGCCGCCTTACCATGCATTCAGACCCTGTGAGGGGGCAGTGAGGGCCGCCTTACCTTGCGTTCAGACCCTGTGAGGGGGCAGTGAGGGCCGCCTTACCATGCATTCAGACCCTGTGAGGGGCAGTGAGGGCCGCCTTACCATGCATTCAGACCCTGTGAGGGTAGTGAGGGCCGCCTAACCATACATTCAGACCCTGTGAGGGCCGCCTTACCATTAGTGTATGGGCCAAAGAGGCCTAACCAAGGGGGGGGGGGGCGGTGGGGCGGGGGTTGTTATGTGCCATTGAGGCTTAGCCACGGGGGAGGGGGGGGGGTGGGATGTGGGCCATTGAGGCCTTGCCAAGGGGGGCGGGGGTATGGACCAATGAGGCCTAGCCAAGGGGGCGGGGCTATGGGGCATGGAGGCCTAGCCAAGGGGGCGGGGGTATGGGCCATGGAGGCCTAGCCAAGGGTGCGGGGGTATGGGTCATTGAGGCCTAGCCAAGGGGGCAGGGGTATGGGCCATTGAGGCCTAGCCAACGGGGCGGGGGTATGGACCAATGAGGCCTAGCCAAGGGGGCGGGGGTATGGGCCATTGAGGCCTTGCCAAGGGGGCGGGGGTATGGGCCATTGAGGCCTAGCCAACGGGGCAGAGGTATGGACCAATGAGGCCTAGCCAAGCGGGCGGAGGTATGGACCAATGAGGCCTAGCCAACGGGGCAGGGGTATTGGCCATTGAGGCCTAGCCAAGGGGGCGGGGGTATTGGCCATTGAGGCCTAGCCAAGGGGGCGGGGGTATGGGCCATTGAGGCCTAGCCAAGGGGGCGGGGGTATGGGCCAATGAGGCCTAGCCAAGCGGGCGGAGGTATGGACCAATGAGGCCTAGCCAAGCGGGCGGAGGTATGGACCAATGAGGCCTAGCCAACGGGGCAGGGGTATTGGCCATTGAGGCCTAGCCAAGGGGGCGGGGGTATGGGCCATTGAGGCCTTGCCAAGGGGGCGGGGGTATGGGCCATTGAGGCCTAGCCAACGGGGCAGAGGTATGGACCAATGAGGCCTAGCCAAGCGGGCGGAGGTATGGACCAATGAGGCCTAGCCAACGGGGCAGGGGTATTGGCCATTGAGGCCTAGCCAAGGGGGCGGGGGTATGGGCCATTGAGGCCTAGCCAAGGGGGCGGGGGTATGGGCCAATGAGACCTTGCCAAGGGGGCGTGGGTATGGACCATTGAGGCCTAGCCAAGGGTGCGGGGGTATGGGTCATTGAGGCCTAGCCAAGGGGGCGGGGGTATGGACCATTGAGGCGTAGCCAAGGGGGCGGGGGTATGGGCCATTGGGGCCTAGCCAAGGGGGCGGGGGTATGGGCCATTGGGGCCTAGCCAAGGGGGCGGGGGTATGGGCCATGGAGGCCTAGCCAAGGGGGCGGGGGTGGGTCATTGAGGCCTAGCCAAGGGGGTGGGGTATGGGCCGTGATGGGGGTGGGTGGCCGCTGCAGCCCGCCCCGCCGGATGCACAGGGTGGACCGCTGTGAGCGGTGGACCGGAGCCCGTGACTCAGCCCGCTCGGGGGCGTGGTGTTGCGTGTGTTCCGGCCACTCCGCTCTCCCCCCCCCCCACGCCCTCAACCCTCACGGCTCCCACCCCCTCCCCCCCACCTACCATCACGCCGCCACTATCTCTCGCAGCCACCTTTTTTAGAGTGACAAGTTTATATGAAGCCGTCTTTTATCGAGGACACGATTTGAATTTGGAGATAAGGACGCCATCCCCAAGTGGCGGCCAGATGTAATCGTTATGTGTTCATACGTCCTAGAGGATCTCGTACTGGCGGGCATACATGTATTGTACACCCATCACTGGTTGGGGGGGTTGTGTGGGGAGGGGGGGGGGCAGTTTGTCAAGGACGCGCATTCATCTGCAATGCCATTTGTCGGCAAATGCCATTTGTCGGCAATGCTATTTGTCGGCAATGCCATTTGAACCTTATGGGCCGACTATTTCACTCCATGCTAATGTCCTATTCGAGAGCGATATAATCCCCGGCCATTTGGGACTTGGCGGCCCAGGTCTGGTGCAGTACTTCTCTGATCCTGGCTGACATAGGGCCACATAGAGCCACAGTCCAGGGTGGGTGGATAAGGGTGGCGGGGGGGTGTTGACGGAGGCCTGTTGTGTGTGTGTACCCTCGCGCACGGCGACCACGTGACCCAGTAGACAGTGAGCGGGGAGGAGGGGGGGGGGGGGGGGTCGACCCTCAGGAGACCGTCTGTGCCGACCCCACAACCCTGCGTAGACACCCTAGGTAGCGCGCCCAGGGCGAACAGCGAGCGGGTGTCCTCGATACGATGGAACACGTGCGCGAACCAGGAAAGTAGCGACCATGTCGTGGTGAGTGTGAAGGAGATGCTGGTCCTGCACTACGCAATGGTTCTTAAGTACAGCCTCTGGAATGGAGATCTACTTGGAGTGACATGTCTATATAATGGCCATTACTTCACTAGCATGACAGTCCATCGTTGGATGTATCCATTACATTTATCAAACAGATATCGTAACTTTTCGTAATCGACCCCATCCCCTCCTCGTAGATTAAGCCGCCGCTGGGAGCTGCCATAGCCAAGGAGCCGGTTGCTATAGCACCCATGTGCGACGCAGTAACTTGGCGAGGACACGGGACATCGTAGCGAGGGGGTCGTGCCGCTGACGCGTGACTGGAGCGCCTGACGAGGGCGGAGCCAGACAGTCCGGGCCGCCAGTCATGCCCTACTACGCCCACCGCAACAAGGAGCCCGCCTGTCTGGAGACGTCGCTCCAGATACGGGACTTTGTCTGGGCCAAGCAGGATTACCCGATCAAGGAGTTCGCGGATCTCTACCAGAATGACGTCCCGTTCCTGATCCTGGTGACGTCCGGATACCTGGGGCGGGACGAGGGGATCCATGGAGTGGCGTCAGACGAGGTGTGTACTGGCATGGTGTGTATGTGGAGAGGAGGGGGGCAACAGGTCAACGGGCAGGCGTCATTAATGTCTCGATCGACCAATGTTTATCTGTCATTCATGCAATGGTTCAATGATAGACACAATGGTTCAATGATAGACACAATGGTTTAATGATAGACACAATGGTTCAATGATAGACACAATGGTTTAATGATAGACAAAAGGGTTCAATGATAGACAAAATGGTTCAATGATAGACACAATGGTTTAATGATAGATACAATGGTTCGATGATGGACACAATGGTTCGATGATAGACACAATGGTTCAATGATAGACACGCAATGGTTCAATGATAGACAAAATGGTTCAATGATAGACACAATGGTTCAATGATAGACACAATGGTTTAATGATAGACACAATGGTTCGATGATAGACACAATGGTTCAATGATAGACACAATGGTTCAATGATAGATACACAATGGTTCAATGATAGACAAAATGGTTCGATGATAGACACAATGGTTCAATGATAGACTCAATGGTTCGATGATGGACACAATGGTTCAATGATAGACTGAATGGTTCAATGATAGACACAATGGTTCGATGATAGACACAATGGTTTAATGATAGACACAATGGTTCGATGATAGACACAATGGTTCAATGATAGACACAATTGTTCAATGATAGACACAATTGTTCAATGATAGACACAATGGTTCAATGATAGACACACAATGGTTCAATGATAGACAAAATGGTGCGATGATAGACACAATGGTTCAATGATAGACACGCAATGGTTCAATGATAGACAAAATGGTTCAATGATAGACACAATGGTTCAATGATAGACACAATGGTTTAATGATAGACACAATGGTTCGATGATAGACACAATGGTTCAATGATAGACACAATGGTTCAATGATAGATACACAATGGTTCAATGATAGACAAAATGGTTCGATGATAGACACAATGGTTCAATGATAGACAAAATGGTTCGATGATGGACACAATGGTTCAATGATAGACTGAATGGTTCAATGATAGACACAATGGTTCGATGATAGACACAATGGTTTAATGATAGACACAATGGTTCGATGATAGACACAATGGTTCAATGATAGACACAATGGTTCAATGATAGACACAATTGTTCAATGATAGACACAATGGTTCAATGATAGACACACAATGGTTCAATGATAGACAAAATGGTGCGATGATAGACACAATGGTTCCATGATAGACACAATGGTTCAATGATAGACACAATGGTTCAATGATAGACACAATGGTTCGATGATAGACAAAATGGTACAATGATAGACACAATGACACAAAAATAGACACAATGATACAATGATAGACACAATGGTTCAATGATAGACACAGCGGTTCAATGATAGAAACAGTGGTTCAATGATATACACAATGGTTTAATGATAGACACAATGGTTCAGTTATAGACAGAATGGTTCAATGATATCCACAATGGTTCAATGATAGACACAATAGTTCAATGCTAGACACAATGATATAATGATAGACACAATAGTTCAATGATAGACACAATGGTTTAATGATAGACACAATGGTTCAATGATAGACACAATGGTTTAATGATAGACACAATGGTTCAATGATAGACACAATGGTTTAATGATAGACATAATGGTTCAATGATAGACAAAATGGTTCAATGATAGACACAATGGTTTAATGATAGACAAAATGGTTCGATGATAGACAAAATGGTTCAATGATAGACACAATGGTTCAATGATAGACACAATTATTCAATGATAGACACAATGGTTCAATGATAGACACACAATGGTTCAATGATAGACACACAATGGTTCAATGATAGACAAAATGGTTCAATGATAGACAAAATGGTTCTATGATAGACAAAATGGTTCGATGATAGACACAATGGTTCAATGATAGACACACAATGGTTCAATGATAGACAAAATGGTTCGATGATAGACACAATGGTTCAATGATAGACACAATGGTTAAATGATAGACACAATGGTTTAATGATAGACACAATGGTTTAATGATAGACACAATGGTTCGATGATAGACAAAATGGTTTGATGATAGACACAATGGTTCAATGATAGACACGCAATGGTTCAATGATAGACAAAATGGTTCAATGATAGACACAATGGTTCAATGATAGACACAATGGTTTAATGATAGACACAATGGTTCAATGATAGACACAATGGTTCAATGATAGACACACAATGGTTCAGTGATAGACAAAATGGTTCGATGATAGACACAATGGTTCAATGATAGACTCAATGGTTCGATGATAGACACAATGGTTCAATGATAGACTGGATGGTTCAATGATAGACACAATGGTTCGATGATAGACACAATGGTTTAATGATAGACACAATGGTTCGATGATAGACACAATGGTTCAATGATAGACACAATGGTTCAATGATAGACACAATGGTTCAATGATAGACACACAATGGTTCAATGATAGACAAAATGGTTCGATGATAGGCACAATGGTTCCATGATAGACACAATGGTTCAATGATAGACACAATTGATCAATGATAGACACAATGGTTCAATGATAGACACACAATGGTTCAATGATAGACAAAATGGTTTAATGATAGACACAATGGTTCGATGATAGACACAATGGTTCAATGATAGACGCAATTGTTCAATGATAGACACAATGGTTCAATGATAGACAAAATGGTTTAATGATAGACACAATGGTTCGATGATAGACACAATGGTTCAATGATAGACGCAATTGTTCAATGATAGACACAATGGTTCAATGATAGACACACAATGGTTCAATGATAGACAAAATGGTTCGATGATAGACACAATGGTTCCATGATAGACACAATGGTTCAATGATAGACACAATTGTTCAATGATAGACACAATGGTTCAATGATAGACACACAATGGTTCAATGATAGACACACAATGGTTCCATGATAGACAAAATGGTTCATCGATAGACAAAATGGTTCAATGATAGACAAAATGGTTCGATGATAGACACAATGGTTCAATGATAGACACAATGGTTCAATGATAGACAAAATGGTTTAATGATAGACACAATGGTTCGATGATAGACACAATGGTTCAATGATAGACGCAATTGTTCAATGATAGACACAATGGTTCAATGATAGACACACAATGGTTCAATGATAGACAAAATGGTTCGATGATAGACACAATGGTTCAATGATAGACACAATGGTTCAATGATAGACACAATGGTTTAATGATAGACACAATGGTTCAATGATAGACACAATGGTTCAATGATAGACACAATGGTTTAATGATAGACACAATGGTTCGATGATAGACAAAATGGTTCGATGATAGACACAATGGTTCAATGATAGACACACAATGGTTCAATGATAGACAAAATGGTTCGATGATAGACACAATGGTTCCATGATAGACACAATGGTTCAATGATAGACACAATTGTTCAATGATAGACACAATGGTTCAATGATAGACACACAATGGTTCAATGATAGACACACAATGGTTCCATGATAGACAAAATGGTTCATCGATAGACAAAATGGTTCAATGATAGACAAAATGGTTCGATGATAGACACAATGGTTCAATAATAGACACAATGGTTCAATGATAGACACGATTGTTCAATGATAGACAAAATGGTTCGATGATAGACACAATGGTTCAACGATAGACACAATGGTTCAATGATAGACACAATGGTTCAATGATAGACACAATTGTTCAACTTTCAGATGTATTGGTTCCATGACGTTGCTAGGCAACCGCGAGTAGTTGTGCGAGACCAGTTTAGTCGTTACTTCAGCGTTCCGTCGCTCTACGAGACGGAGGTGATTCCCTTCAACGATCAGTCCAAAGGTAAGTGGCAGGATTAGTCATATCATGGCGTCCTTGGCGGAGCTGCTGATCATAGCGAGCACAAGCAAGCTCTTCAGGTAACATGCATGCATATTCAAAGTCCATTTCAAGCATAGGCTTAGGACTTTCATTTCGCGTAACAGCCCCCATGAGACGTTTCGGATTCCGAATAAATTTCAGCGACACCAAGAAATTATCTAAACACTGGTCGAAATGTGTTATGTCAAGTCTTTAATAATGAAACTGCAACTGACTGTTTCCGCTTTCACCGATTCGCGGCCACATTCGCCCCGGTAGACGGAACGCCACCTACCGGCCTCGTAAACTATGAGCGTCTCCGCTTAACAAAATGACTGGTCTGCTAGCTTTGCTCACCTGCTCACTTAAACTGCTTGAAATCCCCGTTTCGCAAAGAAAATTAACAGACCAGAAACTGCTAATGTGATGAAACAACGATCACAGACAAGTTTTACTTAATTTATTGTGAAAACTGTGTGTAATTCTACGCCATTCGCCAGTTTGTTGACCTGCTTTCGACCTGCTTTCGCACTCTGCCTGGAAACTGTCTGTCTGTTCGTCTGACGTCTGACAACTTTTAAACTGGCTGCACCAGTGCACTGCCACCCGTGTCGGTGTGGTCAGTGTGACTCATTTTTATTCTCGGGCTGTTACTGTGTCAGACCCACACCGTCACTGTGTCAGACCCACACGCAGTCACTGCGTCAGTGTCAGTGACCCTGGCAATTTGGCTTTTACTAGTAGCTTTAGTTGTCATTGTAACTGACAATTGACAGTGACACTGACACTAAACTTGCCTGAAGACTTTATATAAGACAATGACAGCGGGAGTACGGGTTTATATGCACGAGTTTGTGATTACGTCACCTAAGTTTAGGCTAGCCTAGCTGCATGACTACAATTTTCAGGCTGATCAGGCTTGGATCCAGGGATGTTGGGGGGGGGGGGGGGGGGCATGGGGGAATCTTCCAAGATTCCAAAAATAGTTACGCTCGTCCTTTACCTATATGACATATTAGCCTTGCCACTTGCTACAAGAGTCAGGAAGCTGTTCAATAAGGGATTGTGTTTGTCTTAAAAACAGTCTATTTGAGGACATCAACTTGATTAGTCAATTTCATGGGGTGAACTCTTATAGTGAAGTCGACCGGGTAGTCGGTGGTGTAAATGTCGTGGCTTCGTCTTCGATATATGTACTTGTTTCAGGAATAAAGGCTCGGTCATTTGGCTAAAATAACATTATTAAAGAAGACTGATATTATTAATGCATTTGTACATTGCCTTGAGTCCTATATCAATCCAATCGGGTAAGAAACATGTTCCCCGACGCGTCTCATTCACAATCGTGCTAATTAAACCTTAAGGGCATGATGACACACTGAATAAATGCGTACAAACCAGTTCTAACTTACTAAAGTTTTAATGCATGCACTATATCCACTGAGTCCGTTTAACATTTATTTACTTTATATACACAACGAAAGCCATATGAACATGCGCACGCACTCTTAATGAACGCGATCAAAACTACTAATCTAAGCAACGCTATGTACACTATATATACATTGGTACGTTTACACGTGGGTGTTTGTTGTCACTTAGCCATCGGCAAGCCGATGTCGATTGGGAAGGCACTGTCCACTGCGGGGGCCAAGTACGTCCAGTTCCACTTCACGGAGGAGACGCGAGGGGTGTCCGTGTACACGGAGACCGACATCTACGGCAGCATTGACCAAGGGCTGCTCGAGATCATGGACACCTACGACGAGAGGTTCCTCGTCGTCCACTCCTTCCTGCCAGGTGGGTGCACATGGCGACACAGTAGCCTCACAGTGTATACACTGGGTGAGCGTCATTAATCTGTACACTGGGTGAGCGTCATTATTTTATACACTGAGTGAGTGTCATTAATTTACGCACCGGGTCGGCGTCATTAATCTATACACTGGGTGAGCGTCATTAATTTACGCACCGGGTCAGCGTCATTAATCTATACACTGGGTGAGTGTCATTAATATATGCACCGGGTGAGTGTCATTAATCTATACACTGGGTGAGCGTCATAAATCTATACACTGGGGGAGCGTCATTAATCTATACACTGGGTGAGTATCATAAATATGTGCAGTGGGTGAGCGTCATTAATCTATACATTGGATGAGCGTCATTAATCTATACACTGGGTGAGCGTCATTAATCTATACACTGGGTGAGCGTCATTATTCCTTACACTGGATGAGCGTCATTAATCTATACACTCTGTACCCCAATCACTGATGACGTGGCTGTCATGTTTCTGAGGGTCTGTACCCCAATCACTGGTGACGTGGCTGTTGTGTTTCAGAGGTCTGTACCCCAATCACTGGTGACGTGGCTGTTGTGTTTCACAGGTCTGTACCCCAATCACTGATGACGTGGCTGTCATGTTTCAGAGGGTCTGTACCCTAATCACTGGTGACGTGGCTGTTGTGTTTCAGAGGTCTGTACCCCAATCACTGATGACGTGGCTGTTGTGTTTTAGAGGGGCTGTACCCCAATCACTGATGACGTGGCCGTCATGTTTCAGAGGGTCTGTACCCCAATCACTGGTGACGTGGCTGTTGTGTTTCAGAGGTCTGTACCCCAATCACTGGTGACGTGGTTGTTGTGTTTCAGAGGTCTGTACCCCAATCACTGATGACGTGGCTGTCATGTTTCAGAGGGTCTGTACCCCAATCACTGGTGACGTGGCTGTTGTGTTTCAGAGGTCTGTACCCCAATCACTGATGACGTGGCTGTTGTGTTTTAGAGGGTCTGTATTCCAATCACTGATGACGTGGCTGTCGTGTTTCAGAGGGTCTGTACCCCAATGACTGGTGACGTGGCTGTTGTGTTTCAGAGGTCCGTACCTCAATCACTGATGACGTGGCTGTCATGTTTCAGAGGTCTGTACCCCAATCACTGGTGACGTGGCTGTCGTGTTTCAGAAAGTCTGCATCATAATCACTGATGACGTGGCTGTTGTGTTTCAGAGGGTCTTTACCCCAATCACTGATGACGTGGCTCTCGTGTTTCAGAGGGTCTGTACCCCAAGCACTGGTGACGTGGCTGTCATGTTTCAGAGGGTGTTCACCCCAATCACTGATGACGTGGCTGTCGTGTTCCAGAGGTCTGCACCCCAATCACTGATGACGCGGTTGTCGTGTTCCAGAAAGTCTGCATCCCAATCCCTGGTGACGTGGCTGTCGTGTTTCAGAGGTCTGTACCCCAATCACTGATGACGTGGCTGTCAGGTTTCAGAGGTCTGCACCCCAATCACTGATGACGTGGCTGTCATGTTTAAGAGGGTGTTTACCCTAATCACTGTTGACGTGGCTGTCATGTTTCAGAGGGTGTTTACCCCAATCATGGGTGACGTGGCTGTCGTGTTTCAGAGGGTATGTACCCAAACCACTGATGACGTGGCTGTCATGTTTCAGAGGGTCAGTATCCCAATCACCGGTGACTTGGCTGTCGTGTTTCAGAGGGTCTGTACCCCAATCACTGATGACGTGACTGTCGTTTTTCAGAGGGTCTGTACCCCAACCACTGATGACGTGGCTGTCATGTTTCAGAGGGTCTGTACCCCAATCACTGATGACGTGGTTGTCATGTATCAGAGGGTGTTTACCCCAATCACTGATGACGTGACTGTCATGTTTCAGAGGTCTGTATCCCAATCACTGATGACGTGGCTGTCGTGTTTCAGAGGGTCTATATCCTAATCACTGATGACGTGGCTGTCGTATTTCAGAGGCCTGTACCCCAATCACTGGTGACGTAGCTGTCGTGGTTCAGAGGGTCTGTACCCCAATCACTGATGACGTGGCTGTCGTGTTTCGGAGGGTCTATATCCCAATCACTGATGACGTGGCTGTCGTGTTTCAGAGGCCTGTACCCCAATCACTGGTGACGTGGCTGTCATGTTTCAGAGGTCTGTACCCCAATCACTGATGACGTGGCTGTCGTGTTTCAGAGGGTCTATATCCCAATCACTGATGACGTGGCTGTGGTGTTTCAGAGGGTCTGTACCCCAATCACTGGTGACGTGGCTGTCATGTTTCAGAGGTCGGTACCCCGATCACTGATGACGAGGCTGTCGTGTTTCAGAGGGTCTGTACCCCAATCACTGATGACGTGGCTGTCGTGTTTCAGAGGGTCTGTACCCCAATCACTGGTGACGTGGCTGTCGTGTTTCAGAGGGTCTGTACCCCAATCACTGATGACGTGACTGTCGTGTTTTAGAGGGTCTGTACCCCAATCACTGATGACGTGGCTGTCGTGCTTTAGAGGGTCTGTACCCCAACCACTGATGACGGGGCTGTCGTGTTTCAGAGGGTCTGTAACCCAATCACTGATGAAGTGGCTGTCGTGTTTTAGAGGGTCTGTATCCCAATCACTGATGACGTGGCTGTCGTGTTTTAGAGGATCTGTACCCCAATCACTGATGACGGGGCTGTCGTGTTTCAGAGGGTCTGTAACCCAATCACTGATGACGTGGCTGTCGTGTTTTAGAGGGTCTGTACCCCAATCACTGATGACGTGGCTGTCGTGTTTTAGAGGGTCTGTACCCCAATCACTGATGACGTGGCTGTCGTGTTTCAGAGGGTCTGTAACCCAATCACTGATGACGTGGCTGTCGTGCTTTAGAGGGTCTGTACCCCAACCACTGGTGACGTGGCTGTCGTGTTTCAGAGGGTCTGTAACCCAATCACTGATGAAGTGGCTGTCGTGTTTTAGAGGGTCTGTACCCCAATCACTGATGACGTGGCTGTCGTGTTTTAGAGGATCTGTACCCCAATCACTGATGACGGGGCTGTCGTGTTTCAGAGGGTCTGTAACCCAATCACTGATGACGTGGCTGTCGTGTTTTAAAGGGTCTGTATTCCAATCACTGATGACGTGGCTGTCGTGTTTCAGAGGGTCTGTACCCCAATGACTGGTGACGTGGCTGTTGTGTTTCAGAGGTCCGTACCTCAATCACTGATGACGTGGCTGTCATGTTTCAGAGGTCTGTACCCCAATCACTGGTGACGTGGCTGTCGTGTTTCAGAAAGTCTGCATCATAATCACTGATGACGTGGCTGTTGTGTTTCAGAGGGTCTTTACCCCAATCACTGATGACGTGGCTCTCGTGTTTCAGAGGGTCTGTACCCCAAGCACTGGTGACGTGGCTGTCATGTTTCAGAGGGTGTTCACCCCAATCACTGATGACGTGGCTGTCGTGTTCCAGAGGTCTGCACCCCAATCACTGATGACGCGGTTGTCGTGTTCCAGAAAGTCTGCATCCCAATCCCTGGTGACGTGGCTGTCGTGTTTCAGAGGTCTGTACCCCAATCACTGATGACGTGGCTGTCAGGTTTCAGAGGTCTGCACCCCAATCACTGATGACGTGGCTGTCATGTTTAAGAGGGTGTTTACCCTAATCACTGTTGACGTGGCTGTCATGTTTCAGAGGGTGTTTACCCCAATCATGGGTGACGTGGCTGTCGTGTTTCAGAGGGTATGTACCCAAACCACTGATGACGTGGCTGTCATGTTTCAGAGGGTCAGTATCCCAATCACCGGTGACTTGGCTGTCGTGTTTCAGAGGGTCTGTACCCCAATCACTGATGACGTGGCTGTCGTGTTTCAGAGGGTCTGTACCCCAATCACTGATGACGTGGCTGTCATGTTTCAGAGGGTCTGTACCCCAATCACTGATGACGTGACTGTCGTTTTTCAGAGGGTCTGTACCCCAACCACTGATGACGTGGCTGTCATGTTTCAGAGGGTCTGTACCCCAATCACTGATGACGTGGTTGTCATGTATCAGAGGGTGTTTACCCCAATCACTGATGACGTGGCTGTCATGTTTCAGAGGTCTGTATCCCAATCACTGATGACGTGGCTGTCGTGTTTCAGAGGGTCTATATCCCAATCACTGATGACGTGGCTGTCGTATTTCAGAGGCCTGTACCCCAATCACTGGTGACGTAGCTGTCGTGGTTCAGAGGGTCTGTACCCCAATCACTGATGACGTGGCTGTCGTGTTTCGGAGGGTCTATATCCCAATCACTGATGACGTGGCTGTCGTGTTTCAGAGGCCTGTACCCCAATCACTGGTGACGTGGCTGTCATGTTTCAGAGGTCTGTACCCCAATCACTGATGACGTGGCTGTCGTGTTTCAGAGGGTCTATATCCCAATCACTGATGACGTGGCTGTGGTGTTTCAGAGGGTCTGTACCCCAATCACTGGTGACGTGGCTGTCATGTTTCAGAGGTCGGTACCCCGATCACTGATGACGAGGCTGTCGTGTTTCAGAGGGTCTGTACCCCAATCACTGATGACGTGGCTGTCGTGTTTCAGAGGGTCTGTACCCCAATCACTGGTGACGTGGCTGTCATGTTTCAGAGGTCGGTACCCCAATCACTGATGACGAGGCTGTCGTGTTTCAGAGGGTCTGTACCCCAATCACTGATGACGTGGCTGTCGTGTTTAGAGGGTCTGTACCCCAACCACTGATGACGTGAC
The DNA here is from genome assembly GCA_964019135.1 of Arenicola marina. Classification (NCBI taxonomy): domain Eukaryota; kingdom Metazoa; phylum Annelida; class Polychaeta; family Arenicolidae; genus Arenicola; species Arenicola marina. The sequence goes on from OZ025256.1 coordinate 33,153,899, forward strand.
TGTCGTGTTTCAGAGGGTCTGTACCCCAATCACTGGTGACGTGGCTGTCATGTTTCAGAGGTCTGTACCCCAACCACTGATGACGTGGCTGTCGTGTTTCAGAGGGTCTGTAACCCAATCACTGATGACGTGGCTGTCGTGCTTTAGAGGGTCTGTACCCCAACCACTGATGACGGGGCTGTCGTGTTTCAGAGGGTCTGTAACCCAATCACTGATGAAGTGGCTGTCGTGTTTTAGAGGGTCTGTACCCCAATCACTGATGACGTGGCTGTCGTGTTTTAGAGGATCTGTACCCCAATCACTGATGACGGGGCTGTCGTGTTTCAGAGGGTCTGTAACCCAATCACTGATGACGTGGCTGTCGTGTTTTAGAGGGTCTGTACCCCAATCACTGATGACGTGGCTGTCGTGTTTTAGAGGGTCTGTACCCCAATCACTGATGACGTGGCTGTCGTGTTTCAGAGGGTCTGTAACCCAATCACTGATGACGTGGCTGTCGTGCTTTAGAGGGTCTGTACCCCAACCACTGGTGACGTGGCTGTCGTGTTTTAGAGGGTCTGTACCCCAATCACTGATGACGTGGCTGTCGTGTTTTAGAGGGTCTGTACCCCAATCACTGATGACGTGGCTGTCGTGTTTTAGAGGGTCTGTACCCCAATCACTGATGACGTGGCTGTCGTGTTTTAGAGGGTCTGTATCCCAACCACTGATGACGTGGCTGTCGTGTTTCAGAGGGTCTGTACCCCAACCACTGATGACGTGGCTGTCGTGTTTCAGATGGTGTTTACCCCAATCACTGATGACGTGGCTGCCATGTTTCAGAGGGATTGTATCCCAAGCACACCATGATCCCGGTCTACATCCCCATAGACGTGACGGTAGGAGTAGGCAGAAAAGATGGCCGCACCAACCTGTTCCACCAGAATCTCCTCGAGTTCAAAGAATTCGTCAACAACTGTGGCCATGACTACGGACCTCTGCTGAAGGAAGTTGCAGGTAGACAAGACAGATATAAATTCATGAATTAATTCTTAAAGGTATCTTAAAAACCATTACAACAAAAAAATGTGTTCATCTGAAACGAGCGTTCATGACTGATTAAAATAGGAATGCTTGATGAACATACTGGGACAATGTAGCAGATAATAATTGGAACATGTTTTTTTTATCTATTTGTGCACTATTTTAAACATGTTGAACGTCAAATTGTACTCCATTTCAGAAATAATGGTGTTTGAGGGGACTCCGATCGGCGACTACGAAACCCTAACTTTTAACTACATGAGCGCTTTGGACATACACACTTCGCGGCGGGAAGAGAGTAGATCGGCCAAGGGCAAACGGCGAAGTAACTCGCTGCCGTCTAGCCCGTCTGACTACTCGCGGTTAGTGATGTTACCTCCAATGCGGGGGCCGCCACCCAAGGTAGGTGGTTGTGGATCGCTCATCTACAAAATAGACTGATATATTGACCTAATCAGTCATTCTAAAGAACTTAAGTAGTTCCAAACGCCTCCTTCGATTCATGTTTATTTCCTTTTAAAATAGCCATTACATGTTGCTCAGTATTACCAAAAGAATAACTAATGAAGCGTTTTGCTGTCCAAGGTGCATAAAGCAAAACTCAGAACGCCCTATGGCCATCTTGAAACGCAGTTTGATGGCTGACGTATGACTGTGTTTCGGTGTTTTGCTTTAAGATTCCTCAGAGGCCTGGACAAAAATCCAAACATACCTGGCTGAACATCGCGGCGATGGCCAAATCCAAACTGTCTCGGGCTTCGAAATCGGTCTCATCTGACCCCTCCCACCCCAAACGGCGCAGCTTCCGCCCCCCGCCCCCCACCCCCGAGGACGACGTCTTCGCGGAGGAAAACGTCTATGACTTTGACTTTAACCCCTACTGCACCGTGCGCGAGGCGGACACAGGGTCAGGGTCGCTGGTTCCCCGGGCGCCCTGGTACCCAACGTCCGACCTGAGCCCCGGGAAGGTGCTACAAGAGCTGCACGAGACCTACCGGACCGGGGCACTGCCGTGCGACCGGGGCCTCATCCCGCCCGACCCTCGCCCGCCCACGCCCCCCCTCCCCGTGGTGGCCGAGGATGCGGGGGACGAGGAGGAGGAGGACCCCGGGCCTTGCCCCGTCCTCTTCCCCCGCGCGCACCCCTGCAATGGGGCCCCTGATGTCCGCCCCGCGCGGCGGTCGGGACCCGAAACCCCTGACCGTGGTGACCTGGAGTCGCATGGTGGTGAGTCGGCTCACCCTGTTGCCCGACGCCACTCCCAAGCCGACACACCGTGGAAAACCCTGGCCGACGCCGCCACAGCCATCGCCCTGCGCACAAAAAACGACTCTCGTCTACTGAGATCGAAATCAGATACGGACTCCGCCAAAGGGGACCACGCTCGGGCCAGCAAGGGACCCCCGAACACGGCCCCGAAGCCCCGAAGCACGGCCACCCCGCAGGCCGGCGCGAAACCAGGCCGGGTTAACATTGAGACGATTGATGACATTCCCGGTGACGTGAGCCGTCTGAGCGTCAGGCAGGTGACGCAGTGCCTCGGCCTGCTCCACCTCAGTCACGTGGCCGAGACCTTTCGGGAGGCGCAGGTCGACGGCAACCTCCTCACGGCTTTCGACGAGACGATCCTAAAGGAGGAGTTTGGACTCCACTCTGTGGCGGCGCGCAAACTGATTCAGTTCGCCCAACACGGCTGGAGGCCCCAGGTGGAGTGAGCCAGGTGCCCTGACTGTCACCACCACGGGCACCGCCACCGGCACCGCCACGGGCACCGTAACCGGCACCGCCACGGGCACCGCCACGGGCACTGGCACCGGCACCGGCACCGGCACCGGCACCGGCACCGGCACCGGCACCGGCACCGGCATCGTCACCGGGACCGCCACGGGCACCGGCACCGGCATCGTCACCGGGACCGCCACCGGCACCGGCACCGGCACCGGCACCGGCACCGCCACGGGCACCGGCACCGGCACCGGCACCGGCACCGGCACCGGCACCGGCACCGGCACCGGCACCGGCACCGGCACCGGCACCGGCACCGGCACCGGCACCGGCACCTGCACCGGCACCGGCATCGTCACCGGGACCGCCACGGGCACCGGCACCGGCACCGGCACCGGCACCGGCACCGGCATCGTCACCGGGACCGCCACGGGCACTGGCACCGGCACCGGCACCGGCACCGGCACCGGCATCGTCACCGGGACCGCCACGGGCACCGGCAACGGCACCGGCACCGGCACCGGCACCGTTACCAGAGGACTGGAAATGTGGCCCAATGGACCTTAGGACATCAGGGTTCTCGTTTCAGTTGCGTCCATACAAAAGAACGTCTGTCACAGGCTGTGTCATTACGGCGTGTGCTTGTTTCACTGTACTGCACGCCATGCCAGTGTGCAATGGGTACCCGGTCAAAGAACCTGGTCTGGATCATAACGATACGAGGATAACATTAACTGTTTTGTATGCGATATATAGCTTTATTGATGACTTGGCGAAATAAATATTGTGCAACAGGCGCAAGGGTTATAAACATGTTGACATGCAGGTCCAATGAAACTATTCCTGTTACAATCGAAGCAACTGATTGTGCACTGCGACATTAAGTTGAATTTAGAAAGAGATGAAAGATGCCATGACAGGAAGGGATCAATGTATGTAGATAAATCCCGATATACTGCCGACATTTTTGCTAAGACACAATTATGATACATAAGAATCGTATCCAGAGACCAATGTGTTTAGCTGCTTCGCGCTGTGGAATAAATGTTCCACAGAGAAGACACTGGTGACGAGGTGGGAAGGCGAGTGACTGGCCGCTGACCCCGGGACAGGAAACGAGAACAAACACCCCTGCGCCAATAAAATATATACGATATACTAAAAGCTCAGTTTATATAATGGCATGCTCAGCGATATTTTTGTTAAATACTTGTTCATTCTTTGTTCCCATTTGTATTTGGCGCGAGAACATCCACTTGAATGACGAGAAGAATAGAATTCCTAAGTATTTATAGCATGTTAAGGTTTCTATGTTGGCTCCTTTAAAAACATCGTTCATTTGCTCTTAGTTGGCCACCATTCCTGAAAACATATAATTTTGGTTTTTGACCTGTTGACCCGTAAACCATATCTATAACAGATTACGCCCAGGGTGTCCAGTTGCTTCTGTAGTCCTCCGACAGAATCGTTAACAACAGCAATGTCAGCCGCTTACATGATGAACATATATAAAGCCGAAAATTCTTCATCGATAAATACACCGTGACAACCCTGCTCTTCGCACATTTTCTCGCCTTCCTGGATGTTCATGATGAACATAAACGGACTGATCATGCATCCCTGACGTGTCTACCTACTTTTCTACATATGTGATCGCGATTTCCAATTACGACAAAACGCAGTATTTATCCCATCAAGCTCGCTGTCAAAGAGACGTCATTTAATATATCAGTTAAAGCTCAAATACTTTTATCATGATGAAATGCCCAAATTATAAGATACATAATTAACAAGAACTCAGTGGAACACTGGTGATGACGAAAATCGACTTTGGGTCAAAGAGCGTGTCTTTCTGAACCTGTTGATCCAAACCGCGACCGTCCACGGTGATTATTAAGGGAATAAGGGTCATTTCTAGATTCCGGTACGTTGAGTACATATGCTCGGTCCCCTGGCTTGAACTTTACGTTGAATATGATAGCGTGGTTTTGAGGTCAAGACGGGGCCTCGGAATTAGGTCAGCAGCTTGAGTGAATGGTATTACAAATGCTCGTGCCCCCCTAAAATGATCAGGCGTGTATCGATGATGCCTTTTGTTGTCCTCCGCAAGTGGCGGTCCGCAGGGTCTTCGAATAGGGATGCGGAAGCTCTAATCAGGATTCGTGGGACGATTGGGATCTGATGGGTCGATTAGGGTTGCGTGGGACAAATCGAGATGTGCAGGGTCGAATTCGACGGTTCGAAACGGGATCCGTGGGACACATTGGTATACGACGGGTCAAAGCTGGTTTCGTGGGGTCCAATCTGGATTAACAATGTTCATTCAGGATCATCAGGGTCAAATCGGGATCTGAAGGTCAAATAGGGATGCGACGGGTCAATCTGCATCCTAGTTGTCAAATCTCTATCTGGCGGCTTCCATCAGGTTCTGAGGGAGTCAATAGGAATCATATGAGTCCAATCTGGATCCGACAGAGTAAATCTGGGTCTGACGGGTCTAGTGGGGATGCCAGATTACCGACTACTCGGGATCTGAGAGGGCAAATGTGGATGTCCAGGTCGAATGGGGATCTGAGGGGTCAATCTGGATCCGATAGGGCAATTTTGGATATGAAACGGCAAATCTGGATCTGAGGGATCAATCCGAATCTGAATGGTCAATCCGGATCGGATAGGTCAAATCTGGACCTGAGAGCCACTCGCTACAAAAGAACGTCTGTCACTCGATACAAAAGAACGTCTGTCACTCGCTACAAAGGAACATCTGTCACTCGCTATAAAAGGACGTCTGTCACTCGCTACAAAAGAACACCTGTCACTCGATACAAAAGGACGTCTGTCACTCGCTACAAAGGAACATCTGTCACTCGCTACAAAAGGACGTCTGTCACTCGCTACAAAGGAACGTCTGTCACTGGATACAAAAGGACGTCTGTCACTCGCTACAAAGGAGCGTCTGTCACTGGATACAAAAGAACATATGTCTCTCGCTACAAAGGAACTTCTGTCACTCGCTACAAAGGAACGTCTGTCACTGGATACAAAAGGACGTCTGTCACTCGCTACAAAGGAGCGTCTGTCACTCGCTACAAAAGAACATATGTCTCTCGCTACAAAGGAACTTCTGTCACTCGCTACAAAGGAACGTCTGTCACTTGATACAAGAGAACGTCTGTCATTCGCTACAAAAGAAGATCTGTCACTCGCTACAAAAGAAGATCTGTCACTCGCTACAAAAGAAGATCTGTCACTCGCTACAAAAGGACGTCTGTCACTCGCTACAAAAGGACGTCTGTCACTCGTTACAAAAGAACGTCTGTCACTCGCTACAAACGAAGATCTGTCACTCGATACAAAAGAAAATCTGTCACTCGATACAAAAGGACGTCTGTCACTCGCTACAAAAGAAGATCTGTCACTCGATACAAAAGAACATCTGTCACTCGATACAAAAGGACGTCTGTCACTCGCTACAAAAGAACATCTGTCACTCGCTACAAAAGGACGTCTGTCACTCGCTACAAAGGAACGACTGTCACTTGATACAAAGGAACGTCCGTCACTCGCTACAAGAGAACGTCTGTCACTCGCTACAAAAGAAGATCTGTCACTCGATACAAAAGAACATCTGTCACTCGATACAAAAGACGTCTGTCACTCGCTACAAAAGAACATCTGTCACTCGCTACAAAAGAAGATCTGTCACTCGATACAAAAGAAGATCTGTCACTCGCTACAAAGGAACGTCTGTCACTCGCTACAAAAGAACCTCCGTCACTCGCTACAAAAGGACGTCTGTCACTCGCTACAAAAGAACATCTGTCTCTCGCTACAAAAGGGCGTTTGCCACTCGCTACAAAAGAACGTCTGTCACTGGATACAAAAGGACGTCTGTCACTCGCTACAAAGGAGCGTCTGTCACTGGCTACAAAAGAACATCTGTCTCTCGCTACAAAGGAACTTCTGTCACTCACTACAAAAGAACATCTGTCACCTTATACAAAAGAACATCTGTCACCTTATACAAAGGAACATCTGTCACTTGCTGCAACAGAGCGTTTGCCGCTCGTTAAAAAAGAACATCTGTCACTCTCTACAAAATGACGTCTGTCACTCGCTACAAAAGAACATCTGTCGCTCGCCGTAAAAGAACCTCCGTCACTCGCTACAAAAGGACGTCTGTCACTCGCTACAAAAGAATATCTGTCTCTCGCTACAAAAGGGCGTTTGCCACTCGCTACAAAAGAACGTCTGTCACTGGCTACCAAAGAACATCTGTCCCTCGCTACAAAGGTACGCCTGTCACTCGCTACAAATAAAACATCTCTCACTCGCTAGAAAAGACCGTCTGTCACTCGCTACAAAAGAACATCTGTCACTCGTTACAAGAAAACGTCTGTCACTAGCATAAAAGAACATGTCATTCGCTAGAAAAGAACATCTGTCACTCGCTACAAAAGAACGTCTGTGACAGGCTACAAAGGAACATCTGTTTCTGGCTCCAACCAAACATCTGTCACTTGCTACAAAAGCAATCTACGTTTAGTCTGTCATTTGCGAATGACATGTAGCACGCATTAGTCTGTCTTGGGTCTCCAGCCCTGCTGTGCGAACAGCAACAATCTGTGGGCCTGATAGCCACTCATATTGAATCCTTCTTTCAGCATTTCCTCTGTCATCGCACTTAAGCACGGGCCGTCTACCATGTCATTTTGGAAGGCTTCCACCAGTTCAGTCATGTTGAGCAGTCTCAGACAATCGCCAATGTCCCTGACGCTCAAATCCTCGATGTTACGTGGCACCTGTCGCAGCTCGGAGAATCGTGTGACGTTAGCTTGCCCCCTGGGGGTGCTAGGCGCCACCACGGGGACCGCTGGGGGATAGTGCTGTTGGCTCTGAGCCACATAATCGCTCATGGGACGCTCGGATCTCGGTACTGGTGGCGGCGGTTCGTCATTGGCGTGTGTCTTTCGCGGGGGCGGTGATGGCGGTCTTCGTTTCTCACTTCCACGGTGTTCAGTGGTGCGGGTCTCCCTGAGGGCCGTATAAGCTGGCTCAGTTCTGTCATCCACACCTTCCGTCGGATAGATCTCCTTGAGCTGTTTGAGAACCTTCAGTACAGGCGCCAGATCTTGCTCATGCGAGCTTTTCATCCCTTTTGGCTTGTTTAATGCGGGTATTAGTTTGTGCCAGTGACTTTTCTTCACGCCCGCTGGTAGCTCTTTCAGGTGCCGGATATCTGCAAGTCATTGATGTGAGATAGGCAAGCGGCGCGTGTAACTTGAAACACGATAGACAGCCCAAAAGACATTCATCACATGCACTCACCGCGGAAACATTTCGCTCAGACATATAACTACATGGGACATAATTTAGAGACCGAGAAGGGCATCGTAAGTACTAAGATATTAACCTGAACCAGGACTCATAATGTACCTGATGTTGCCAATCGCACCGTGTAGTCGTGGGTAAACCCGTTGGCGGCGTCGTAGCACTGCCGCATGTCGGCGTGGAACTGGTCGGCCCTCTTGTCCTGTCCTTGTCCTGTCCTGGTGTTGATCGCCACCGCCACTGCCATCGATTGGGAGTCTGACATCAAGATAAATTCCTCCGCCAGACTCCCGCCTGAAATGACACGCCCGGAATGTCAAAAGCTAATGCTGATAAAATTTCTCAAATTATCTGACAAGGAGATTGCGTTACAATATCCAATCCTTGAAATCTTTACAAGAAACTGAGACTGAGCGACTACAAGATCTCCGGAATTAATTCAATTTTTATAGGTATATATTTGGCACGCTTCTAATCATACAATCCTTTGTAATTCGCTATTTATCAGCAATCCTCGACTCGCACACACTTGAATGCGGTCCATTGTCACACCATGATATATATTCACGGCATACCTCCATGCCCAGACTGCCTTCCTCCATGCCCAGACTGCCTTCCTCCATGCCCAGACTGCCTTCCTCCATGCCCAGACTGCCTTCCTCCATGCCCAGACTGCCTTCCTCTATGCCCAGACTGTCTTCCTCCATACCCAGACTGCCATCCTCCATGTCCAGACTGCCTTCCTCCATACCCAGACTGCCTACCTCCATGCCCAGACTGCCTTCCTCCATACCCAGACTGTTACCTCCATGCACAGACTGCCTTTCGCCATGCCCAGACTACCTACCTCCATGCCCAGACTGTCTTATTCCATACACAGACTGCCTTCCTCCATGCTCAGACTGCTTTCCTCCATGCCCAGACTGCCTTCATCCATGCCCAGACTGCCTTTCTCCATGCCCATACTGCCTTCCTCTATGCCAGACTGCCTTCCTCCATGCCCAGACTGTCTTCCTCCATGCCCAGACTGCCTTCCTCCATGCCCAGACTGCCTTCCTCCATGCTCAGACTGCCTTCCTCCATACTCAGACTGCCTTCCTCCATGCCCAGACTGCCTTCCTCCATGTCCAGACTGCCTTCCTCCATACCCAGACTGCCTTCCTCCATGCCCAGACTGCCTTCCTTCATACCCAGACTGCCTTCCACCATGCCCAGACTGCCTTCCACCCTGCCCAGACTGCTTTCCACCCTGCCCAGACTGCCTTCCACCCTGCCCAGACTGCCTTCCTCCATGCCCACACTGCCTTCCACCATGCTGAGACCGCCTTCCTCCATGCTCAGACTGCCTTCCTTCATGCCCAGACTGCCTTCCTCCATGCCCACACTGCCTTCCACCATGTTGAGACTGCCTTCCGCCATGCTCAGACTGCCTTCCTCCATGCCCAGACTGCCTACCACCATGCCCAGACTGCCTACCACCATGCCCAGACTGCCTTCCGCCATGCTCAGACTGCCTTCCTCCATGCCCAGACTGCCTTCCGCCATGCCCAGACTGCCTTCCTCCATGCCCACACTGCCTTCCACCATGTTGAGACTGCCTTCCGCCATGCTCAGACTGCCTTCCTCCATGCCCAGACTGTCTTCCTTCATACCCAGACTGCCTTCCTGTATTCCCAGACTGCCTTCCTCCATACCTAGACTGCCTATCTCCATGCCCAGCCTACCTTTCTCCATGCCCAGACTGCCTACCTCCATGCCCAGACTGCCTTTCTCCATGCCCAGACTGCCTACCACCATGCCCAGACTGCCTACCACCATGCCCAGACTGCCTTCCGCCATGCTCAGACTGCCTTCCTCCATGCCCAGACTGCCTTCCTTCATACCCAGACTGCCTTCCTGTATTGCCAGACTGCCTTCCTCCATGCCCAGACTGCCTTCCTCCATGCCCAGACTGCTTTCCTCCATGCCCAGACTGCCTTCATCCATGCCCAGACTGCCTTTCTCCATGCCCATACTGCCTTCCTCTATGCCAGACTGCCTTCCTCCATGCCCAGACTGTCTTCCTCCATGCCCAGACTGCCTTCCTCCATGCCCAGACTGCCTTCCTCCATGCCCAGACTGCCTTCCACCATGCCCAGACTGCCTGGCTTCATCCCCCAGTCCCCACGCATGACCCAAGAGACGTTACCTTTTTGAAAGGAGTGCAGCACGAGATGCGATTCCTCGTGGGTGCCCTTCACGGTCAGCAGTTCTTCGGCTTTTATCTGTTTCAGGGACGTGTATTCTCCGTCTTCGGTAAAAGGCGGTCCCTCCAACCCCTCAAAGACGATGAACCTAGTTCCCTTACTCGCCAGTGCGACCTCCACTGACATCGGCCCTTCCAGTTCTGAAGACGGCAAGGATGTTACTGATGACAACATTTACCAACAGCCTAAAGTAAGTGTCATGAAATATCCCTGACACAATATAACTTTGGCACCAATTGTGATTCGACGCAATCTAATACATTTTATAATCGTGTAAGCAAATATAATAATTCTGATTAATCATAATTTACTTGACGGTTTTCCGGTGAATTATTGGAGTACTACATTATGGAACTACGTGTTGGTATCATCCCTACCCGATGGTAACAAGAACGAACGGACTCGTCCAAGTGGAGACCTTCTGACAACGCTGGTTGGCATCTAGCAAACCCATCTAGTGGGGGGGGGGGGGGGGTCGCAAGGGGTATTTTCGTTCCTCGCGAATGGGATTTTCACTGAACTGGGAATGAGGAAAATAATTCTTCGTGAATTGGGAATGGGGTATTAGCCGACAGCCGTGATCAAGGATTTTTATTCATCGAGAACTGGGAATTTTCATATTCAATAAACGTGAATCGGGAAACAGTCAATTTAGTATTATGTATCCACTTTTTCATTGTATGCGGAGATTTCTGTTTTAATTCATCGTGAGCTGGGAATAAAGAAAATATTCTTCGCGATCGGGGAACATGACCCCTCTTGCCGCCTCCACCTTACATCAACGCGAGCCAACACGGTCTGAGCATCATTTCACAAAATGTCTGTTGAAATTGGTCATTAAGTTTACGCAATAATAATACAGAATGCAACTGGATGAGAGGTGCTTATGAGCCATTTAAGTATTATATATAATGATCATTGTAGTAATAAGCCATATTGTAATTACTATTGTAGCATGTTTATGTGGATAATTTCGGAATTGTCTGCTGAATTGGGTCATTAGGCTTTAAGGTATAATACATGTTGAAATGTGCTGACCCGTATATTCGAGCCACTTTATTTTTAAGTAAGGATCTATATCACGTCTTATTTGAATTAGTATTTCAGCATTTGTATTTGATGTCCGTAGTGAACTGCATAATGTGGTATGTCTATATATATCTATATCAAAAAGTATTCCTGAATGTGTGTCTAACATATGCCTGCCACAGATGCGTATTACATTTAATTCTCAGTGGCGATGTGTTTGCCACCACATTTGTCATTTGCGATGTGTTTTCCGCCACATGTTTATCAGTGGCGATGTGTTTTTTTCCGTCACTGATAATAATCTTGAACTTTGTATGCTCGGCAATAAAGTTATCCAACTACTTACATAACTCATCACGTTATTCTATCACAATGCAGGGAACAAACTGCGAGTGAGCCAGCTATATCACGGTTTCGTAGCTCGAGACATAAACTTAAACATTGTAAAGAAATATCAGTTCTCAGAAATAGACTTGAACTAGATTATATGTTAAGGTAATATTTGTAAGTTAAACGCATTTAATCCAAATCGAATGATATGCTCACAAATTATTATATAATAAATTATACTAATAATATATATAATATATTGATATAGAAATTTAGATGTACATGTACATGTATCACCATGTTGTAGGGGGGGGGGGTGCAGACGTATCGGAAGTTGGAAAGAGGGGCTCACAGCTTATTGCAAGAGGGGTTGGGGGAGTGAGAAACGACCCCCGCCCGCCCCCTACCCGCCCACCCCCCCCCCTCGTGGATCCGACAGGGTATTAAACTCGTCCCCGTATTTTAAATACCTCCATGCTTTTCTTTCTTTGACTTCACAAGTCTCTTGTACTTGATGGGAATACAGAAGTACCTTCCTCCTGCCTCTTGGACAATGACGTGCTTCTCTTTGAGTATCTCAAATAACCAGTGCATCTGAAAGGCAGCAGTCAATGCAGTCACTAATCAGTCGGCGGCAAACCGGTGCCACATTTGATACCGGCCCTAGCAAGCCATGTCGTAGGTAACTGCCTAATGGTAATGATATCTGATGCGATACAGTCAGACACCCGAATGGAGGTGATATTCAATTCTTAAATTAGCCCATACGCAAACAAAGCGTACAACAATAATCGGAGAATCGTTTGCTGGGATGTGACAGTGAGGACTTAGAGGACTGCTACTTGCCAGTGTCCGCCATGGGTCGTTATTGACACAAACAAGAGCGACAATTAAAGGCCCTGTTGCCTGGAATGTCAGCAGTTTCGAATCAGGTGTTGGACTTGTATAATGCACAGATTAATAAATATCTTTTGGGCGGATATTTTCGAAATGGCCGCGATATTCTATTAAAATAGTTCCTATGTCTGTTCAATGAGATTTCCTTTGGAATTAGTCACTCTCAGACCAGTAGAAACGTATGTACGTCAGTCGGTGTGAAATGATGTACCCGTCGACTTGGGCTACACATGTTAGAGATATATTGCTTAAGTTAGGATTTGGTATTTGTTGGATATCTCAAGATGTTGGAAATGTAAATGTCTTCATGAATGAAGTAAAACAGAGATTAAGAGACACTTCTCAACAAGAATGGCAATCTGATATGGATAGCTCCAGCAAACTTAGAACACTAGCTCAATTTAAGTCTTTACTAGAGCCAGAATTATATCTGAGGTGTGTTAACGTTATTAGTCACAGAAGGGCACTAGCCAGGTTGAGGTGCTCGGCTCATAGCTTAGAAATTGAAAGGGGTAGGCATTGTAATATAGAGCCACAAGATAGGTATTGCAAATTCTGTTTTAAACATGGGAAATATCTTGTGGAAGACGAATATCATTTTACTCTGGTGTGCCCATTATATGCCTCAAGTCGGGATAATAGACTGCCAAAAGTATATACACGGTACTCCTCTTCAGAACATTTTAACAGACTCTTTAGCAGTAAAAACGACAACGTTGTTATGACTTTAGCCAGTTTTTTTTACGAAGCATTCAACATAAGAGAGTCATTTTTATCATCGCTGTAGTTGATATAGACTTGTATATATTTGTATTTGCACGTTATCTATATGCATTTTGAACCGAAAACTGTACATATGTACCATGGGCGTTGTGCCTAAAGTACTTAATAAACATTATTATTATATTATTATTATTATGTACCCGTCAATTTATAATCGCACAAAGTTCTCAAAATGTGTAAATTTTTAAATATTACTAGATATTCCATTGCAAGTAGTAATTGCCTATATTTCATCAGTATGCAATGTTATTGTGATGGACATGTGATTATACATCGGACACACATTGAAGAAAACGATGAATGCGATCCCTGATGCATACTTCCTATCTGGTACAGGCACCCCGTCACATCAGGGGGTTGGCCAACCGGGACTTCCTATCTGGTACAGGCACCCCGTCACATCAGGGGGTTGGCCCGCCGGCACTTCCTATCTGGTACAGGCACCCCGTCACATCAGGGGGTTGGCCCGCCGGCACTTCCTATCTGGTACAGGCACCCCGTCACATCAGGGGGTTGGCCCGCCGGCACTCTCTATCTGGTACAGGCACCCCGTCACATCAGGGGGTTGGCCCGCCGGCACTTCCTATCTGGTACAGGCACCCGTCAGGCGTCATGACATCATGGCCGCACTGTACTTGCGCATCCACAGCACCACCGGCTTCAGCGTGTAGGCGTATGAAAACCTTAAGACCGGAGGGGAGGGCTATACGCCCAGGGGCCGGCGCCACTAATGGGGTGGGATTTATGACACATAGCAGCCGTCAGGCACATGAGTGTGCACCCTGTGTCGCCAAGCCAGGATTCAGCCGCGGCTAGACGCATCACCCGACGAGAAATAGCGGCGGAGGGTGGGTGGATAGATGTGGGTAGGGGCAGAGTGTTTGCGCCTTTCGGCGCGAGGAGATGAGATCCCCTAAAGCAGGTGGGGTCCGGGAGGAGGGGAGGGGGGACCACCAGCACTGTATTAACTCAATCAGCGCAATACGTAACGTTACAAAAGCTACTGACACCGCATGCACTTGAGCCGAGTCTTAACTACAGTTACTTATCGAGCTCCTTCCCGCCAAAACTAAAGAGGTCAAAATACAAATAAGAATCATCCAAAATTTCGTTTGTCGACATTTCACTCATGCCAGACTGCCAAATCGAGTCTCTAAGCCTTGCCCGTGCTATCAATTACCCACAGGATTCAACTTACTGATAAACGTCATCCGTCGCGATGCTTTGTTAAAAGTAGCAGCGACGCGACACGGCAATGTTTATTAAGTTTCTGAATTTATGGAATAAAGCAATTGAGTTTTCTGAAAATTGTGATATATATATCGCCTGGGTTTATATTTGGCGGGAAGAGCTAGACAAGCAGCTCTAAGATAATTATGTACAAATATCCTATGTCACTGAGGAGCCTCCGCAGAATGTCCACATTTCCCAGTGAGGCAACCACTTACGCTGATCCTGCAGCGTTCAACCATCCTCACATTGTATTCCCTAATTATTAATATAGCAAATTTGGGAATAAATGTTGAGATGGCCGTCCATACAACCGTGGCCGGCGATACTCACTTCTTTTGACGTCCCGCAGCCTGGGTAAGTGGTGACTACCATGAAGGGAGTCAAGTCCGCACACCTGTCTGCAAACTCCCGGATGGGAATGGCCTGGTCTGACCACTCAAAGTCCTCGATATTATACCTCGCGGATTCCGAAGACATCGTCGAGGTCACTGAAGGTGATAGATACATATCGAAGGAAAATATATTGTGCAGTTTCGAGAACTTCCAAACCACCAAGACTGAACGCTCCTAATAACAGCCACGAAGTCAGAAATACATAGCAGAAACAATCTCTGCACACTTAGCTATAACGACATCAATGAGTAGCGACAAACACGGCCAATATTAACGTGAATACCGCTAGATGCTGCTGAATATCAGTCTGGTCGTCAGGGCAGCCCTCCAGTGATGTCGTGACCTCCCTGTGCTAAGCTGTACTAACCTGTACTAATCTGTGCTCCTTTAATCAAGACGACGACTGTCTGCACTACGGACGGGTAGAAGGTACAAAGTCACTCTTGATTATTGTCTAAGGTAACTTTTCTTGCCAAGCAGGCCGCCGACAGGGAAGTTGGTTTCAAGACAGATAAAAAATACGTGACGCGATAACTGGTCTATCAGCACGATTTTTAATGTCGCTACGGGTGGATGTGAGGTTGGGAGAGGTTGATATTGGGGGGGGGGGGGGGGGAGGGGGTGATGAGGTTGCGGCCGTTGATGGGGTTGGGGGCGTTGATGGGGTTGGGGGCGTTGATGGGGTTGAGGGCGCTTTCGGTGACCCTTATACCCTGGTAGACACTCGGAGGTGGACGGGCGGGTGGGCGGGGTGGGGGGGGGGGGGGGGGGTGGGGGCAGGGTCCCCTATATTAATTGGTTCGGATGGTTGCCACAGGTGATAGTACAGATATATTTCGACCAATGTTGTGAAGATTCCCCCGGCCGAAAACAAAATTCTTTCAATTTAGTTAAATGCAAATCTACGAATTAGCAACTATTAGCGCTTAGCATAAAATTAAAGGTATATCAATTATGCTTGAAAGAGAGATTGTTATATGCGGGACAGGTCGGTATCGATTTGTGTACATATTTCAAATGTGCCGCCTCCATTATACAATGTTTGTCTAGCGACTATAAGGATTCAGTCGCTTTGCGCTGTGTGACAACTTTCTTATATGGAAGGTAAGATATTAAATATGTAATAAAAGCTGCTGGACAAATCAATACAACATAATGTCATGATAAACAATAACATTTTTTGCTAAATGTTTACCTTGCAGCCATGTTCCATTTTTCTCCATGCCAAAAGTCGTACATTGGTTGTATTGCTTACATTGTACACTTTAAACTAACGAAATTTTCGTTATCACTCACATTCAGAACTTCCTGTTTGTGCACAAGTTGATGTTTCATCGAGAAATAACCTTTCTGCTTCGACCCGACAAGTTAGGTTCGTTATTAATTGTCTACAGTAAGTATGTTGTAATATATCCCGCTTTCCATACTCAGTCTGAATGATCGCGGTTTCGTATTGCTGTTTTTGGACTTTGGCTTATGTCGTGATTTCAGCAGAACGCGTTATTTCTTCTATGAAGCTTGCTGCCAATGATCGTTAAAGGTCGCTCGATATACAGGTTCAAGTTCAGGATGTTTTTATTCTAATGACATGCCAGCATTATTAGAGGTTGTAGTACTAGTCTGTCTTGGGTCTCCAGCCCTGAGTGGCGAACTGCCACAGTTTTAGGGCTTGATAGTCACTCATGTTGAATCTTTCTTTCAGCATTTCAGATGTCATCAGACTTAGGATAGTTCCGTCCACCATTTCAGTTTGGAAAGCTTCCACCAGTTCTGTCATGTTGAGCATCATGAGGCACGCGCCAATGTCCCTGACGCTCAACGCCCGGAGGTCACGTGGTACCTCCTGCAGCTCAGAGAAGCGGGCCACCGGGACGCCCCCTGGCGGGGACCTCACACACCTACCGGGGACCGGGACAACATTCGTCTCCCGAAACTCGTCGACACTGAAATAACTCACGAAGTTGCCTTTCCTTTTGTCCTGTTTGCTGTGTCTGTGCTTCTTTTCGCCCCCGTTAGTTTGCCCCCTGGGGCCGCTGGCGCTGAGTGGCGTCACCACGGAGACGGATGGGGCACAGTGTTGTTGGCTCTGAACCCCATTATCGCTCATAGAACGCGTCTGCGCACTGGTAGATCTCGGTAGCGGTGTCGGGGTCACGTGGTGGGTGGGTGGAATTTCCCAGGGAGGCACCGGTGGCTTTAGCAAAGCGTAGGGTTGGGAAGGTTTTCCCATCTCGGACATGAGCTCATCATATTTGTTGCCATCATACTGAGCGGGGAACATCGTCTGCAGGGCTCTCCTTCTCACAGGGAGAGGCTTGCCTCTCTGTATCGTCCCTGTGTGTTGACTACCTGGGGGGGCCGTCTGCGCCGCTTTATAATACAGGCTCCCAGGAGGATCATCTGCACCACCAGGAGTGGGCGTAAACGGGGGATTTTGTTCCTGAATTCGATGCTGTATACTGATGCCGGACTCGTTGGAGGCCCCATAGCTAGGCTTAGGGCTGTCGTACACGGGTGAGGCCCCCGCCACCCGGCCCTCCTGTGTCGCCACGTCCTCAGCAGACGGCCCCGGGCGCACGGTAACCAGCTTGCCTGGGTAATCCGGGGCGCCCCACGCCCGCATGCAGGGCACGAGTCGCGTCATGAAGGTGTACTGCAGCTGTTGGAGGACCTCCCGGATTCGCGCAAGATCACCCAGGTCCGGGGTCGAGCGGAAGTCACAGGATCCGGACTTTAGTCTAGCCGGGTAATCCCTCACGCATTCCCGATCGTCCACTGCTGAATTGTCCTCTTCCTCTTGCTCGAGATTCTCTCCTCCTGACTCGTGAATCACGCTGATGACGTCTGTGGATGCTGTCACTTTTTCCTTGTTCCGTTTGGACCTTATTTTGTCCCATAGGCTTTTCTTTTGGCCCGTGACGCTCTTGTCTTGCTTGCCACCACGGCCCTGTGTGGATGACGCCGAGGAAGGGCAGCCACCGCCGGCATGTGGCTCCTGCGGCATACATTGTGAGCGTTTAAACTGTAGCGGCTGCTTCACACAACCCATGAACATGTCGATGTTGTCGGAGAATGTGTCGGGTAGCTTCTCCAGTTGCCGGATATCTGCAAGTCATAGATGTGTGTTAGGCACACGGCACGTATAATTTAATGCAGGATAGACAGTCCAAAAGACATTCCCTTCTCGCACACACTTGGCTGGGATCCTGTGTGCCACCAGGTGAGGGGCATACCCATTCAGCCATCTGCGACTCCGCAATGTCGGAAAAAAGTTTGATCACTTCCCAGAGCGACATTTGATTGATTGAAGTTTGTGCGAGAACATGCATAAGACATCTCGTGCGACATGGGTTATCTCAGTGCTTGTGCTGAGATGAACCCATCTCGCGCTCGAACCAATGCCACATGCATATCAACATATACGCAACGAAACATTTTGCCCAAGCACACTACCATTGGACGTATCTAGAGATGAATGACGGTTACTACTAACATATTGACATGGATCAGGCCTCGGTAATAACGCTACCTGCGAATTCAGCAAGTCGTGGTTTGTAGTCGTGGGTAAGGCCGTTGGCGGCGTCGTAGCACTGCAGCATGTCGGTGTGGAACTGGTTGGTTCTCTGGTCCTGTTTGTTGATCGCCACCGTCACGGACTGCGGCACATAGGTGGCCACCAGTCTGACACGGCGTGTCAGACCCTCTGAAACCACACGATCACATGGTGACATCGATAACATTGTATAAGTGCTGATCAATCTGTGAAGATCTGTGACAAGCTCAGTACGTTACACAATCAAGCTCATTAGGCAATCGCTAACATGGCTGCAAGGAAAATATGTTATGAATCAGCGCAGTATCAGCGCACCTCTTTACCCTCTTCTCTTAGCGCAGTATCAGCGTACCTCTTTACCCTCTTCTCTTAGCGCAGTATCAGCGCACCACTTTACCCTCTTCTCTTAGCGCAGTATCAGCGAACCTCTTTACCCTCTTCCCTTAGCGCAGTATCAGCGAACCTCTTTACCCTCTTCTCTTAGCTCAGTATCAGCGCACCTCTTTACCCTCTTCTCTTAGCGCAGAATCAGCGTACCTCTTTACCATCTTCTCAGCGCAGTATCAGCGCACCTCTTTACCCTCTTCTCTTAGCGCAGTATCAGGGTGCCTCTTTACCCTCTTCTCTTAGCGCAGTACCAGCGAACCTCTTTAACCTCTTCTCTTAGCGCAGTATCAGCGAACCTCTTTACCCTCTTCTCTTAGCGCAGTATCAGCGCACCTCTTTACCCTCTTCTCTTAGCGCAGTATCAGTGCACCTCTTTACCCTCTTCTCTTAGCGCAGTATCAGCGCACTTCTTTACCCTCTTCTCGTAGCGCAGTATCAGGGTGCCTCTTTACCCTCTTCTCTTAGCGCAGTATCAGCGAACCTCTTTACCCTCTTCTCTTAGCGCAGTATCAGTGCACCTCTTTACCCTCTTCTCTTAGCGCAGTATCAGCGCACTTCTTTACCCTCTTCTCGTAGCGCAGTATCAGCGAACCTCTTTACCCTCTTCTCTTAGCGCAGTATCAGCGTACCTGTTTACCCTCTTCTCTTAGCGCAGTATCAGCGCACCTCTTTACCCTCTTCTCTTAGCGCAGTATAAGCGTAACTCTTTACCCTCTTCTCCTAGCGCAGTATCGGCGAACCTCTTTACCCTCTTCTCTTAGCGCAGTATCAGCGAACCTCTTTACCCTCTTCTCTTAGCGCAGTATCAGCGTACCTCTTTACCCTCTTCTCTTAGCGCAGTATCAGCGAACCTCTTTCCCTTCGTCTCTTAGCGCAGTATCAGCGCACCTTTTTACCCTCTTCTCTTAGCACGGTATCAGCGCACCTCTTTACCCTGTTCTCTTAGCGCAGTATCAGCGTACCTCTTTACCCTCTTCTCTTAGCGCAGTATCAGCGAATCTCTTTACCCTCTTCTCTTAGCGCAGTATCACCGAACCTCTTTACCCTCTTCTCTTAGCGCAGTATCAGCGCACCTCTTTACCCTCTTCTCTTAGCGCAGTATCAGCGTACCTCTTTACCCTCTTCTCTTAGCGCAGTATCTGCGAATCTCTTTACCCTCTTCTCTTAGCGCAGTATCACCGAACCTCTTTACCCTCTTCTCTTAGCGCAGTATCAGCGCACCTCTTTACCCTCTTCTCTTAGCGCAGTATCAGCGAACCTCTTTACCCCGTTCTCTTAACGCAGTGTCAGCGCACCTCTTTACCCTCTTCTCTTAGCGCAGTATCAGCGCACCTCTTTACTCTCTCTCTTAGCGCAGTATCATCGTACCTCTTTACCCTCTTCTCTTAGCGCAGTATCAGCGCACATCTTTACCCTCTTCTCTTAGCGCAGTATCAGCGCACCTCTTTACCCACTTTTCTTAGCGCAGTATCAGCGAACCTCTTTACCCTCTTCTCTTAGCGCAGTATGAGCGCACCTCTTTACCCTCTTCTCTTAGCGCAGTATCAGCGAACCTCTTTAATCTCCTCTCTTAGCGCAGTATCACCGAACCTCTTTACCCTCTTCTCTTAGCGCAGTATCAGCGCACCTCTTTACCATCTTCTCTTAGCGCAGTATCAGCGCACCTCTTTACCCTCTTCTCTTAGCGCAGTATCAGCGCACCTCTTTACCCTCTTCTCTTAGCGCAGTACCAGCGAACCTCTTTACCCTCTTCTCTTAGCGCAGTATCAGCGCATCTCTTTACCCTCTTCTCTTCGCGCAGTATCAGCGAACCTCTTTACCCTCTTCTCTTAGCGCAGTATCAGCGCACCTCTTTACCCTCTTCTCTTAGCGCCGTATCAGCGAACCTCTTTACCCTCTTCTCTCAGCGCAGTATCAGTGCACCTCTTTACCCTCTTCTCTTAGCGCAGTATCAGCGCACCTCTTTACCCTCTTCTCTTAGCGCAGTATCGGCGAACCTCTTTACCCTCTTCTCTTAGCGCAGTATCAGCGAACCTCTTTACCCTCTTCTCTTAGCGCAGTATCAGCGCACCTCTTTACCCTCTTCTCTTAGCGCAGTATCAGCGTACCTCTTTACCCTCTTCTCTTAGCGCAGTATCAGCGAACCTCTTTCCCTTCTTCTCTTAGCGCAGTATCGGCGCACCTTTTTACCCTCTTCTCTTAGCGCAGTATCAGCGCAACTCTTTACCCTCTTCTCTGAGCGCAGTATCAGCGTACCTCTTTACCCTCTTCTCTTAGCGCAGTATCAGCGAATCTCTTTACCCTCTTCTCTTAGCGCAGTATCACCGAACCTCTTTACCCTCTTCTCTTAGCGCAGTATCAGCGCACCTCTTCACCAACTTCTCTTAGCGCAGTATCAGCGCAACTCTTTACCCTCTTCTCCTAGCGCAGCATCAGCGTACCTCTTTACCCTCTTCTCTTAGCGCAGTACCAGCGAATCTCTTTACCCTCTTCTCTTAGCGCAGTATCAGCGCATCTCTTTACCCTCTTCTCTTAGCGCAGTATCACCTAATCTCTTTACCCTCTTCTCTTAGCGCAGTATCAGCGCACCTCTTTACCCTCTTATCTTAGAGCAGTATCAGCGCACCTCTTTACCCTCTTCTCTTAGCGCAGTATCAGCGCACCTCTTTACCCTCTTCTCTTAGCGCAGTATCAGCGAACCTCTTTACCCTCTTCTCTTAGCGCAGTATCAGCGACCCTCTTTACCCTCTTCTCTTAGCGCAGTATCACCGAACCTCTTTACCCTCTTCTCTTAGCGCAGTATCAGCGAACCTCTTTACCATCTTCCCTTAGCGCAGTATCAGCGCACCTCTTTACCCTCTTCTCTTAGCGCAGTATCAGCGTACTTCTTTACCCTCTTCTCTTAGCGCAGTACCAGCGAACCTCTTTACCCTCTTCTCTTAGCGCAGTATCAGCGCACCTCTTTATCCTCTTCTCTTAGCGCAGTACCAGCAAACCTCTTTACCCTCTTCTCTTAGCGCAGTATCAGCGCACCTCTTTACCCTCTTCTCTTAGCGCAGTATCAGCGAACCTCTTTACCCTCTTCTCTTAGCGCAGTATCAGCGCACCTCTTTACCCTCTTCTCTTAGCGCAGTATCACCGAACCTCTTTACCCTCTTCTCTTAGCGCAGTATCACCGAACCTCTTTACCCTCTTCTCTTAGCGCAGTATCAGCGCACCTCTTTACCATCTTCTCTTAGCGCAGTATCAGCGCACCTCTTTACCCTATTCTCTTAGCGCAGTATCAGCGCACCTCTTTACCTTCTTCTCTTAGCGCAGTATCAGGGAACCTCTTTACCCCCTTCTCTTAGCGCAGTATCAGCGCACCTCTTTACCCTCTTCTCTTAGCGCAGTATCAGCGAACCTCTTTACCCTCTTCTCTTAGCGCAGTATCAGCGCACCTCTTTACCCTCTTCTCTTAGCACAGTATCAGCGAACCTCTTTACCCTATTTTCTTAGCGCAGTATCAGCGCACCTCTTTACCCTCTTCTCTTAGCGCAGTATCAGCGAACCTCTTTACCCCCTTCTCTTAGTGCAGTATCAGCGCACCTCTTTACCCTCTTCTCTTAGCGCAGTACCAGCAAACCTCTTTACCCTCTCTCTTAGCGCAGTTTCAGCGCACCTCGTTACCATCTTCTCTTAGCGCAGTATCAGCGTACTTCTTTACCCTCTTCTCTTAGCGCAGTATCAGCGCACCTCTTTACCCTCTTCTCTTAGCGCAGTATCACCGAACCTCTTTACCCTCTTCTCTTAGCGCAGTATCACCGAACCTCTTTACCCTCTTCTCTTAGCGCAGTATCAGCGCACCTCTTTACCATCTTCTCTTAGCGCAGTATCAGCGCACCTCTTTACCCTATTCTCTTAGCGCAGTATCAGCGCACCTCTTTACCCTCTTCTCTTAGCGCAGTATCAGGGAACCTCTTTACCCCCTTCTCTTAGCGCAGTATCAGCGCACCTCTTTACCCTCTTCTCTTAGCGCAGTATCAGCGAACCTCTTTACCCTCTTCTCTTAGCGCAGTATCAGCGCACCTCTTTACCCTCTTCTCTTAGCACAGTATCAGCGAACCTCTTTACCCTATTTTCTTAGCGCAGTATCAGCGCACCTCTTTACCCTCTTCTCTTAGCGCAGTATCAGCGAACCTCTTTACCCCCTTCTCGTAGTGCAGTATCAGCGCACCTCTTTACCCTCTTCTCTTAGCGCAGTATCAGCGCACCTCTTTACCCTCTCTCTTAGCGCAGTTTCAGCGCACCTCGTTACCATCTTCTCTTAGCGCAGTATCAGCGTACTTCTTTACCCTCTTCTCTTAGCGCAGTACCAGCGAACCTCTTTACCCTCTTCTCTTAGCGCAGTATCAGCGCACCTCTTTACCCTCTTCTCTTAGCGCAGTATCAGCGAACCTCTTTACCCCCTTCTCGTAGTGCAGTATCAGCGCACCTCTTTACCCTCTTCTCTTAGCGCAGTATCAGCGCACCTCTTTACCCTCTCTCTTAGCGCAGTTTCAGCGCACCTCGTTACCATCTTCTCTTAGCGCAGTATCAGCGTACTTCTTTACCCTCTTCTCTTAGCGCAGTACCAGCGAACCTCTTTACCCTCTTCTCTTAGCGCAGTATCAGCGCACCTCTTTACCCTCTTCTCTTAGCGCAGTACCAGCGAACTTCTTTACCCTCTTCTCTTAGCGCAGTATCAGCGCACCTCTTTACCCTCTTCTCTTAGCGCAGTATCAGCGCACCTCTTTACCCTCTTCTCTTAGCGCAGTATCACCGAACCTCTTTACCCTCTTCTCTTAGCGCAGTATCACCGAACCTCTTTACCCTCTTCTCTTAGCGCAGTACCAGCGCACCTCTTTACCATCTTCTCTTAGCGCAGTATCAGCGCACCTCTTTACCCTATTCTCTTAGCGCAGTATCAGCGCACCTCTTTACCCTCTTCTCTTAGCGCAGTATCAGCGAACCTCTTTACCCCCTTCTCTTAGCGCAGTATCAGCGCACCTCTTTACCCTCTTCTCTTAGCGCAGTATCAGCGAACCTCTTTACCCTCTTCTCTTAGCGCAGTACCAGCGAACCTCTTTACCCTCTTCTCTTAGCGCAGTATCAGCGCACCTCTTTACCCTCTTCTCTTAGCGCAGTATCGGCGCATCTCTTTACCCTCTCTCTTAGCGCAGTATCAGCGCACCTCTTTACCATCTTCTCTTAGCGCAAATCAGCGAACCTCTTTACCTTCTTCTCTTAGCGCAGTATTAGCGCATCTCGTTACCATCTTCTCTTAGCGCAGTATCAGCGAACCTCTTTACCCAATTCTCTTAGCGCAGTATCAGCGCACCTCTTTACCCTTTTCTCTGAGCGCAGTATCAGCGACCTCTTTACCCCCTTCTCTTAGCGCAGTATCAGCGCACCTCTTTACCCTCTTCTCTTAGCGCAGTATCAGCGAACCTCTGTACCCCCTTCTCTTAGCGCAGTATCAGCGCACCTCTTTACCCTCTTCTCTTAGCGCAGTATCGGCGCACCTCTTTACCCTCTCTCTTAGCGCAGTATCAGCGCACCTCTTTACCATCTTCTCTTAGCGCAAATCAGCGAACCTCTTTACCCTCTTCTCTTAGCGCAGTATTAGCGCATCTCTTTACCATCTTCTCTTAGCGCAGTATCAGCGAACCTCTTTACCCTCTTCTCTTAGCGCAGTATCAGCGCACCTCTTTACCCTCTTCTCTTAGCGCAGTATCAGCGAACCTCTTTACCATCTTCTCTTAGCGCAGTATCAGCGCACCTCTTTACCCTCTTCTCTTAGCGCAGTATCAGCGTACTTCTTTACCCTCTTCTCTTAGCGCAGTACCAGCGAACCTCTTTACCCTCTTCTCTTAGCGCAGTATCAGCGCACCTCTTTACCCTCTTCTCTTAGCGCAGTACCAGCGAACTTCTTTACCCTCTTCTCTTAGCGCAGTATCAGCGCACCTCTTTACCCTCTTCTCTTAGCGCAGTATCAGCGAACCTCTTTACCCTCTTCTCTTAGCGCAGTATCAGCGCACCTCTTTACCCTCGTCTCTTAGCGCAGTATCACCGAACCTCTTTACCCTCTTCTCTTAGCGCAGTATCACCGAACCTCTTTACCCTCTTCTCTTAGCGCAGTATCAGCGCACCTCTTTACCATCTTCTCTTAGCGCAGTATCAGCGCACCTCTTTACCCTCTTCTCTTAGCGCAGTATCAGCGCACCTCTTTACCCTCTTCTCTTAGCGCAGTATCAGCGAACCTCTTTACCCCCTTCTCTTAGCGCAGTATCAGCGCACCTCTTTACCCTCTTCTCTTAGCGCAGTATCAGCGAACCTCTTTACCCTCTTCTCTTAGCGCAGTACCAGCGAACCTCTTTACCCTCTTCTCTTAGCGCAGTATCAGCGCACCTCTTTACCCTCTTCTCTTAGCGCAGTATCAGCGAACCTCTTTACCCTCTTCTCTTAGCGCAGTATCAGCGCACCTCTTTGCCCTCTTCTCTTAGCGCAGTATCACCGAACCTCTTTACCCTCTTCTCTTAGCGCAGTATCACCGAACCTCTTTACCCTCTTCTCTTAGCGCAGTATCAGCGCACCTCTTTACCATCTTCTCTTAGCGCAGTATCAGCGCACCTCTTTACCCTATTCTCTTAGCGCAGTATCAGCGCACCTCTTTACCCTCTTCTCTTAGCGCAGTATCAGCAAATCTCTTTACCCCCTTCTCTTAGCGTAGTATCAGCGCACCTCTTTACCCTCTTCTCTTAGCGCAGTATCAGCGAACCTCTTTACCCTCTTCTCTTAGCGCAGTATCAGCGCACCTCTTTACCCTCTTTTCTGAGCGCAGTATCAGCGAACCTCTTTACCCTCTTCTCTTAGCGCAGTATCAGCGCACCTCTTTACCCTCTTCTCTTAGCGCAGTATCAGCGCACCTCTTTACCCTCTTCTCTTAGCGCAGTATCAGCGCACCTCTTTACCCTCTCTCTTAGCGCAGTTTCAGCGCACCTCGTTACCATCTTCTCTTAGCGCAGTATCAGCGAACCTCTTTACCCTCTTCTCTTAGCGCAGTATCAGCGAACCTCTTTACCCTCTTCTCTTAGCGCAGTATCAGCGAACCTCTGTACCCCCTTCTCTTAGCGCAGTATCAGCGCACCTCTTTACCCTCTTCTCTTAGCGCAGTATCGGCGCACCTCTTTACCCTCTCTCTTAGCGCAGTATCAGCGCACCTCTTTACCATCTTCTCTTAGCGCAAATCAGCGAACCTCTTTACCTTCTTCTCTTAGCGCAGTATTAGCGCATCTCGTTACCATCTTCTCTTAGCGCAGTATCAGCGAACCTCTTTACCCTCTTCTCTGAGCGCAGTATCAGCGCACCTCTTTACCCTTTTCTCTGAGCGCAGTATCAGCGACCTCTTTATCCTCTTCTCTTAGCGCAGTATCAGCGCACCTCTTTACCCTCTTCTCTTAGCGCAGTATCAGCGAACCTCTTTAATCTCTTCTCTTAGCGCAGTATCACCGAACCTCTTTACCCTCTTCTCTTAGCGCAGTATCAGCGAACCTCTTTACCATCTTCTCTTAGCGCAGTATCAGCGAACCTCTTTACCCTCTTCTCTTAGCGCAGTATCAGCGCACCTCTTTGCCCTCTTCTCTTAGCGCAGTATCACCGAACCTCTTTACCCTCTTCTCTTAGCGCAGTATCACCGAACCTCTTTACCCTCTTCTCTTAGCGCAGTATCAGCGCACCTCTTTACCATCTTCTCTTAGCGCAGTATCAGCGCACCTCTTTACCCTATTCTCTTAGCGCAGTATCAGCGCACCTCTTTACCCTCTTCTCTTAGCGCAGTATCAGCAAATCTCTTTACCCCCTTCTCTTAGCGTAGTATCAGCGCACCTCTTTACCCTCTTCTCTTAGCGCAGTATCAGCGAACCTCTTTACCCTCTTCTCTTAGCGCAGTATCAGCGCACCTCTTTACCCTCTTTTCTGAGCGCAGTATCAGCGAACCTCTTTACCCTCTTCTCTTAGCGCAGTATCAGCGCACCTCTTTACCCTCTTCTCTTAGCGCAGTATCAGCGCACCTCTTTACCCTCTTCTCTTAGCGCAGTATCAGCGCACCTCTTTACCCTCTCTCTTAGCGCAGTTTCAGCGCACCTCGTTACCATCTTCTCTTAGCGCAGTATCAGCGAACCTCTTTACCCTCTTCTCTTAGCGCAGTATCAGCGAACCTCTTTACCCTCTTCTCTTAGCGCAGTATCAGCGAACCTCTGTACCCCCTTCTCTTAGCGCAGTATCAGCGCACCTCTTTACCCTCTTCTCTTAGCGCAGTATCGGCGCACCTCTTTACCCTCTCTCTTAGCGCAGTATCAGCGCACCTCTTTACCATCTTCTCTTAGCGCAAATCAGCGAACCTCTTTACCTTCTTCTCTTAGCGCAGTATTAGCGCATCTCGTTACCATCTTCTCTTAGCGCAGTATCAGCGAACCTCTTTACCCTCTTCTCTGAGCGCAGTATCAGCGCACCTCTTTACCCTTTTCTCTGAGCGCAGTATCAGCGACCTCTTTATCCTCTTCTCTTAGCGCAGTATCAGCGCACCTCTTTACCCTCTTCTCTTAGCGCAGTATCAGCGAACCTCTTTAATCTCTTCTCTTAGCGCAGTATCACCGAACCTCTTTACCCTCTTCTCTTAGCGCAGTATCAGCGAACCTCTTTACCATCTTCTCTTAGCGCAGTATCAGCGCACCTCTTTACCCTCTTCTCTTAGCGCAGTATCAGCGTACTTCTTTACCCTCTTCTCTTAGCGCAGTACCAGCGAACCTCTTTACCCTCTTCTCTTAGCGCAGTATCAGCGCACCTCTTTACCCTCTTCTCTTAGCGCAGTACCAGCGAACCTCTTTACCCTCTTCTCTTAGCGCAGTATCAGCGCACCTCTTTACCCTCTTCTCTTAGCGCAGTATCAGCGAACCTCTTTACCCTCTTCTCTTAGCGCAGTATCAGCGCACCTCTTTACCCTCTTCTCTTAGCGCAGTATCACCGAACCTCTTTACCCTCTTCTCTTAGCGCAGTATCACCGAACCTCTTTACCCTCTTCTCTTAGCGCAGTATGAGCGCACCTCTTTACCATCTTCTCTTAGCGCAGTATCAGCGAACCTCTTTACCCTCTTCTCTTAGCGCAGTATCAGCGAACCTCTTTACCCTCTTCTCTTAGCGCAGTATCAGCGAACCTCTGTACCCCCTTCTCTTAGCGCAGTATCAGCGCACCTCTTTACCCTCTTCTCTTAGCGCAGTATCGGCGCACCTCTTTACCCTCTCTCTTAGCGCAGTATCAGCGCACCTCTTTACCATCTTCTCTTAGCGCAAATCAGCGAACCTCTTTACCTTCTTCTCTTAGCGCAGTATTAGCGCATCTCGTTACCATCTTCTCTTAGCGCAGTATCAGCGAACCTCTTTACCCTCTTCTCTGAGCGCAGTATCAGCGCACCTCTTTACCCTTTTCTCTGAGCGCAGTATCAGCGACCTCTTTATCCTCTTCTCTTAGCGCAGTATCAGCGCACCTCTTTACCCTCTTCTCTTAGCGCAGTATCAGCGAACCTCTTTAATCTCTTCTCTTAGCGCAGTATCACCGAACCTCTTTACCCTCTTCTCTTAGCGCAGTATCAGCGAACCTCTTTACCATCTTCTCTTAGCGCAGTATCAGCGCACCTCTTTACCCTCTTCTCTTAGCGCAGTATCAGCGTACTTCTTTACCCTCTTCTCTTAGCGCAGTACCAGCGAACCTCTTTACCCTCTTCTCTTAGCGCAGTATCAGCGCACCTCTTTACCCTCTTCTCTTAGCGCAGTACCAGCGAACCTCTTTACCCTCTTCTCTTAGCGCAGTATCAGCGCACCTCTTTACCCTCTTCTCTTAGCGCAGTATCAGCGAACCTCTTTACCCTCTTCTCTTAGCGCAGTATCAGCGCACCTCTTTACCCTCTTCTCTTAGCGCAGTATCACCGAACCTCTTTACCCTCTTCTCTTAGCGCAGTATCACCGAACCTCTTTACCCTCTTCTCTTAGCGCAGTATGAGCGCACCTCTTTACCATCTTCTCTTAGCGCAGTATCAGCGAACCTCTTTACCCTCTTCTCTTAGCGCAGTATCAGCGAACCTCTTTACCCCCTTCTCTTAGCGCAGTATCAGCGCACCTCTTTACCCTCTTCTCTTAGCGCAGTATCAGCGAACCTCTTTACCCTCTTCTCTTAGCGCAGTATCAGCGCACCTCTTTACCCTCTTCTCTTAGCCCAGTATCAGCGAACCTCTTTACCCTATTTTCTTAGCGCAGTATCAGCGCACCTCTTTACCCTCTTCTCTTAGCGCAGTATCAGCGAACCTCTTTACCCCCTTCTCTTAGCGCAGTATCAGCGCACCTCTTTACCCTCTTCTCTTAGCGCAGTATCAGCGCACCTCTTTACCCTCTCTCTTAGCGCAGTATCAGCGCTCCTCTTTACCATCTTCTCTTAGCGCAAAATCAGCGAACCTCATTACCCTCTTCTCTGAGAGCAGTATCAGCGCACCTCTTTACCCTCTTCTGTTAGCGCAGTATCAGCGCACCTCTTTACCCTCTTCTCTTAGCGCAGTATCAGCGCACCTCTTTACCATCTTCTCTTAACGCAGTATCAGCGCACCTCTTTACCCTCTTCTCTTAGCGCAGTATCAGCGCACCTCTTTACCCTCTCTCTTAGCGCAGTATCAGCGCACCTCTTTACCCTCTTCTCTTAGCGCAGTATCAGCGCACCTCTTTACCTTCTTCTCTTAGCGCAGTTTCAGCGCACCTCTTTACCATCTTCTCTTAGCGCAGTATCAGCGAACCTCTTTACCCTCTTCTCTTAGCGCAGTATCAGCGCACCTCTTTACCCTCTTCTCTTAGCGCAGTATCAGCGAACCTCTGTACCCCCTTCTCTTAGCGCAGTATCAGCGCACCTCTTTACCCTCTTCTCTTAGCGCAGTATCAGCGCACCTCTTTACCCTCTCTCTTAGCGCAGTATCAGCGAATCTCTTTACCCCCTTCTCTTAGCGCAGTATCAGCGCACCTCTTTACCCTCTTCTCTTAGCGCAGTATCAGCGCACCTCTTTGCCCTCTTCTCTTAGCGCAGTATCAGCGCACCTCTTTACCCTCTTCTCTGAGCGCAGTATCAGCGAACCTCTTTACCCTCTTCTCTTAGCGCAGTATCAGCGAACCTCTTTACCCTCTTCTCTTAGCGCAGTATCAGCGAACCTCTTTAATCTCTTCTCTTAGCGCAGTATCACCGAACCTCTTTACCCTCTTCTCTTAGCGCAGTATCAGCGAACCTCTTTACCATCTTCTCTTAGCGCAGTATCAGCGCACCTCTTTACCCTCTTCTCTTAGCGCAGTATCAGCGTACTTCTTTACCCTCTTCTCTTAGCGCAGTACCAGCGAACCTCTTTACCCTCTTCTCTTAGCGCAGTATCAGCGCACCTCTTTACCCTCTTCTCTTAGCGCAGTACCAGCGAACCTCTTTACCCTCTTCTCTTAGCGCAGTATCAGCGCACCTCTTTACCCTCTTCTCTTAGCGCAGTATCAGCGAACCTCTTTACCCTCTTCTCTTAGCGCAGTATCAGCGCACCTCTTTACCCTCTTCTCTTAGCGCAGTATCACCGAACCTCTTTACCCTCTTCTCTTAGCGCAGTATCACCGAACCTCTTTACCCTCTTCTCTTAGCGCAGTATGAGCGCACCTCTTTACCATCTTCTCTTAGCGCAGTATCAGCGAACCTCTTTACCCTCTTCTCTTAGCGCAGTATCAGCGAACCTCTTTACCCCCTTCTCTTAGCGCAGTATCAGCGCACCTCTTTACCCTCTTCTCTTAGCGCAGTATCAGCGAACCTCTTTACCCTCTTCTCTTAGCGCAGTATCAGCGCACCTCTTTACCCTCTTCTCTTAGCCCAGTATCAGCGAACCTCTTTACCCTATTTTCTTAGCGCAGTATCAGCGCACCTCTTTACCCTCTTCTCTTAGCGCAGTATCAGCGAACTTCTTTACCCCCTTCTCCTAGCGCAGTATCAGCGCACCTCTTTACCCTCTTCTCTTAGCGCAGTATCAGCGCACCTCTTTACCCTCTCTCTTAGCGCAGTATCAGCGCTCCTCTTTACCATCTTCTCTTAGCGCAAAATCAGCGAACCTCTTTACCCTCTTCTCTGAGAGCAGTATCAGCGCACCTCTTTACCATCTTCTCTTAACGCAGTATCAGCGCACCTCTTTACCCTCTTCTCTTAGCGCAGTATCAGCGCACCTCTTTACCCTCTCTCTTAGCGCAGTATCAGCGCACCTCTTTACCCTCTTCTCTTAGCGCAGTATCAGCGCACCTCTTTACCTTCTTCTCTTAGCGCAGTTTCAGCGCACCTCTTTACCATCTTCTCTTAGCGCAGTATCAGCGAACCTCTTTACCCTCTTCTCTTAGCGCAGTATCAGCGCACCTCTTTACCCTCTTCTCTTAGCGCAGTATCAGCGAACCTCTGTACCCCCTTCTCTTAGCGCAGTATCAGCGCACCTCTTTACCCTCTTCTCTTAGCGCAGTATCAGCGCACCTCTTTACCCTCTCTCTTAGCGCAGTATCAGCGCACCTCTTTACCATCTTCTCTTAGCGCAAAATCAGCGAACCTCTTTACCTTCTTCTCTTAGCGCAGTATTAGCGCATCTCTTTACCATCTTCTCTTAGCGCAGTATCAGCGAACCTCTTTACCCTCTTCTCTTAGCGCAGTATCAGCGCACCTCTTTACCCTTTTCTCTTAGCGCAGTATCAGCGCACCTCTTTACCATCTTCTCTTAGCGCAGTATCAGCGCACCTCTTTACCCTCTTCTCTTAGCGCAGTGTCAGCGAACCTCTTTACCCTCTTCTCTTAGCGCAGTATCAGCGAACCTCTTTACCCTCTTCTGTCAGCGCAGTATCAGCGCACCTCTTTACTTTTTTCTTTTTTGCTATTTTCTTTTAAAGATATTTATGTAGTATCAGCAAGGTAAAATGTGGGAATAAGCTTGTCTTGGAGGTCTAGGTTGGAGGGCTATATTGTGAAGGTATATTGAGAGGAATCAGCAGTGGTATGTGAAGAATTAGCTTGGGGATAGGAGAAATACTGTGATAGATTGATGCGAACAGAAATTAAGCAACGAGAGGATATGTTAAGAGAGAATTTATGCAGCAGATACAGTGATATTTCAGTTTGTGATATTGGTGGTTCTTTGTAATATAGTTATCAGTAGATTTACCGAGCGGAATATATAAATATTCCAGTGATTTTGATAGTTTGATCATACATTTGTATTTGGTGGCAGCGACTAACTGAGTTGACCCGGAATAAATCACTCGAATTGTAACTACTTTCTTATTACCTTATTGCTGGCTAATTGCTAAGCTAAGTTTAAGTTAAGTTTAACTAAGGCAACCGAGAATGCTTTATTATATCGAGGCTTAAAACGCCCCCTTCCTGACATAACATCAAAGACATACACCTTCGCCACAGTTTTGGTGGCAGCGATACGATTTGGCCACTTACATCCTCGGCACGCTACAAAAGCATTCGCTTAGATTGTCTATACATTCGTCTGGAACAAGTCCCGTTTTTAGCGGTATATATTTGACAGGCTTCCATTCATACCATCCACTGTGGTTAATCACTGTTGCTGATCAATCAACTTCTGACTACAGCTAACAATAGTTACTAAATAGTTGTAAATGGGTTAAATGGCAACAATGTTACAATGTAATGAAATAGACCTTAATCATAGAGACACTGGCCCTATCAAGTGGACTCTCTGAGACTTTATATACAATGCAGTTCATAGTGTCGCGCACGTCACTTCCGGTGCCACATCTGCTGCTACATGTGTGCTTTGACTGGCTGTTCACGGCTGTTCGCTATTTATCGCCATCACCCTATGGCTGATGAAGGCATCCCAAAGGACATGCTATATGGCGAAGGCCCCCTTGAGGACCAAGCTCAGGTTTATAGGGTGTTGGCACACGTGACAAGAACTTTCGGCATGGAATCTTAATCATAGAAGGCGGACAGAGGACGGGAACAGCTCGTGTCAGATGGACTAGTTCTCCGATGTTCTCCGATCATGGAAAACTATATAACTTATCCTGGCTATTTACTCCGGCAATCATGAAAATTGATCACGTAATAACCGGGGTAAATACTATAACAATTATCATGGTTATTCACCATGATAATTACCATGAAAATATCATCAACTAACATCGTAATTATGATGATATTTTCCCTGGTAAATCATGGCATGATATTTGTTATACTCATCTGCCGCTTGGTATTCATGTCCAACGATGACACGTCAGTAAATCACGTGACAGCAAAGATCTGTATGACATCCGCTGAACATACTGGTCATCGGACGTATGATACAGAGCAAGGTAACGTCTTCCACTTGCTATACTGCATTCGCTATTGCCACACACAAACAATTTACCATCAGAGACATGCGCGGTACAGACAGATGCCACCCGTCATACATCAGTGACACCGCTCAGTGGCAGTGCGGGTGAATTGAATTAATCTTTCAGGCCACGTGTCTCCATTTATGGGTGAAACTGGCAAACGTGTGCAATGGGAATGCAAGACACAAGAGACGTTACCTAGGGCAAAGGTGTGGAATGGGAATGCCGAACCCAAGAGACGTTAACTGGGGCAACAGTGTAGAATGGGAATGCAAGACACAAGAGACGTTACATGGGGCAAAGGTGTGGAATGGGAATGCAGTACCCAAGAGACGTCACCTGGGGCAAAGGTGTGGAATGGGAATGCAGGACCCAAGAGACGTCACCTGGGGCAAAGGTGTGGAATGGGAATGCATGACCCAAGACACGTTACCTAGGGCAAAGATGTGGAATGGGAATGCAGTACCCAAGAGACGTCACCTGGGGCAAAGGTGTGGAATGGGAATGCAGGACCCAAGAGACGTCACCTGGGGCAAAGGTGTGGAATGGGAATGCATGACCCAAGACACGTTACCTAGGGCAAAGGTGTGGAATGGGAATGCCGAACCCAAGAGACGTTAACTGGGGCAACAGTGTAGAATGGGAATGCAAGACACAAGAGACGTTACATGGGGCAAAGGTGTGGAATGGGAATGCAGTACCCAAGAGACGTCACCTGGGGCAAAGGTGTGGAATGGGAATGCAGGACCCAAGAGACGTCACCTGGGGCAAAGGTGTGGAATGGGAATGCATGACCCAAGACACGTTACCTAGGGCAAAGATGTGGAATGGGATTGCCGAACCCAAGAGACGTTAACTGGGGCAACAGTGTAGAATGGGAATGCAAGACACAAGAGACGTTACATGGGGCAAAGGTGTGGAATGGGAATGCAGTACCCAAGAGACGTCACCTGGGGCAAAGGTGTGGAATGGGAATGCAGGACCCAAGAGACGTTACCTGGGGCAAAGGTGTGGAATGGGAATGCCGAACCCAAGAGACGTTACCTGGGGCATAGGTGTGGAGCACGAGAGACGCCTCGTCGTAGGTGCCCAGCACGGCCAGCGGCTCCTTGGCGTCGATGTGGTTGTCCAGGGAGATGTATTCCCCGCTCTCAATGATGAAAGGCGGTCCCTGCGACCCCTCAAAGACGATGAACCTGGTTCCCTGCATCGCCAGAGCGTCCTTTACTGACATCGGCTCTGCCAGTGCTAAACACAGCAAGGGTTTTACCGATGTTACCAAGCAGGCCAACGAACTTATATATATATATAATTCATGACAATTTTCAATTCAATGTTTCAAGAACAATATATTAAATACGTCAATATATGTATTTACATGTTGAACTCGGTCCTGTGTTGTAGGTACCTTTACGCATGTGGTTCCTTGGCGTGACACGTGTGTTGTAGGCGATGGGAATGGTGAAGTAGCGTCCGTACATATCCCGGACGAGCACGTGCTTCCGCCTGACAACCTCATATAACCAGTGCATCTGAAAGGCAATGTAGTCACGAGGCAAACCCCTACAACATACAGTGTCGTCTCCAGACAGACAGCCTAAATGTTTTAATCAACACTTAACTGACTAAAGGGTCACCTCGGAATCGTGCAATATCGCTGTGTTAAATATCTATGTGATTATGGGGATGATAAGTAGCCTCCCTCGCTCCCAACCACATGTGGCGCTACTGAGCATGTGAAAAACGAGACCCCATCAACTGAGCTTTAACCCGGTGCGTCATCGCTCAGCCCTGGCGGGCGAGATACTCACTTCCTTCGGGTTAAACATCCCGCCGCCTGGGGAAGCCGTGGCTATCAAGAAGGGGGTGAAGTCCGCAAACCGGTCGGCGAACTCCCTGATGGGCATGGCAGGATCTGACCACTGAAAGTCCGCCATCGCGTACCTCCCAAAGATGGATCCCGAAGGCACCGTGGGACTAACCGGTATCGCGTCCGCCATCGCGTGTCTTATGGATCTCGAAGACACCGTTTGACTCACCGGCATCGCGTCTGCCATCGCGTTTCTTATGGATCCCGAAGACACAGTGGGACTCACCGGCATCCCGTCCGCCATCGCGTGTCTCACGGATCCTGAAGACACCGTGGGACTCACCGGCATCCCGTCCATCACCTTTTTCCTGCTGTTAGTGATAGATCAAAGCAGGCTTTCGTGGAATGTTTCGACAACGTCCATACTGCCAAGGCAGCAGTGTCTCATAAGACTACTGAACCAAAGGAACCAATAGCCACTATGGTAGGAATATACGGAGAAGCAGGAACGTCACAATTCGACACCAGGAATAGTCAGCGGCGAACCCGGTGACGTATGCATAATTATACAGGAATACCCAGTAGGCGATGATCAGGCGCCTCGTTGGTGAAGTTTGACCAGCGATATCGCTACTTCGCGATATGTACCAATACATTGATACCAAAGACTGTTCCAGTAACGAGGGCGAGTGAAGGCAGTCCGGACATCCCCCACCAGTGTGTAATCAGCACATTTACCTCCAACCACGGGGACAGCCAGTACACAGAGCATGTATTATGTCATATTTTCTACTACTCCACACGAGTGGCTTGATGTGAAGCAATAGGGTAGAGAGGTACAAAGGGCAGTCGATATTGGACACCACGGTACACGCCATTAGCTGCAAGCATCAGGAGTCGTCAAAAAAGTTCTATATTTTAGGACATACAGTAAATACAGTAATCTCTATATCCTGACTGTTCTCGCTTTATGCGAGAGTGTGTGTGTGGGGTGGGTGGAGTGGGGGGGGGGGGGGGTTGCAAATGGGGTTGCGGGTGTTGATGGGGTTGGGGGTGCTAATGGGGTTGCGGGTGTTGATGGGTTTGGGGGTGATGATGGGGTTGAGGGTATTGAGGGGGTTTGGGGCGTTGATGGGGTTGGGGGTGTTGATGGGGTTGAGGGTGTTGATGGGGTTGGGGGTGTTGATGGGGTTGAGGGTGTTGAGGGGGTTGGGGTGTTAATGGGGTTGGGTGTGTCGATGGGGTTGGGTGTGTTGATGGGATTGGGGTGTTGATGGGGTTGGGGGTGTTGATGGGATTTGGGGTGTTGATGGGGTTGGGGTGTTAATGGGGTTGGGGGTGTTGGTTAGATTGGGGGCGTTGATGGGGTGGGGGGTGTTGGTGGGATTAGAGTTTTGAAGGCGTTGAGGGTGTTGATGGGGTTTGGGTGTTGATGGGGTTGGGGTGTTAATGGGGTTGGGGGTGTTGGTTAGATTGGGGGCGTTGATGGGGTGGGGGGTGTTGGTGGTTTTCATGGGTTTGGGGGTGTTGATGGGGTTGGGGTGTTAATGGGGTTGGGGGTGTTGGTTAGATTGGGGGCGTTGATGGGGTGGGGGGTGTTGGTGGTTTTCATGGGGTTGGGGGTGTTGGTGGTTTTCATGGGGTTGGGGGTGTTGATGGGGTTGGGGGTGTTGATGGGGTGGGGGGTGTTGGTGGTTTTCATGGGTTTGGGGGTGTTGATGGGGTTGGGGGTGTTAATGGGGTTGGGGGTGTTAATGGGGTTGGGGGTGTTGATGGGGTTGGGGCTGTTGATGGGGTTGGGGGCGTTGATGTGGTTGGGGGTGTTGATGGGCTTGGGGGTTCGTCTTCATTTGCCAGACGTCAACAAACGCCGCCTGGCAGCGAAGAGAGGACACAAACCGCCCAGATTACAAGAAAATACACTACAGACCAAAGAAATGACTGTCCGACGAAGGTCATAAAAGCTTCAGGTATCTAATGGAGCAACTTGACGGATAGGCACTGCATATTTATTCTGTTAGGACCTTCAATTTAAACCACCGGTCCGCGATTTCCTATTTTAATCCTGGTGAGCGGCAAGGCTCTCACCCTTGCTCCGTTTACGGGCGTGGTCAGAGAGGCATATACCAGGGCTACTACTCACCCACGGAGTGGGTCTCCCGGGACTACTCCTCACCATAACAATATTTTTAGTAAGAAAATGGTGAAAATATTAACAATAATTTTGTTTGCAAAATCCAAGGCTGAAGAGGATAAACAAAATAGACTTTTTTTTCTAACATTGGGATAATTATTGTGTAGATATATAGTCCTAAGAGTGACACAAATAGTGCTATTGGCAATTGATAAACCAAAAAGCATTTCCATAAACAATTGTCAATATACTGATTACACAATCGGTAAAAGGCTGGTAAATATACTAAGTAGTTTGTTTAGAATCTTGCACAAAAGAAGTTATCCATTATACAACCCTTTGGTAGAGTTTTTTTTTCCAATTTCTATGAATAAAGTCATGCATCCATGCAAGTATAATTCAGGTCACCACCACTGGTACCTGCATAATCACAAACATTAGCAAAAGTCCAACGAAAGTTATTTACAAGAAAAATTAATTTATTACAAAATATTTTTTTCTGACTGAGAATCAGCCTTTTTTGCAGGCCATTTTTATCAATCAGTAGCTTAAATTAGAGGGAGTTTATTTTAATATATATGTATTTACAATTTTCATTGGGGTTATTAAGCCATGTGTTATATATTAGGCCTGTTTTTGTATATGTATATCAAGTCCATATAAACTGCTCAAGTGTTACTCTTAGACTAAAGTGGTTTATTTTGCACCTGCTTTATTTCCGTTCCCATTTTTTTCTTGGTGTCAAAATGCATTCGTTAATGTTTGTTTTTCATTCGTCGATGCTTGTTTTCATTCGTCGATGCATGTTTTTTATTCGTTGGGTTGGAGTTACCGGCAAAGCCAGTGCAGGTGTTGGGTGGAGAGGCGGGACAGGAGAGGGGTCGGATTAAGTGGAGGCAATGGGGAGTAGGGGGAGTAAAAGTTCATTCCAGATTCCCTGGCGACAACTATCGTCCAAAGCAAACACGTATTCCGGGTCAGAAAACCGCTTGCGTTTCCTTTCCGTTGGGTTGACTCTATGGTATTGTTATTTGCCATTACAAACAAAAGAGATATCTTTCCTTTAACAGCTTATGTTTAGAACAGCTTGATTAAGAATAGTTTAACAGTCCTGTATCAAGCGCCCCGTTACGCAGGCCTGGTTGCTATGCAACAAGACCCATGTCACGCGAGTGCGCTCAGATTCCGGTTTGTGAAGACTGTGTATAGCGGCCAATATCATGGCTTTAAAACAAGTTATAATGGGTACAGATCGGATAACAAGTTATGTAATCAGTAAAATTGATTTTCATGAATAAGATTTTTATTATCTCCAGACAAAACAAGTTCCAGAAGATCATATCGAAATCCTCGAGGGGCGGGGTGGGGGGGGTGGGGGGGGGGCACTGCTACACGAATCTGGTGGGGGGTGCTGCAGGTGCCACTTGATGCCTAAGGGAGCGGACATTTGTGATGAAAAAGATACCCCTATAGAGCGGACATTTATGATGCAAAAGATATCCCTATATAGCGGATATTTGAAGACGTGTGCGTTCATAGAGCGAGTTTCCGCTTAAAAATGCCTTTTCCGAGGGGTTTTTGGCGGTAAAACGCCCCGACCGATCGCAACGCAACGCAACGCCGAATGAAAAACAAGCATCGACGAATGAAAAAGAAGCATTGGCGAATGGATTTTGACACTCAACAAAATCAAAAAAAGCAACAGAGGTGCTAATTACATTCAGGGCTTAAAATTCTTTTGGCTTGGAGATTTGGTCAAAGTATACTGCTAACCACGTATTA
Organism: Arenicola marina; assembly: GCA_964019135.1. Lineage (NCBI taxonomy): Eukaryota > Metazoa > Annelida > Polychaeta > Arenicolidae > Arenicola > Arenicola marina. The sequence goes on from OZ025256.1 coordinate 33,193,015, forward strand.
AAAGTGATTTTGATTTATGCAACAATGTGGAAATATGAATATATTCTCAATCATGTCAATTGCTTTATGAACTAAAACGCTATCATGAAATTGTCTTACCAGTTTCATTTAACATTTAAACTTGTTTCTTCAAAACCTTAAATTGCATAATGTGATCATATCCTTTTATAATTTCTATGTTTCATATATCGTATATTTTTTATCTGACTTTGTATAAAGATTGACAATCATTGTCTATATAATATATTCAAATTGTTTAATTACCCATTGTTCGACAAAAAAACACAAAAACACTGTTTAATTTTGCTCAAGTGACTGTTTTAGCCTGACTCAAGTTTGACATATATCTGGTCATCCGGGCCACAAACCCATGTAGTTCAGTGGTGCTTACATTCAGGTCTTGCTCATACTGCATCTATGTGACTAAGTTTTCTTTGCTTGCAAATGTTATACAATACATATCAAGGAAATGGGTAAAGTGCAAGGTAGAGTCATGCCCTCAACTCATTGGGTTACTTTTACAATGTAAGGATGTAAAGATGTGAAATTCTATTCTCCATGAAAATACAAACATTTAACTTTTCTCTTAGTTTCAATGTTTTTATCGTTTTAGTCTAATTTGGTTCAAGTTGAATATTATCTTGATGGTTCAATTATAGGGCACTAATTATGATAATGTAACCATTTAGCGAATTTAGCAAAAATACAGTTATCACTTCCATGAAGTATATCACAATCTGACCATTTGTAGTTTTTGTATGTCAGTATTGTGTTATTACTGATGATAGGAGCGTAGGCTACTCAGTATTTCATCACTTACTATCACCTCAATCTGTAGTGAAATTTGAATTAAACATGTAGATTTTTGCTTTGACATGCAGTTTATGTATATCCACCTCAATTACAGATTTAAACTCCCATAGTTTTCATTACCTTTCCGAGTAGCAAGTTATGTATTACGAATGGTCTTATATTAGCGATTATACTAGATGAGATGCACCAGAAATCTGCAACACTTCCCATATTCTTTCTATCCAGGTAATTCAGGTAATCAGTACTTTAGTCTAGAATAGTAGAACTTTTTCGATCCAAAAATAGTTGCGCTCGCCCTTTACCTATATGACATATTAGCCTTGCCACTTGCTACAAGAGTCAGGAAGCTGTTCAATAAGGGATTATGTTTGTCTTAAAAACAGTCTATTTGAGGACATCAACTTGATTAGTCAATTTCATGGGGTGAACTCTTATAGTGAAGTCGACCGGGTAGTCGGTGGTGTAAATGTCGTGGCTTCGTCTTCGATATATGTACTTGTTTCAGGAATAAAAGCAACTCGGTCATTTGGTTAAAATGACATTATTAAAGAAGACTGATATTATTAGTGCATTTGTACACTGCCTTGAGTCCTATATCAATCCCATCGTCTTAGAAACATGTTCCCCGACGTGTCCGATTCACAATCGTGCTAATTAAGCCCTAAGGGTATAATGACACGCGGAATAAATGCGAACAAACTAAGGTTCTAAGTTACTAAAGTTTTAATGTGTACACTATATCCACTGAGCCCGTTTAACATTTGTTTACATTATATACACAGCGGAAGCCATATGAACATGCGCACGCGCTCTGCATAAACGCGATCAAAACTACTAATCTAAGCAACGCTATGTACACTATAAATACATTGGTACGTTTACATGTGGGTGTTTGTTGTCACTTAGCCATCGGCAAACCGATGTCGATTGGGAAGGCACTGTCCACTGCGGGGGCCAAGTACGTCCAGTTCCACTTCACGGAGGAGACGCGAGAGGTGTCCGCCGTGTACACGGAGACAGACATCTACGGCACCTGTGACTGTCATTAATCCACACCAGGTGAGTGTCATTAATCTATACACTGGGTGAGTGTCATTAGTCTATACATTGGGTGAGCGCCCTTCATCTATCACTCTGCGAGCGTCATCAATCTATACACTGGGTGAACGTCCTTCAACTATCCCTGGGTGAGCTTCTTTTATCTGACACTGAGTGCGAGTCTTTCATCTGCCACTGGGTGAGCGTCCATCGACCCACTCGATGAGTCCTTCATCTCCACACTGGGTGAGCGTGCGTCCTCTCTCATTGGGTAAACGTCCTTCATCTGTCTTTGGATGAGCGCGCGTCAACTGTCACTGGGTGAGAGTCCTTCATATATGCACTGCACGAGCGTCCTTCATCTCTCACTGGGTGATTGTCCTTCATCTGACACTGGGTGAGAGTCCTTCATCTATACAGTGGGTGAGCGTCCGTAATCTGTCACTGCTCGAGCGTCCATAATCTGTCAGTGGTTGAGCGTCTGTCATCTGTTACTGGGTGAGCGTACTTCGTCTGCCACTGGGTGAGCGTCCTTCATATGTTACTTGGTGGGCGTCTGCCATCTGTCACTGCGTGAAAGTCCTGCATCTATACGTTGGGTGAACGTCTTCCGGTACACTGAATGAGCGTCCTTCTGTACACTGAATGAGCGTAAATTATCACAACTTGGGCGCGCTTCATTCATCTGTTTAATGGGTGAGCACCAGTCATCCATACACTGAATGAACGTCATTAAACTATATACTGTTTAAACATCACTGTTTTTCAGAGGGCTGTACCCCAATCACTGATGACGTGGCTGTCGTGTTTCAGAGGGTCTGTACCTCAATCCCTGGTGACGTGGCTGTCGTGTTTCAGAGGGTCTGTACCTCAATCCCTGGTGACGTGGCTGTCGTGTTTCAGAGGGTCTATATCCCAATCACTGATGACGTGGCTGTCGTGTTTCAGAGGGTCTGTACCTCAATCCCTGGTGACGTGGCTGTCGTGTTTCAGAGGGTCTGTACCTCAATCTCTGGTGAGGTGACTGTCGTGTTTTAGAGGATCTGTACCCCAATCACTGATGACGTGGCTGTCGTGTTTCAGAGGGTCTGTACCTCAATCCCTGGTGACGTGGCTGTCGTGTTTCAGAGGGTCTGTACCTCAATCTCTGGTGACGTGGCTGTCGTGTTTTAGAGGATCTGTACCTCAATCCCTGGTGACGTGGCTGTCGTGTTTCAGAGGGTCTGTACCTCAATCTCTGGTGACGTGGCTGTCGTGTTTTAGAGGATCTGTACCCCAATCACTGATGACGTGGCTGTCGTGTTTTAGAGGGTCTGTACCCCAATCACTGATGACGTGGCTGTCATGTTTCAGAGGGTCTGTACCCCAATCACTGATGACGTGGCTGTCGTGTTTCAGAGGGTCTGTACCTCAATCCCTGGTGACGTGGCTGTCGTGTTTCAGAGGGTCTATATCCCAATCACTGATGACGTGGCTGTCGTGTTTCAGAGGGTCTGTACCTCAATCCCTGGTAACGTGGCTGTCATGTTTCATAGGGTCTGTACTCCAACCACTGATGACGTGGCTGTCATGTTTCAGAGGGTCTGTATCCCAAGCACACCATGATCCCGGTCTACATCCATATGGACGTGACGGTGGGAGTAGGCAGAAAAGATGGCCGCACCAACCTGTTCCACCAGAATCTCCTTGAGTTTGAAGAGTTCGTCACCAACTGTGGCTATGACTTTTGACCTCTGCTGAAGAAAGTGGCATGTAGACAGACAGATATGAATTTATGCTTATTCTTCCAGCTATCTTAAAAACCATCACAAAATAAAACTTATTCATCTGAAACGAGCGTTCACGACTGACTAAAATAGGAATGATTGATGAAAATACTGGGACAATGTAGCAGAGAATAGTTGGGACATGTTTTTTATCAATTTGTGCACTATTTTAACCATGTTGAACGTCAAATTGTACTCCATTTCAGAAATAATGGTGTTTGAGGGGGCTACGAGCGGCGACTACGAAACCCTAACTTTTAACTACATGAGCGCTTTGGACATACACACTTCGCGGCGGGAAGAGAGTAGATCGGCCAAAGGCAAACGGCGAAGTAACTCGCTGCCGTCTAGCCCGTCTGACTACTCGCGGTTAGTGATGTTACCTCCAATGCGGGGACCGCCATCCAAGGTAGGTGGTTGCGGATCGCTCATCTACAAAATAGACTGATATATTGACCTAATCAGTCATTCTAAAGAACTTAAGTAATTCCAAACGCCTCCTTCGATTCATGTTTATTTCATTTTAAAATATCCATTACATGCTGTTCAGTATTACCAAAAGAATAACTAATGAAGCGTATTGCTGCGCCTCCTTCCTGACGGTGCAAACTCAGAACGCCCTATGGCCATCTCGAAACGCAGTTTGGTGGCTGACGTATGACTGTGTTTCGGTGTTTTGTTTTAAGATTCTTCAGAGGCCCGGACAAAAATCCAATCACTTCTGGCTGAACATCGCGGCGCTGGCCAAATCCAAACTGTCTCGGGCTTCGAATCGGTCTCATCTGACCCCTCCCACCCAAAGCCCACCCACGGGCACCGCCACCGCCATGGGCACCGCCACGTTGTGCTCTGTGTTGTTCGTTACGTCGTGTGCTTGTTCCATTGTACTGCACTCCCTGACCGTGTCCAATGGGTACGCGGTCAAAGAACCTGGTCTGGATCATTATAACGAAACGATGATAACATTAACTGGTTTGTATGAAATACATAGTTTTATTGATGACTTGGCGAAATAAACATTGTGCAACAGGCGCAAGCGTAATAAGCATGTTGACATGCAGGTCCAATGAGACTATTCCTGTTACAATCGAAGCAATTGATTGTGCAATGAAGCGTTAAGGTAAAGTTAAAAGAGAGATGATAGATTCCGTGACAGGAAGGTATCGATATATTGAGATAAATCCCGATATACTGCCGACATTTTTGCGGAACAAACAATTTGAATAATAAGAATCGTATCCAGAGACCGTTGTGGTTTAGCTTCTTCGCGCTGTGGGATAAATGTTCCACAGAGAAGACACTGGTGACGAGGCGGGAAGGCGAGTGGCTGGCCGCTGACCCCGGGGACAGGGAGCGAGAACAGACAGCTCTGCACCAATAAAATATATAAGATATACTAAAAGCTCAGTTTTAGCGATATTTTTGTTAAATACTTGTATTTGGCGCGGGATCATTCACATTAAAGGTACTTCACGCCATATGCTTTCTTCTCTTTCATTATTAAATTGTGAGCTATGATAACATTTCCAGTTATAAAGATCAGATATATAGGCTAAAACATTATGAAGAAATTTAAAGTTAAACTTTAAGCACTTTTCGTACTATGTAAACTAATTTAAATGGCAGTATCCATCATTTTAAAAGCAAGATAAACATAAGCTGCTACATTGCAGATAACAGATAGCTTTAAAGAGTTCAAAATGTACTGACCGGCGCTAGGCGTCTATTTACATTATAAGCGTGGACATGACGTTTGTGCGACGAAGGTCACAAAATTACTTGCAAACAATTAGAAAATGGTACTCGTCCTCTAGGCCTCTTAAATGTTCTTTTAAGCGGCAATATCGCTCTGCTCGAGGCGTCGTAGCCCGGAGCTTTTCTATGGGCAACCTGTGACTGGAGCATCATTGTTTGGCCAAGGCAACTCTATGCTTACGAATAGTGCAATATTAGAGTTATGCCTCAGGTTCCAGATGATGCTTAAAAATACTATGCCCAGCGAGCTTTCATGTACTATTCACACAATCACGCCAATCCTGTAAGGATATATCTGTTAGACGCTGCTTATAATGTGACACAAACCATGGTATGTCTTTAACTTCCTGGGACTCCCAAACAAATTGAATTAAATCGATTTATTGTTCTCTTAAATCAGTTACAGTTGTTCGACAAGCATATACAACATCAAAAGGGAATAATATTACACAAATTAACAACAGCTGAAGCAAGGCTTATTAGCTGCAGAGTTCAAATCCATAGCCAGACTTAAATAACAAAGATCTGCACTCTGCCAGCAGAGGGCGCTCGTTCCTCACATCACCTCTGCCCCACGTCACCGCCAACCTCACGGTTGACCCCAACGGTCCTGGGGTCACGAATGGTTTTAGATATTTTTTTAGATTAAATATTAAATTTTCGATGCAGAATTTGACAAAATATAGAGATTCCGTTGTCGAATGATCACAAAGGAAGAGTTAAGAGAAAAATCAGTTCAAAATAACATGGGGTCAAAGTTCAAAACGCTTCACGCGATTGACCATGACCGCACTCGAAAATATAGTTCGAAAGTAACATGGCTTCAAATTAATCAAACTCAAATGCATTAGTCAGGTATGGTACCAGTGGCACAGTAATTACCAAACAAAGGTGTATTTGATGTCAAACTGCGAATTTATCTTCGATTACATTCATTTCAATTTTCGCGTATGAAGGATAATTCTGATGGTTAAATCTGACGTGGGGCAGAGGGACTATGGCGCAAGCGTAACGCCCTCTGCCGGGAGATCGCTAGATCTGATGCGAACAGCCCATGTAATGTTACCCGATGCTCCACGGGAGAGGATGACATTATAGCAGCTGCGTGTATAGCGATGCTGTGACATAACTGTACGTAACCAGAAAGATATACATTCACTCATGTATTTGATACATAGTGGTCTCCTGCCACACTCTCCAAGGACAGCACAACCGGGTGTACGCGAAGGTACGCCTAAGATTACTTTACAAGACCTGATGTGGCAATTTTCCATCTGAGAGCAATATTTGGCCCTAGATTTTAGCTCCGTATAGCAATATTGCTAAATCAGCTTATCGAATAGTTCAAAAGATACACGGTTTGGTAAATCACCGCATTTTTGCCGTATGAACCTAACTGAAAACAGCGGCAGTCCACTTGAGTGACGAGGGAAATCAAATTCCTAAGTATTTATAGCACGTTACGGTTTCTATTTTTTGGCTCATTTCCTCTTAGTTTGCCACCATTCCTGTTGACCCGCAAACCATATCTATCACAGAATACGCCCAGGGTGTCCAGTTGCTTCTGTAGACTTCCGACAGAATCGTTAACAACAGCAATGTCATCTGCATACACGATGCACATATATAAAGCCGAAAATTCTTCATCGATAAATACACCGTGACAACCCTGTCTTCGCACATGTTCTCGCCTTCCTGGATGTTCATGATGAACATAAGCGGACTGATCATGCATCCCTGACGTGTCTACCTATTTTTCTACATATGTGATCGGTATTGATCCTATCGTGAATATATTGCTGTTAAAGAGACTTCATTTAATATATCGGTTAAAGTTCAAATACTTTTATCTTGGTGAAATGCCCAAATTGTAATATATATAATTAACAAATACGAGCACAGACCATGCAATGGGCTCAATAGTCACTCTGATTAAAAAATGACTGCGTTCAGCATCTAGTATCAATTATCCTGTACCAGGTGAACAGCATTCACAGATTTCTGTCGTAAATTTAAGAATCTTAGAATTTTTATAAAACGCCCGTCACTCGCTACCAGAGAATATCTGTGACTCGCTACCAGAGAACATCTGTCACTCGCTACAAAAGAACATCTGACACTGGCTACAGAAGAAATTTACACTTAATCTGTTATTTGCGTCGGACATGTATCACGTACTACTCTGTCTTGGGTCTCCAGCCCTGACTTGCGAACTGCCACAATCTGTGGGTCTGATAGCCACTCATATTAAATTCCTCTTTCAGCACTTCAACTGTCATTGTACTTAAGTACGCGCCGTCTATCTGTGCATTTTGGAAAGCTTGTTGGTATTGAGTCATGTTGAGCAGCATCAGACAGTCGCCAATTTCCCCGACGCTCAAACCCTTGATGTCACGTGGTACATCTTGCAGCTTAGAGAATCGGGTGACCGTGACGTGTTTCTGTTCGCCCCCGTTAGTTTGCGGCCTGAGGGTGCTGGCGCTGAGAGGCGCCGCCACGGAGACCGCTGGGGCACAGTGCTGTTGGCTCTGAGCCCCATTATCGCTCATGGGAAGCGGGTGCGCACTGGTAGATCTCGGTGCTAGTGTCGGCGGTTCGTCAATTGCGAGTGACATTTTCCGGGGAGGCACATTTGGCTTTGACTTGTCCATCGCGTCTCTGAGCGTACCGTTGACGTAAGCAGGACGGGGCGGTGATGGCGGTCTTCCTTCCTCACTTCCACGGTGTTCAGTGGTGCCAGACACAGGGATGTCGGTATAAAGTGGCTCAGTCCTGTCATCCACAACCCTCGTCGAATAGATCTTCTTGAGCTTCTCGAGAATCTCCAGGACAGGCGCCAGCTCTTTCTGGTGCGAGCTTGTCATCCCTTTTAGCTTGTTCCATGCGGGCTTTAGTTTATTGTGCCAGTGGCTTTTCTTCTCTGGTAGCCCTTTTAGGCGCCGGATATCTGGAAGTTATAGATGTGGGTTAGGCAACCGGCGCGTATAATTTAAAACACGATAGACATTCCAAAAGACATTCATCACATGCACTCATCGCGCAAACATTTCACTCAGACATATAATTACATAGGACATAATTTAGAGACAGAAAAGACAATCATAACTACTAAGATATTAACCTGAATCAAGACTCATAATGTACCTGATGTTGCAAATCGCGACTCGTAGTCGTGGGTAAGGCCGTTGGCGGCGTCGTAGCACTGCAGCATGTCGGCGTAGAACTGGTTGGTCCTCTGGTCCTGTCTGTTGATCGCCACCACCACTGCCATCGATTGAAAGTCTGACATCATGACAAAGTTTTTCGGCAGACTTCCGCCTGAAATGACACGCACAGAATGTCAAAAGATAATGCTGATAACATTTCTCAAATTATCTGAAAAGCCGATTGGGTTATCCTTGAAATCTTTACAAGAAAAACAAGCGATGAATCGCTCCATGCCCAGACTACATTTTATCATACCCTGACAGTCTTCCTCCATGCCCAGACTGCCTTCCTCCATACCCAGACTGCCTGCCTCTATGCCCAGACTGCCTTCCTCCATGCCCAGACTGCCTACCTCCATGCCAAGACCGCCTACCTCCATGCCCAGACTGCCTACCTCCATGCCCAGACTGCCTACCTCCATGCCCATATTGCCTTCCTCCATGCCCATATTGCCTTCCTCCATGCCCAGACTGCCTTCCTCCATGCCCAGACTACCTTCCTCCATGCCCAGACTGCCTTCCTCCATGCCCAGACTACCTTCCTCCATGCCCAGACTGTCTTCCTCCGTGCCCATATTGCTTTCCTCCATGCCCAGACTGCTTTCCTCCATGCCCAGACTGCCTTCCTCCGTGCCCATATTGCCTTCCTCCATACCCAGACTGCCTTCCTCCATGCCCAGACAACCTTCCAGGCCCAGACTGCCTTCCTCCATGCCCAGACGGCATTCCTCCATGCCCAGACTGCCTTCCACCATGCCCAGACTGCCTTCCTCCATGCCCAGACTGCCTTCCTTCATGCCCACACTGCCTTCCTCCATGCCCAGACTGCCTTCCACCATGCCCTGACTGCCTTCCTTCATGCCCAAACTGCCTTCCTCCATGCCGAGACTGCCTTCCTCCATACCCAGACTGTCTTCCTCCATGCAAAGACTGCCTTCCTCCATGCCCAGACTGCCTTCCTCCATGCCCCAACTGCATTCTCCATGCCCAGACTGCCTTCCTTCATGCCCAGACTGCATTCCACCCTGCCCAGACTGCCTTCTTCCATGCCCAGACTGCCTTCTTCCATGCCCAGACTGCCTTCCTCCATGCGTAGACTGCCTTCTTCCATGCCCAAACTGCCTTCCTCCATGCCCAGACTGCCTTCCTCCATGCCCATACTGCCATCTTCCATGCCCAGACTGCCTTCCTCCATGCCCAGACTGCCTTCCTCCATGCCCAGACTGCCTTCCTCCATGCCCACACTGCCTTCCTCCATGCCCAGACTGCCTTCTGCCATGCCCAAACTGCCTTCCGCCATGCCCAGACTGCCTTCCTCCATGCCCAGACTGCCTTCTTCCATGCCCAGACTGTCTTCCTCCATGCCCAGACTGCCTTCCTCCATGCCCAAACTGCCTTCCTCCATGCCCCGACTGCATTCCTCCATGCCCAGATTACCTTCCTCCATGCCCAGACTGCCTTCCTCCATGCCCAAACTGCATTCTTCCATGCCCAGACTGCCTTCCTCCATGCCCGGACTGCCTTCCTCCATGCCCAGACTGCCTTCTTCCATGTCCAAACTGCCTTCCTCCATGCCCAGACTGCCTTCTTCCATGCCCAGACTGCCTTTTTCCATGCCCAGACTGTCTTCCTCCATGCCCAGACTGCTTTCCTCCATGCCCAAACTGCCTTCCACCATGCCCAGACTGCCTTCTTCCATGCCGAGACTGCCTTCCTCCATACCCAGACTGTCTTCCTCCATGCAAAGACTGCCTTCCTCCATGCCCAGACTGCCTTCCTCCATGCCCCAACTGCATTCTCCATGCCCAGACTGCCTTCCTTCATGCCCAGACGGCATTCCACCCTGCCCAGACTGCCTTCTTCGATGCCCAGACTGCCTTCCTCCATGCCCAGACTGCCTTCCTCCATGCCCAGACTGCCTTCTTCCATGCCCAAACTGCCTTCCTCCATGCCCAGACTGCCTTCCTCCATGCCCATACTGCCATCTTCCATGCCCAGACTGCCTTCCTCCATGCCCAGACTGCCTTCCTCCATGCCCAGACTGCCTTCTGCCATGCCCAAACTGCCTTCCGCCATGCCCAGACTGCCTTCCTCCATGCCCAGACTGCCTTCTTCCATGCCCAGACTGTCTTCCTCCATGCCCAGACTGCCTTCCTCCATGCCCAAGCTGCCTTCCTCCATGCCCCGACTGCATTCCTCCATGCCCCGATTACCTTCCTCCATGCCCAGACTGCCTTCCTCCATGCCCAAACTGCATTCTTCCATGCCCAGACTGCCTTCCTCCATGCCCGGACTGCCTTCCTCCATGCCCAGACTGCCTTCTTCCATGTCCAAACTGCCTTCCTCCATGCCCAGACTGCCTTCCTCCATGCCCCAACTGCATTCTCCATGCCCAGACTGCCTTCCTTCATGCCCAGACTGCATTCCACCCTGCCCAGACTGCCTTCTTCCATGCCCAGACTGCCTTCCTCCATGCCCAGACTGCCTTCCTCCATGCGTAGACTGCCTTCTTCCATGCCCAAACTGCCTTCCTCCATGCCCAGACTGCCTTCCTCCATGCCCATACTGCCATCTTCCATGCCCAGACTGCCTTCCTCCATGCCCAGACTGCCTTCCTCCATGCCCAGACTGCCTTCCTCCATGCCCACACTGCCTTCCTCCATGCCCAGACTGCCTTCTGCCATGCCCAAACTGCCTTCCGCCATGCCCAGACTGCCTTCCTCCATGCCCAGACTGCCTTCCTCCATACCCAGACTGTCTTCCTCCATGCCCCGACTGCCTTCCTCCATGCCCAGACTGCCTTCCTCCATGCCCCAACTGCATTCTCCATGCCCAGACTGCCTTCCTTCATGCCCAGACGGCATTCCACCCTGCCCAGACTGCCTTCTTCGATGCCCAGACTGCCTTCCTCCATGCCCAGACTGCCTTCCTCCATGCCCAGACTGCCTTCTTCCATGCCCAAACTGCCTTCCTCCATGCCCAGACTGCCTTCCTCCATGCCCATACTGCCATCTTCCATGCCCAGACTGCCTTCCTCCATGCCCAGACTGCCCTCCTCCATGCCCAGACTGCCTTCTGCCATGCCCAAACTGCCTTCCGCCATGCCCAGACTGCCTTCCTCCATGCCCAGACTGCCTTCTTCCATGCCCAGACTGTCTTCCTCCATGCCCAGACTGCCTTCCTCCATGCCCAAGCTGCCTTCCTCCATGCCCCGACTGCATTCCTCCATGCCCAGATTACCTTCCTCCATGCCCAGACTGCCTTCCTCCATGCCCAAACTGCATTCTTCCATGCCCAGACTGCCTTCCTCCATGCCCGGACTGCCTTCCTCCATGCCCAGACTGCCTTCTTCCATGTCCAAACTGCCTTCCTCCATGCCCAGACTGCCTTCTTCCATGCCCAGACTGCCTTTTTCCATGCCCAGACTGTCTTCCTCCATGCCCAGACTGCTTTCCTCCATGCCCAAACTGTCTTCCTCCATGCCCAGACTGCATTCCACCCTGCCCAGACTGCCTTCTTACCTGCCCAGACTGCCTACCTTCATGCCTAGACTGCCTTCATCCATGCTTGGACTGCCTTCCTCCATGCCCATATTGCCTTCCTCCATGCCCAGACTGCCTTCTTCCATGCCCAAACTGCCTTCCTCCATGCCCAGACTGCCTTCCTCCATGCCCAGGCTGCCTTCATCCATGCCCAGACTGCTTTCCTCCATGCCCCGACTGCATTCCTCCATGCCCAGACTGCCTTCCTCCATGCCCAGACTGCCTTCCTCCATGCCCAGACTGCCTTCTTCCATGCCCAAACTGCCTTCCTCCATGCCCCGACTGCTTTCCTCCATGCCCAGACTAGACTGCCTTCTTCCATGCCCAGACTGTCTTCCTCCATGCCCAGACTGCTTTCCTCCATGCCCAAACTGCCTTTCTCCATGCCCATACTGCCTTCCACCATGCCCAGACTGCCTTCCTCCATGCCCAGACTGCCTTCCTTCATGCCCACACTGCCTTCCTCCATGCCCAGACTGCCTTCCACCATGCCCTGACTGCCTTCCTCTATGCCCAGACTGCCTTCCTCCATGCCGAGACTGCCTTCCTCCACACCCAGATTGCCTTCCTCCATGCCCAGACTGTCTTCCTCCATGCAAAGACTGCCTTCCTCCATGCCCAGACTGCCTTCCTCCATGCCCCGACTGCATTCTCCATGCCCAGACTGCCTTCCTTCATGCCCAGACTGCATTCCACCCTGCCCAGACTGCCTTCTTCCATGCCCAGACTGCCTTCCTCCATGCCCAGACTGCCTTCCTCCATGCCCAGACTGCCTTCTTCCATGCCCAAACTGCCTTCCTCCATGCCCAGACTGCCTTCCTCCATGCCCATACTGCCATTTTCCATGCCCAGACTGCCTTCCTCCATGCCCAGACTGCCTTCCTCCATGCCCAGACTGCCTTCTGCCATGCCCAAACTGCCTTCCGCCATGCCCAGACTGCCTTCCTACATGCCCAGACTGCCTTCTTCCATGCCCAGACTGTCTTCCTCCATGCCCAGACTGCCTTCCTCCATGCCCAAACTGCCTTCCTCCATGCCCCGACTGCATTCCTCCATGCTCAGATTACCTTCCTCCATGCCCAGACTGCCTTCCTCCATGCCCAGACTGCATTCCACCCTGCCCAGACTGCCTTCTTACCTGCCCAGACTGCCTTCCTTCATGCCTAGACTGCCTTCTTCCATGCCCAGACTGCCTTCCTCCATGCTGAGACTGTCTTCCTCCATGCCCAGACTGCTTTCCTCCATCCCCAGACTGCCTTCCTCCATGCTGAGACTGTCTTCCTCCATGCCCAGACTGCCTTCCTCCATGCCCAGACTGCCTTCCTCCATGCCCAGACTGCTTTCCTCCATGCCCAGACTGCCTTCATCCATGCCCAGACTGCCTTTCTCCATGCCCAGACTGCCTTTCTCCATGCCCATACTGCCTTCCTCCATGCCCAGACTGCCTTCCTCCATGCCCAGACTGCCTTCCTCCATGCCCAGACTGCTTTCCTCCATGCCCAGACTGCCTTCATCCATGCCCAGACTGCCTTCCTCCATGCCCAGACTGCTTTCCTCTATGCCCAAACTGTCTTCCTCCATGCCCAGACTGCAATCCACCCTGCCCAGACTGCCTTCTTACCTGCCCAGACTGCCTACCTTCATGCCTAGACTGCCTTCATCCATGCTTGGACTGCCTTCCTCCATGCCCATATTGCCTTCCTCCATGCCCAGACTGCCTTCTTCCATGCCCAAACTGCCTTCCTCCATGCCCAGACTGCCTTCCTCCATGCCCAGGCTGCCTTCATCCATGCCCAGACTGCTTTCCTCCATGCCCAGACTGCATTCCTCCATGCCCAGACTGCCTTCCTCCATGCCCAGACTGCCTTCCTCCATGCCCAGACTGCCTTCTTCCATGCCCAAACTGCCTTCCTCCATGCCCCGACTGCTTTCCTCCATGCCCAGACTAGACTGCCTTCTTCCATGCCCAGACTGTCTTCCTCCATGCCCAGACTGCTTTCCTCCATGCCCAAACTGCCTTTCTCCATGCCCATACTGCCTTCCACCATGCCCAGACTGCCTTCCTCCATGCCCAGACTGCCTTCCTTCATGCCCACACTGCCTTCCTCCATGCCCAGACTGCCTTCCACCATGCCCTGACTGCCTTCCTCCATGCCCAGACTGCCTTCCTCCATGCCGAGACTGCCTTCCTCCACACCCAGACTGCCTTCCTCCATGCCCAGACTGTCTTCCTCCATGCAAAGACTGCCTTCCTCCATGCCCAGACTGCCTTCCTCCATGCCCCGACTGCATTCTCCATGCCCAGACTGCCTTCCTTCATGCCCAGACTGCATTCCACCCTGCCCAGACTGCCTTCTTCCATGCCCAGACTGCCTTCCTCCATGCCCAGACTGCTTTCCTCCATGCCCAGACTGCCTTCATCCATGCCCAGACTGCCTTCCTCCATGCCCAGACTGCTTTCCTCCATGCCCAGACTGCCTTCCTCCATGCCCAGACTGCCTTCCTCCATGCCCAGACTGCCTTCCCCCCTGCCCAGACTGCCTTCCTCCATGCCCCGACTGCATTCTCCATGCCCAGACTGCCTTCCTTCATGCCCAGACTGCATTCCACCCTGCCCAGACTGCCTTCTTCCATGCCCAGACTGCCTTCCTCCATGCCCAGACTGCTTTCCTCCATGCCCAGACTGCCTTCATCCATGCCCAGACTGCCTTCCTCCATGCCCAGACTGCTTTCCTCCATGCCCAGACTGCCTTCCTCCATGCCCAGACTGCCTTCCTCCATGCCCAGACTGCCTTCCCCCCTGCCCAGACTGCTTTCCTCCATGCCCAGACTGCCTTCCTCCATGCCCAGACTGTCTTCCTCCATGCCCAGACTGCTTTCCTCCATGCCCAAACTGTCTTCCTCCATGCCCAGACTGCAATCCACCCTGCCCAGACTGCCTTCTTACCTGCCCAGACTGCCTTCCTCCATGCCCAGACTGCCTTCCCCCTTGCCCAGACTGCTTTCCTCCATGCCCAGACTGCTTTCCTCCATGCCCAGACTGCCTTCATCCATGCCCAGACTGCCTTCCTCCATGCCCAGACTGCTTTCCTCCATGCCCAGACTGCCTACCTTCATGCCTAGACTGCCTTCATCCATGCTTGGACTGCCTTCCTCCAGGCCCATATTGCCTTCCTCCATGCCCAGACTGCCTTCTTCCTTGCCCAAACTGCCTTCCTCCATGCCCAGACTGCCTTCCTCCATGCACAGGCTGCCTTCATCCATGCCTAGACTGCTTTCCTCCATGCCCCGACTGCATTCCTCCATGCCCAGACTGCCTTCCTCCATGCCCAGACTGCCTTCCTCCATGCCCAGACTGCCTTCTTCCATGCCCAAACTGCCTTCCTCCATGCCCCGACTGCTTTCCTCCATGCCCAGACTACACTGCCTTCTTCCATGCCCAGACTGTCTTCCTCCATGCCCAGACTGCTTTCCTCCATGCCCAAACTGCCTTTCTCCATGCCCATACTGCCTTCCACCATGCCCAGACTGCCTTCCTCCATGCCCAGACTGCCTTCCTTCATGCCCACACTGCCTTCCTCCACACCCAGACTGCCTTCCTCCATGCCCAGACTGTCTTCCTCCATGCAAAGACTGCCTTCCTCCATGCCCAGACTGCCTTCCTCCATGCCCCGACTGCATTCTCCATGCCCAGACTGCCTTCCTTCATGCCCAGACTGCATTCCACCCTGCCCAGACTGCCTTCTTCCATGCCCAGACTGCCTTCCTCCATGCCCAGACTGCCTTCCTCCATGCCCAGACTGCCTTCTTCCATGCCCAAACTGCCTTCCTCCATGCCCAGACTGCCTTCCTCCATGCCCATACTGCCATTTTCCATGCCCAGACTGCCTTCCTCCATGCCCAGACTGCCTTCCTTCATGCCCAGACTGCCTTCTGCCATGCCCAAACTGCCTTCCGCCATGCCCAGACTGCCTTCCTCCATGCCCAGACTGCCTTCTTCCATGCCCAGACTGTCTTCCTCCATGCCCAGACTGCCTTCCTCCATGCCCAAACTGCCTTCCTCCATGCCCCGACTGCATTCCTCCATGCCCAGATTACCTTCCTCCATGCCCAGACTGCCTTCCTCCATGCCCAGACTGCATTCCACCCTGCCCAGACTGCCTTCTTACCTGCCCAGACTGCCTTCCTTCATGCCTAGACTGCCTTCTTCCATGCCCAGACTGCCTTCCTCCATGCCCAGACTGTCTTCCTCCATGCCCAGACTGCTTTCCTCCATCCCCAGACTGCCTTCCTCCATGCTGAGACTGTCTTCCTCCATGCCCAGACTGCCTTCCTCCATGCCCAGACTGCCTTCCTCCATGCCCAGACTGCTTTCCTCCATGCCCAGACTGCCTTCATCCATGCCCAGACTGCCTTTCTCCATGCCCATACTGCCTTCCTCTATGCCAGACTGCCTTCCTCCATGCCCAGACTGCCTTCCTCCATGCCCAGACTGCCTTCCTTCATGCCCAGACTGCCTTCCACCATGCCCAGACTGCCTGGCTTCATCCCCCAGTCCCCACGCATGACCCAAGAGACGTTACCTTTTTGAAAGGAGTGCAGCACGAGATGCGATTCCTCGTGGGTGCCCTTCACGGTCAGCAGTTCTTCGGCTTTTATGTGTTTCAGGGACATGTATGGTCCGTCTTCGGTAAAAGGCGGTCCCTCCAACCCCTCAAAGACGATGAACCTAGTTCCCTGGCTCGCCAGTGCGACCTCCACTGACATCGGCCCTTCCAGTTCTGAAGACGGCAAGGATGTTACTGATGACAACATTTACCAACAGCCTAAAGTAAGTGTCATGTGTTATGTGGGCAGTGTTATCCCTGACACAATATAACTTTGGCACCAATTGTGATTCGACGCAATCTAATACATTTTATAATCGTGTAAGCAAATATAATAATTCTGATTAATCATAATTTACTTGACGGTTTTCCGGTGAATTATTGGAGTACTACATTATGGAACTACGTGTTGGTATCATCCCTACCCGATGGTAACAAGAACGAACGGACTCGTCCAAGTGGAGACCTTCTGACAACGCTGGTTGGCATCTAGCAAACCCATCTAGTGGGGGGGGGGGGGGGGGTCGCAAAGGGTATTTTCGTTCCTCGCGAATGGGATTTTCACTGAACTGGGAATGAGGAAAATAATTCTTCGTGAATTGGGAATGGGGTATTAGCCGACAGCCGTGATCAAGGATTTTTATTCATCGAGAACTGGGAATTTCCATATTCAATAAACGTGAATCGGGAAACAGTCAATTTAGTATTATGTATCCAGTTTTCCATTGTATGCGGAGATTTCTGTTTTAATTCATCGTGAGCTGGGAATAAAGAAAATATTCTTCGCGATTGGGGAACATGACCCCCCTTGCCGCATCCACCTTACATCAACGCGAGCCAACACGGTCTGAGCATCATTTCACAAAATGTCTGTTGAAATTGGTCATTAAGTTTACGCAATAATAATACAGAATGCAACTGGATGAGAGGTGCTTATGAGCCATTTAAGTATTATATATAATGATCATTGTATTAATAAGCCATATTGTAATTACTATTGCAGCATGTTTATGTGGATAATTTCGGAATTGTCTGCTGAATTGGGTCATTAGACTTTAAGGTATAATACATGTTGAAATGTGCTGACCCGTATATTCGAGCCACTTTATTTTTAAGTAAGGATCTATATATCACGTCTTATTTTAATTAGTATTTCAGCATTTGTATTTGATGTCCGTAGTGAACTGCATAATGTGGTATGTCTATATATATCTATATCAAAAAGGATCCCTGAATGTTTGTCTAACATATGCCTGCCACAGTTTCGTATTACGTTTAATTCTCAGTGTCGATGTGTTTGTCACCACATTTGTCATTTGCGATGTGTTTTCCGCCACTGATAAACATGTGGCGATGTGTTTTTTTCCGTCACTGATAATAATCTTGAACTTTGTATGCTCGGCAATAAAGTTATACAACTACTTACATAACTCATCACGTTATTCTATTACAATGCAGGGAACAAGCTGCGAGCGAGCCAGCTATATCACGGTTTCGTAGCTCGAGACATAAACTTAAACATTGTAAAGAAATATCAGTTCTCAGAAATAAACTTGAACTAGATTATATGTTAAGGTAATATTTGTAAGTTAAACGCATTTAATCCAAATCGAATGATATGCTCACAAATTATTATATAATAAATAATAGAAATAATATATATAATATATTGATATAGAAATTTAGATGTCGATATACATGTATCACCATGTTGTAGGGAGGGGGGTAGACGTATCGAAAGTTGGAAAGAGGGGCTCACAGCTTATTGCAGGAGGGGTTGGGGGAGGGAGCAACAGCCCCCCCCGCGCCCCCTACCCGCCCCCCCCCCCCCCTCGTGGATCCGACAGTGTATTAAACTCGTCCCCGTATTTTAAATACCTCCATGCTTTTCTTTCTTTGACTTCACAAGGGTCTTGTAGTTGTAGGGAATACAGAAGTAGCTTCCTTCTGCATCTTGGACAATGACGTGCTTCTCTTTTCGGATCTCAAATAACCAGTGCATCTGAAAGGCAGCATTCAATGCAGTCACTTATCAGTGCCGGCCCTAGCAAGCCATGTAGTAGGTAACTGATGAATGGTGCTCCATATTAAGCTATTTGGTAATGATATCTGCTGCGATACAGTCAGTCACCCGAATGCAGGTGATATTCAATTTCTTAAATTAGCCCATACGCAAAGAAAGCGTACAACAAAAATCGGAGAATCGTTTGCTCGGATGTGACAGTGAGGACTTACAGGAATGCTACTTGCCAGTGTCCGTCATGGGGGGTTATTGACACAAATAAGAGCGACAATTAGAGGTCCTGTTGCCTGGAATGTCAGGAGTTTCGAATCAAGTGATGGACTCGCATAATGCGCGAGGGGATGAGATCCCCTAAAGCAGGCGGGGTCCGGGAGGAGGGGGGGGGGGGCATCAGCACTATTAACTCAAACAGCGCAATACGTAACGTTACAAAAGCTACTGACACCGCATGCACTTGAGCCGAGTCTTAACTAAAGTTACTTATCGAGCTCTTTCCCGCCAACACTAAAGAGGTCAAAATATAAATAAGAATCATCCAAAATGTCTTTGGCCGATATTTCACTCATGCCAGACTGCCAAAGGCGCCCCTTAGCCTTGCCCGTGATATCAATTTACCACAGGTTTTCGACTTAGTGGTAAACGTCATCAGTTTGTGTGCTTCACGATGCTTTGTTATAAGTAGCAGCGCCGCGACAACTCTGTGGTGTCCCGGAATAGACACGTGTGCCACGTCACAGCCGAAACAATCGAGTTTTCTGCATATTGTGATACATACGTCGCCTGGGCTTAGATTTGGCGGGAAAATCTCGACAAGCAGCTTTAAGATAAATTATGTAAAAAATTCCAGTGTCACTGATGAACCTCCGCAGAATGCCCACAATGCCCCGTGAGGCAATCACTGATCCTTGCCATGGTGGTGCAGCGTTCAAACATCCTAATATGGTATTCCCTACTTATTGATGTCAAAACTTAGAAGATAAATGTTGGGATGGCCGTCCATACAACTGTGGCGGGCGATACTCACTTCTTTCGACGTCCCGCCGCCTGGGGAAGTGGTGACTACCATGAAGGGAGTCCAGTCCGCAAACCTGTCTGCGAACTCCCTGATAGGAATGGCCGGGACTGACCACTCAAAGTCCTCGATATTATACTTCGCGGATACCGAAGACATCGTCGAGGTCACTGAAGGTGATAGATATATATCGAAGGAAAATATATTGTGCAGTTTCGAGAACTTCCAAACCACCAAGACTGGACGCTCCTAATAACAGCCACGAAGTCAGAGATACATAGCAGAAACAATCTCTGCACACTTAGCTATAACGACATCAATAAGTAGCGACAAACACGGCGAATATTAACATGAATACCGGTATGTGCTGCTGAATATCAGTCTGGTCGTTAGGGCAGCCCTCCAGTGATGTCGTCACTTCTCTGTACTAAGCTGTACTAACCTGTACTAATCTGTGTTCCTTTAATCAAGACGACGACAGTCTGTACTGCGGTCGGGTAGAAAGGTCAGGTACAAAGTCACGTCTTGATATTATTGGCTAAGGTAACTTTTCTTGCCAAGCAGGCCGCCGACAGGGAAGTTGGTTTCAAGACAGATAAAAAATACGTGACGCGATAACTGGTCTATCAGCACGATTTTTACGGGTGGATGTGAGGTTGGGAGAGGTTGATATTGGGGGGGGGGGGGGGGAGGGGGGGATGAGGTTGCGGCCGTTGATGGGGTTGGGGGCGTTGATGGGGTTGAGGGCGCTTTCGGTGACCCTTATACCCTGGTAGACACTCGGAGGTGGACGGGCGGGTGGGCGGGGTGGGGGGGGGGGGCAGGGTCCCCTATATTAATTGGTTCGGATGGTTGCCACAGATGATAGTACAGGTATATTTCGACCAATGTTGTGAAGATTCCCCCGGCCGAAAACAAAATTCTTTCAATTTAGTTAAATGCAAATCTACGAATTAGCAACTATTAGCGCTTAGCATAAAATTAAAGGTATATCAGTTATGCTTGAAAGAGAGATTGTTATATGCGGGACAGGTCGGTATCGATTTGTGTACATATTTCAAATGTGCCGCCTCCATTATACAATGTTTGTCTAGCGACTATAAGGATTCAGTCGCTTTGCGCTGTGTGACAACTTTCTTATATGGAAGGTAAGATATTAAATATGTAATAAAAGCTGCTGGACAAATCAGTACAACATAATGTCATGATAAACAATAACATTTTTTGCTAAATGTTTAACTTGCAGCCATGTTCCATTTTTCTCCATGCCAAAAGTCGTACATTGGTTGTATTGCTTACATTGTACACTTTAAACTAACGAAATTTTCGTTATCACTCACATTCAGAACTTCCTGTTTGTGCACAAGTTGATGTTTCATCGAGAAATAACCTTTCTGCTTCGACCCGACAAGTTAGGTTCGTTATTAATTGTCTACAGTAAGTATGTTGTAATATATCCCGCTTTCCATACTCAGTCTGAATGATCGCGGTTTCGTATTGCTGTTTTTGGACTTTGGCTTATGTCGTGATTTCAGCAGAACGCGTTATTTCTTCTATGAAGCTTGCTGCCAATGATCGTTAAAGGTCGCTCGATATACAGGTTCAAGTTCAGGATGTTTTTATTCTAATGACATGCCAGCATTATTAGAGGTTGTAGTACTAGTCTGTCTTGGGTCTCCAGCCCTGAGTGGCGAACTGCCACAGTTTTAGGGATTGATAGTCACTCATGTTGAATCTTTCTTTCAGCATTTCAGAGGTCATCAGACTTAGGATAGTTCCGTCCACCATTTCAGTTTGGAAAGCTTCCACCAGTTCTGTCATGTTGAGCATCATGAGGCACGCGCCAATGTCCCTGACGCTCAACGCCCGGAGGTCACGTGGTACCTCCTGCAGCTCAGAGAAGCGGGCCACCGGGACGCCCCCTGGCGGGGACCTCACACACCTACCGGGGACCGGGACAACATTCGTCTCCCGAAACTCGTCGACACTGAAATAACTCACGAAGTTGCCTTTCCTTTTGTCCTGTTTGCTGTGTCTGTGCTTCTTTTCGCCCCCGTTAGTTTGCCCCCTGGGGCCGCTGGCGCTGAGTGGCGTCACCACGGAGACGGATGGGGCACAGTGTTGTTGGCTCTGAACCCCATTATTGCTCATAGAACGCGTCTGCGCACTGGTAGATCTCGGTAGCGGTGTCGGGGTCACGTGGTGGGTGGGTGGAATTTCCCAGGGAGGCACCGGTGGCTTTAGCAAAGCGTAGGGTTGGGAAGGTTTTCCCATCTCGGACATGAGCTCATCATATTTGTTGCCATCATACTGAGCGGGGAACATCGTCTGCAGGGCTCTCCTTCTCACAGGGAGAGGCTTGCCTCTCTGTATCGTCCCTGTGTGTTGACTACCTGGGGGGGCCGTCTGCGCCGCTTTATAATACAGGCTCCCAGGAGGATCATCTGCACCACCAGGAGTGGGCGTAAACGGGGGATTTTGTTCCTGAATTCGATGCTGTATACTGATGCCGGACTCGTTGGAGGCCCCATAGCTAGGCTTAGGGCTGTCGTACACGGGTGAGGCCCCCGCCACCCGGCCCTCCTGTGTCGCCACGTCCTCAGCAGACGGCCCCGGGCGCACGGTAACCAGCTTGCCTGGGTAATCCGGGGCGCCCCACGCCCGCATGCAGGGCACGAGTCGCGTCATGAAGGTGTACTGCAGCTGTTGGAGGACCTCCCGGATTCGCGCAAGATCACCCAGGTCCGGGGTCGAGCGGAAGTCACAGGATCCGGACTTTAGTCTAGCCGGGTAATCCCTCACGCATTCCCGATCGTCCACTGCTGAATTGTCCTCTTCCTCTTGCTCGAGATTCTCTCCTCCTGACTCGTGAATCACGCTGATGACGTCTGTGGATGCTGTCACTTTTTCCTTGTTCCGTTTGGACCTTATTTTGTCCCATAGGCTTTTCTTTTGGCCCGTGACGCTCTTGTCTTGCTTGCCACCACGGCCCTGTGTGGATGACGCCGAGGAAGGGCAGCCACCGCCGGCATGTGGCTCCTGCGGCATACATTGTGAGCGTTTAAACTGTAGCGGCTGCTTCACACAACCCATGAACATGTCGATGTTGTCGGAGAATGTGTCGGGTAGCTTCTCCAGTTGCCGGATATCTGCAAGTCATAGATGTGTGTTAGGCACACGGCACGTATAATTTAATGCAGGATAGACAGTCCAAAAGACATTCCCTTCTCGCACACACTTGGCTGGGATCCTGTGTGCCACCAGGTGAGGGGCATACCCATTCAGCCATCTGCGACTCCGCAATGTCGGAAAAAAGTTTGATCACTTCCCAGAGCGACATTTGATTGATTGAAGTTTGTGTGAGAACATGCATAAGACATCTCGTGCGACATGGGTTATCTCAGTGCTTGTGCTGAGATGAACCCATCTCGCGCTCGAACCAATGCCACATGCATATCAACATATACGCAACGAAACATTTTGCCCAAGCACACTACCATTGGACGTATCTAGAGATGAATGACGGTTACTACTAACATATTGACATGGATCAGGCCTCGGTAATAACGCTACCTGCGAATTCAGCAAGTCGTGGTTGGTAGTCGTGGGTAAGGCCGTTGGCGGCGTCGTAGCACTGCAGCATGTCGGTGTGGAACTGGTTGGTTCTCTGGTCCTGTTTGTTGATCGCCACCGTCACGGACTGCGGCACATAGGTGGCCACCAGTCTGACACGGCGTGTCAGACCCTCTGAAACCACACGATCACATGGTGACATCGATAACATTGTATAAGTGCTGATCAATCTGTGAAGATCTGTGACAAGCTCAGTACGTTACACAATCAAGCTCATTAGGCAATCGCTAACATGGCTGCAAGGAAAATATGTTATGAATCAGCGCAGTATCAGCGCACCTCTTTACCCTCTTCTCTTAGCGCAGTATCAGCGCACCTCTTTACCCTCTTCTCTTAGCGCAGTATCAGCGCACCACTTTACCCTCTTCTCTTAGCGCAGTATCAGCGAACCTCTTTACCCTCTTCTCTTAGCGCAGTATCAGCGAACCTCTTTACCCTCTTCTCTTAGCTCAGTATCAGCGCACCTCTTTACCCTCTTCTCTTAGCGCAGAATCAGCGTACCTCTTTACCATCTTCTCTTAGCGCAGTATCAGCGCACCTCTTTACCCTCTTCTCTTAGCGCAGTATCAGGGTGCCTCTTTACCCTCTTCTCTTAGCGCAGTACCAGCGAACCTCTTTAACCTCTTCTCTTAGCGCAGTATCAGCGAACCTCTTTACCCTCTTCTCTTAGCGCAGTATCAGCGCACCTTTTTACCCTCTTCTCTTAGCGCAGTATCAGCGTACCTCTTTACCCTCTTCTCTTAGCGCAGTATCAGCGCACCTCTTTACCCTCTTCTCTTAGCGCAGTATCAGCGCACCTCTTTACCCTCTTCTCTTAGCGCAGTATCAGCGAACCTCTTTACCCTCTTCTCTTAGCGCAGTATCAGTGCACCTCTTTACCCTCTTCTCTTAGCGCAGTATCAGCGCACCTCTTTACCCTCTTCTCGTAGCGCAGTATCAGCGAACCTCTTTACCCTCTTCTCTTAGCGCAGTATCAGCGCACCTCTTTACCCTCTTCTCTTAGCGCAGTATCAGCGTACCTCTTTACCCTCTTCTCTTAGCGCAGTATCAGCGCACCTCTTTCCCTTCTTCTCTTAGCGCAGTATCAGCGTACCTGTTTACCCTCTTCTCTTAGCGCAGTATCAGCGCACCTCTTTACCCTCTTCTCTTAGCGCAGTATAAGCGTAACTCTTTACCCTCTTCTCTTAGCGCAGTATCAGCGAATCTCTTTACCCTCTTCTCTTAGCGCAGTATCACCGAACCTCTTTACCCTCTTCTCTTAGCGCAGTATCAGCGCACCTCTTTACCATCTTCTCTTAGCGCAGTATCAGCGCACCTCTTTACCCTCTTCTCTTAGCGCAGTATCAGCGCACCTCTTTACCCTCTTCTCTTAGCGCAGTACCAGCGAACCTCTTTACCCTCTTCTCTTAGCGCAGTATCAGCGCATCTCTTTACCCTCTTCTCTTCGCGCAGTATCAGCGAACCTCTTTACCCTCTTCTCTTAGCGCAGTATCAGCAAACCTCTTTACCCTCTTCTCTTAGCGCAGTATCAGCGAACCTCTTTACCCTCTTCTCTTAGCGCAGTATCAGTGCACCTCTTTACCCTCTTCTCTTAGCGCAGTATCAGCGCACCTCCTTACCCTCTTCTCTTAGCGCAGTATCGGCGAACCTCTTTACCCTCTTCTCTTAGCGCAGTATCAGCGAACCTCTTTACCCTCTTCTCTTAGCGCAGTATCAGCGTACCTCTTTACCCTCTTCTCTTAGCGCAGTATCAGCGAACCTCTTTCCCTTCGTCTCTTAGCGCAGTATCAGCGCACCTTTTTACCCTCTTCTCTTAGCGCAGTATCAGCGCACCTCTTTGCCCTGTTCTCTTAGCGCAGTATCAGCGTACCTCTTTACCCTCTTCTCTTAGCGCAGTATCAGCGCACCTCTTTACCCTCTTCTCTTAGCGCAGTATCAGCGCACCTCTTTACCCTCTCTCTTAGCGCAGTATCAGCGCACCTCTTTACCCTCTTCTCTTAGCGCAGTATCAGCAAACCTCTTTACCCTCTTCTCTTAGCGCAGTATCAGCGAACCTCTTTACCCCGTTCTCTTAGCGCAGTATCAGCGCACCTCTTTACCCTCTTCTCTTAGCGCAGTATCAGCGCACCTCTTTACTCTCTCTCTTAGCGCAGTATCATCGTACCTCTTTACCCTCTTCTCTTAGCGCAGTATCAGCGCACCTCTTTACCCTCTTCTCTTAGCGCAGTATCAGCGCACCTCTTTACCCTCTTCTCTTAGCGCAGTATCAGCGAACCTCTTTACCCCGTTCTCTTAACGCAGTGTCAGCGCACCTCTTTACCCTCTTCTCTTAGCGCAGTATCAGCGCACCTCTTTACTCTCTCTCTTAGCGCAGTATCATCGTACCTCTTTACCCTCTTCTCTTAGCGCAGTATCAGCGCACATCTTTACCCTCTTCTCTTAGCGCAGTATCAGCGCACCTCTTTACCCACTTCTCTTAGCGCAGTATCAGCGAACCTCTTTACCCTCTTCTCTTAGCGCAGTATCAGCGCACCTCTTTACCCTCTTCTCTTAGCGCAGTATCAGCGAACCTCTTTAATCTCCTCTCTTAGCGCAGTATCACCGAACCTCTTTACCCTCTTCTCTTAGCGCAGTATCAGCGCACCTCTTTACCATCTTCTCTTAGCGCAGTATCAGCGCACCTCTTTACCCTCTTCTCTTCGCGCAGTATCAGCGCACCTCTTTACCCTCTTCTCTTAGCGCAGTACCAGCGAACCTCTTTACCCTCTTCTCTTAGCGCAGTATCAGCGCATCTCTTTACCCTCTTCTCTTCGCGCAGTATCAGCGAACCTCTTTACCCTCTTCTCTTAGCGCAGTATCAGCGCACCTCTTTACCCTCTTCTCTTAGCGCCGTATCAGCGAACCTCTTTACCCTCTTCTCTCAGCGCAGTATCAGTGCACCTCTTTACCCTCTTCTCTTAGCGCAGTATCAGCGCACCTCTTTACCCTCTTCTCTTAGCGCAGTATCGGCGAACCTCTTTACCCTCTTCTCTTAGCGCAGTATCAGCGAACCTCTTTACCCTCTTCTCTTAGCGCAGTATCAGCGCACCTCTTTACCCTCTTCTCTTAGCGCAGTATCAGCGTACCTCTTTACCCTCTTCTCTTAGCGCAGTATCAGCGAACCTCTTTCCCTTCTTCTCTTAGCGCAGTATCAGCGCACCTTTTTACCCTCTTCTCTTAGCGCAGTATCAGCGCAACTCTTTACCCTCTTCTCTTAGCGCAGTATCAGCGTACCTCTTTACCCTCTTCTCTTAGCGCAGTATCAGCGAATCTCTTTACCCTCTTCTCTTAGCGCAGTATCACCGAACCTCTTTACCCTCTTCTCTTAGCGCAGTATCAGCGCACCTCTTCACCAACTTCTCTTAGCGCAGTATCAGCGCACCTCTTTACCCTCTTCTCCTAGCGCAGCATCAGCGTACCTTTTTACCCTCTTCTCTTAGCGCAGTACCAGCGAATCTCTTTACCCTCTTCTCTTAGCGCAGTATCAGCGCATCTCTTTACCCTCTTCTCTTAGCGCAGTATCACCTAACCTCTTTACCCTCTTCTCTTAGCGCAGTATCAGCGCACCTCTTTACCCTCTTATCTTAGAGCAGTATCAGCGCACCTCTTTACCCTCTTCTCTTAGCGCAGTATCAGCGAACCTCTTTACCCTCTTCTCTTAGCGCAGTATCAGCGAACCTCTTTACCCTCTTCTCTTAGCGCAGTATCAGCGACCCTCTTTACCCTCTTCTCTTAGCGCAGTATCACCGAACCTCTTTACCCTCTTCTCTTAGCGCAGTATCAGCGAACCTCTTTACCATCTTCCCTTAGCGCAGTATCAGCGCACCTCTTTACCCTCTTCTCTTAGCGCAGTATCAGCAAACCTCTTTACCCTCTTCTCTTAGCGCAGTATCAGCGAACCTCTTTACCCCGTTCTCTTAGCGCAGTATCAGCGCACCTCTTTACCCTCTTCTCTTAGCGCAGTATCAGCGCACCTCTTTACTCTCTCTCTTAGCGCAGTATCATCGTACCTCTTTACCCTCTTCTCTTAGCGCAGTATCAGCGCACCTCTTTACCCTCTTCTCTTAGCGCAGTATCAGCGCACCTCTTTACCCTCTTCTCTTAGCGCAGTATCAGCGAACCTCTTTACCCCGTTCTCTTAACGCAGTGTCAGCGCACCTCTTTACCCTCTTCTCTTAGCGCAGTATCAGCGCACCTCTTTACTCTCTCTCTTAGCGCAGTATCATCGTACCTCTTTACCCTCTTCTCTTAGCGCAGTATCAGCGCACATCTTTACCCTCTTCTCTTAGCGCAGTATCAGCGCACCTCTTTACCCACTTCTCTTAGCGCAGTATCAGCGAACCTCTTTACCCTCTTCTCTTAGCGCAGTATCAGCGCACCTCTTTACCCTCTTCTCTTAGCGCAGTATCAGCGAACCTCTTTAATCTCCTCTCTTAGCGCAGTATCACCGAACCTCTTTACCCTCTTCTCTTAGCGCAGTATCAGCGCACCTCTTTACCATCTTCTCTTAGCGCAGTATCAGCGCACCTCTTTACCCTCTTCTCTTCGCGCAGTATCAGCGCACCTCTTTACCCTCTTCTCTTAGCGCAGTACCAGCGAACCTCTTTACCCTCTTCTCTTAGCGCAGTATCAGCGCATCTCTTTACCCTCTTCTCTTCGCGCAGTATCAGCGAACCTCTTTACCCTCTTCTCTTAGCGCAGTATCAGCGCACCTCTTTACCCTCTTCTCTTAGCGCCGTATCAGCGAACCTCTTTACCCTCTTCTCTCAGCGCAGTATCAGTGCACCTCTTTACCCTCTTCTCTTAGCGCAGTATCAGCGCACCTCTTTACCCTCTTCTCTTAGCGCAGTATCGGCGAACCTCTTTACCCTCTTCTCTTAGCGCAGTATCAGCGAACCTCTTTACCCTCTTCTCTTAGCGCAGTATCAGCGCACCTCTTTACCCTCTTCTCTTAGCGCAGTATCAGCGTACCTCTTTACCCTCTTCTCTTAGCGCAGTATCAGCGAACCTCTTTCCCTTCTTCTCTTAGCGCAGTATCAGCGCACCTTTTTACCCTCTTCTCTTAGCGCAGTATCAGCGCAACTCTTTACCCTCTTCTCTTAGCGCAGTATCAGCGTACCTCTTTACCCTCTTCTCTTAGCGCAGTATCAGCGAATCTCTTTACCCTCTTCTCTTAGCGCAGTATCACCGAACCTCTTTACCCTCTTCTCTTAGCGCAGTATCAGCGCACCTCTTCACCAACTTCTCTTAGCGCAGTATCAGCGCACCTCTTTACCCTCTTCTCCTAGCGCAGCATCAGCGTACCTTTTTACCCTCTTCTCTTAGCGCAGTACCAGCGAATCTCTTTACCCTCTTCTCTTAGCGCAGTATCAGCGCATCTCTTTACCCTCTTCTCTTAGCGCAGTATCACCTAACCTCTTTACCCTCTTCTCTTAGCGCAGTATCAGCGCACCTCTTTACCCTCTTATCTTAGAGCAGTATCAGCGCACCTCTTTACCCTCTTCTCTTAGCGCAGTATCAGCGTACTTCTTTACCCTCTTCTCTTAGCGCAGTACCAGCGAACCTCTTTACCCTCTTCTCTTAGCGCAGTATCAGCGCACCTCTTTATCCTCTTCTCTTAGCGCAGTACCAGCAAACCTCTTTACCCTCTTCTCTTAGCGCAGTATCAGCGCACCTCTTTATCCTCTTCTCTTAGCGCAGTACCAGCAAACCTCTTTACCCTCTTCTCTTAGCGCAGTATCAGCGCACCTCTTTACCCTCTTCTCTTAGCGCAGTATCAGCGAACCTCTTTACCCTCTTCTCTTAGCGCAGTATCAGCGCACCTCTTTACCCTCTTCTCTTAGCGCAGTATCAGCGCACCTCTTTACCCTCTTCTCTTAGCGCAGTATCAGCGAACCTCTTTACCCCGTTCTCTTAACGCAGTGTCAGCGCACCTCTTTACCCTCTTCTCTTAGCGCAGTATCAGCGCACCTCTTTACTCTCTCTCTTAGCGCAGTATCATCGTACCTCTTTACCCTCTTCTCTTAGCGCAGTATCAGCGCACATCTTTACCCTCTTCTCTTAGCGCAGTATCAGCGCACCTCTTTACCCACTTCTCTTAGCGCAGTATCAGCGAACCTCTTTACCCTCTTCTCTTAGCGCAGTATCAGCGCACTTCTTTACCCTCTTCTCTTAGCGCAGTATCAGCGAACCTCTTTAATCTCCTCTCTTAGCGCAGTATCACCGAACCTCTTTACCCTCTTCTCTTAGCGCAGTATCAGCGCACCTCTTTACCATCTTCTCTTAGCGCAGTATCAGCGCACCTCTTTACCCTCTTCTCTTAGCGCAGTATCAGCGCACCTCTTTACCCTCTTCTCTTAGCGCAGTACCAGCGAACCTCTTTACCCTCTTCTCTTAGCGCAGTATCAGCGCATCTCTTTACCCTCTTCTCTTCGCGCAGTATCAGCGAACCTCTTTACCCTCTTCTCTTAGCGCAGTATCAGCGCACCTCTTTACCCACTTCTCTTAGCGCCGTATCAGCGAACCTCTTTACCCTCTTCTCTCAGCGCAGTATCAGTGCACCTCTTTACCCTCTTCTCTTAGCGCAGTATCAGCGCACCTCTTTACCCTCTTCTCTTAGCGCAGTATCGGCGAACCTCTTTACCCTCTTCTCTTAGCGCAGTATCAGCGAACCTCTTTACCCTCTTCTCTTAGCGCAGTATCAGCGCACCTCTTTACCCTC
The DNA here is from genome assembly GCA_964019135.1 of Arenicola marina. Lineage (NCBI taxonomy): Eukaryota > Metazoa > Annelida > Polychaeta > Arenicolidae > Arenicola > Arenicola marina. The sequence continues at coordinate 33,223,170 of OZ025256.1, forward strand.
TTCTCTTAGCGCAGTATCAGCGTACCTCTTTACCCTCTTCTCTTAGCGCAGTATCAGCGAACCTCTTTCCCTTCTTCTCTTAGCGCAGTATCAGCGCACCTTTTTACCCTCTTCTCTTAGCGCAGTATCAGCGCAACTCTTTACCCTCTTCTCTTAGCGCAGTATCAGCGTACCTCTTTACCCTCTTCTCTTAGCGCAGTATCAGCGAATCTCTTTACCCTCTTCTCTTAGCGCAGTATCACCGAACCTCTTTACCCTCTTCTCTTAGCGCAGTATCAGCGCACCTCTTCACCAACTTCTCTTAGCGCAGTATCAGCGCACCTCTTTACCCTCTTCTCCTAGCGCAGCATCAGCGTACCTCTTTACCCTCTTCTCTTAGCGCAGTACCAGCGAATCTCTTTACCCTCTTCTCTTAGCGCAGTATCAGCGCATCTCTTTACCCTCTTCTCTTAGCGCAGTATCACCTAACCTCTTTACCCTCTTCTCTTAGCGCAGTATCAGCGCACCTCTTTACCCTCTTATCTTAGAGCAGTATCAGCGCACCTCTTTACCCTCTTCTCTTAGCGCAGTATCAGCGCACCTCTTTACCCTCTTCTCTTAGCGCAGTATCAGCGAACCTCTTTACCCTCTTCTCTTAGCGCAGTATCAGCGACCCTCTTTACCCTCTTCTCTTAGCGCAGTATCACCGAACCTCTTTACCCTCTTCTCTTAGCGCAGTATCAGCGAACCTCTTTACCATCTTCCCTTAGCGCAGTATCAGCGCACCTCTTTACCCTCTTCTCTTAGCGCAGTATCAGCGTACTTCTTTACCCTCTTCTCTTAGCGCAGTACCAGCGAACCTCTTTACCCTCTTCTCTTAGCGCAGTATCAGCGCACCTCTTTATCCTCTTCTCTTAGCGCAGTACCAGCAAACCTCTTTACCCTCTTCTCTTAGCGCAGTATCAGCGCACCTCTTTACCCTCTTCTCTTAGCGCAGTATCAGCGAACCTCTTTACCCTCTTCTCTTAGCGCAGTATCAGCGCACCTCTTTACCCTCTTCTCTTAGCGCAGTATCACCGAACCTCTTTACCCTCTTCTCTCAGCGCAGTATCACCGAACCTCTTTACCCTCTTCTCTTAGCGCAGTATCAGCGCACCTCTTTACCATCTTCTCTTAGCGCAGTATCAGCGCACCTCTTTACCCTATTCTCTTAGCGCAGTATCAGCGCACCTCTTTACCCTCTTCTCTTAGCGCAGTATCAGGGAACCTCTTTACCCCCTTCTCTTAGCGCAGTATCAGCGCACCTCTTTACCCTCTTCTCTTAGCGCAGTATCAGCGAACCTCTTTACCCTCTTCTCTTAGCGCAGTATCAGCGCACCTCTTTACCCTCTTCTCTTAGCACAGTATCAGCGAACCTCTTTACCCTATTTTCTTAGCGCAGTATCAGCGCACCTCTTTACCCTCTTCTCTTAGCGCAGTATCAGCGAACCTCTTTACCCCCTTCTCTTAGCGCAGTATCAGCGCACCTCTTTACCCTCTTCTCTTAGCGCAGTATCAGCGCACCTCTTTACCCTCTTCTCTTAGCGCAGTATCAGCGAACCTCTGTACCCCCTTCTCTTAGCGCAGTATCAGCGCACCTCTTTACCCTCTTCTCTTAGGGCAGTATCGGCGCACGTCTTTACCCTCTCTCTTTGCGCAGTATCAGCGCACCTCTTTACCATCTTCTCTTAGCGCAAATCAGCGAACCTCTTTACCTTCTTCTCTTAGCGCAGTATTAGCGCATCTCTTTACCATCTTCTCTTAGCGCAGTATCAGCGAACCTCTTTACCCTCTTCTCTTAACGCAGTATCAGCGCACCTCTTTACCCTTTTCTCTGAGCGCAGTATCAGCGACCTCTTTACCCCCTTCTCTTAGCGCAGTATCAGCGCACCTCTTTACCCTCTTCTCTTAGCGCAGTATCAGCGAACCTCTGTACCCCCTTCTCTTAGCGCAGTATCAGCGCACCTCTTTACCCTCTTCTCTTAGCGCAGTATCGGCGCACCTCTTTACCCTCTCTCTTAGCGCAGTATCAGCGCACCTCTTTACCATCTTCTCTTAGCGCAAATCAGCGAACCTCTTTACCTTCTTCTCTTAGCGCAGTATTAGCGCATCTCTTTACCATCTTTTCTTAGCGCAGTATCAGCGAACCTCTTTACCCTCTTCTCTTAGCGCAGTATCAGCGCACCTCTTTACCCTCTTCTCTTAGCGCAGTACCAGCGAACCTCTTTACCATCTTCTCTTAGCGCAGTATCAGCGCACCTCTTTACCCTCTTCTCTTAGCGCAGTATCAGCGTACTTCTTTACCCTCCTCTCTTAGCGCAGTACCAGCGAACCTCTTTACCCTCTTCTCTTAGCGCAGTATCAGCGCACCTCTTTACCCTCTTCTCTTAGCGCAGTACCAGCGAACTTCTTTACCCTCTTCTCTTAGCGCAGTATCAGCGCACCTCTTTACCCTCTTCTCTTAGCGCAGTATCAGCGAACCTCTTTACCCTCTTCTCTTAGCGCAGTATCAGCGCACCTCTTTACCCTCTTCTCTTAGCGCAGTATCACCGAACCTCTTTACCCTCTTCTCTTAGCGCAGTATCACCGAACCTCTTTACCCTCTTCTCTTAGCGCAGTACCAGCGCACCTCTTTACCTACTTCTCTTAGCGCAGTATCAGCGCACCTCTTTACCTATTCTCTTAGCGCAGTATCAGCGCACCTCTTTACCCTCTTCTCTTAGCGCAGTATCAGCGAACCTCTTTACCCCCTTCTCTTAGCGCAGTATCAGCGCACCTCTTTACCCTCTTCTCTTAGCGCAGTATCAGCGAACCTCTTTACCCTCTTCTCTTAGCGCAGTATCAGCGAACCTCTTTACCCTCTTCTCTTAGCGCAGTATCAGCGCACCTCTTTACCCTCTTCTCTTAGCGCAGTATCGGCGCACCTCTTTACCCTCTCTCTTAGCGCAGTATCAGCGCACCTCTTTACCATCTTCTCTTAGCGCAAATCAGCGAACCTCTTTACCTTCTTCTCTTAGCGCAGTATTAGCGCATCTCGTTACCATCTTCTCTTAGCGCAGTATCAGCGAACCTCTTTACCCAATTCTCTTAGCGCAGTATCAGCGCACCTCTTTACCCTTTTCTCTGAGCGCAGTATCAGCGACCTCTTTACCCCCTTCTCGTAGCGCAGTATCAGCGCACCTCTTTACCCTCTTCTCTTAGCGCAGTATCAGCGAACCTCTGTACCCCCTTCTCTTAGCGCAGTATCAGCGCACCTCTTTACCCTCTTCTCTTAGCGCAGTATCGGCGCACCTCTTTACCCTCTCTCTTAGCGCAGTATCAGCGCACCTCTTTACCATCTTCTCTTAGCGCAAATCAGCGAACCTCTTTACCCTCTTCTCTTAGCGCAGTATTAGCGCATCTCTTTACCATCTTCTCTTAGCGCAGTATCAGCGAACCTCTTTACCCTCTTCTCTTAGCGCAGTATCAGCGCACCTCTTTACCCTCTTCTCTTAGCGCAGTATCAGCGAACCTCTTTACCATCTTCTCTTAGCGCAGTATCAGCGCACCTCTTTACCCTCTTCTCTTAGCGCAGTATCAGCGTACTTCTTTACCCTCTTCGCTTAGCGCAGTACCAGCGAACCTCTTTACCCTCTTCTCTTAGCGCAGTATCAGCGCACCTCTTTACCCTCTTCTCTTAGCGCAGTACCAGCGAACTTCTTTACCCTCTTCTCTTAGCGCAGTATCAGCGCACCTCTTTACCCTCTTCTCTTAGCGCAGTATCAGCGAACCTCTTTACCCTCTTCTCTTAGCGCAGTATCAGCGCACCTCTTTACCCTCTTCTCTTAGCGCAGTATCACCGAACCTCTTTACCCTCTTCTCTTAGCGCAGTATCACCGAACCTCTTTACCCTCTTCTCTTAGCGCAGTATCAGCGCACCTCTTTACCATCTTCTCTTAGCGCAGTATCAGCGCACATCTTTACCCTCTTCTCTTAGCGCAGTATCAGCGCACCTCTTTACCCTCTTCTCTTAGCGCAGTATCAGCGAACCTCTTTACCCCCTTCTCTTAGCGCAGTATCAGCGCACCTCTTTACCCTCTTCTCTTAGCGCAGTACCAGCGAACCTCTTTACCCTCTTCCCTTAGCGCAGTATCAGCGAACCTCTTTACCCTCTTCTCTTAGCGCAGCATCAGCGCACCTCTTTACCCTCTTTTCTGAGCGCAGTATCAGCGAACCTCTTTACCCTCTTCTCTTAGCGCAGTATCAGCGCACCTCTTTACCCTCTTCTCTTAGCGCAGTATCAGCGCACCTCTTTACCCTCTTCTCTTAGCGCAGTATCAGCGCACCTCTTTACCCTCTCTCTTAGCGCAGTTTCAGCGCACCTCGTTACCATCTTCTCTTAGCGCAGTATCAGCGAACCTCTTTACCCTCTTCTCTTAGCGCAGTATCAGCGCACCTCTTTACCCTCTTCTCTTAGCGCAGTATCAGCGAACCTCTGTACCCCCTTCTCTTAGCGCAGTATCAGCGCACCTCTTTACCCTCTTCTCTTAGCGCAGTATCGGCGCACCTCTTTACCCTCTCTCTTAGCGCAGTATCAGCGCACCTCTTTACCATCTTCTCTTAGCGCAAATCAGCGAACCTCTTTACCTTCTTCTCTTAGCGCAGTATTAGCGCATCTCTTTACCATCTTCTCTTAGCGCAGTATCAGCGAACCTCTTTACCCTCTTCTCTTAGCGCAGTATCAGCGCACCTCTTTACCCTTTTCTCTGAGCGCAATATCAGCGACCTCTTTACCCCCTTCTCTTCGCGCAGTATCAGCGCACCTCTTTACCCTCTTCTCTTAGCGCAGTGTCAGCGAACCTCTGTACCCCCTTCTATTAGCGCAGTATCAGCGCACCTCTTTACCCTCTTCTCTTAGCGCAGTATCGGCGCACCTCTTTACCCTCTCTCTTAGCGCAGTATCAGCGCACCTCTTTACCATCTTCTCTTAGCGCAAATCAGCGAACCTCTTTACCTTCTTCTCTTAGCGCAGTATTAGCGCATCTCTTTACCATCTTCTCTTAGCGCAGTATCAGCGAACCTCTTTACCCTCTTCTCTTAGCGCAGTATCAGCGCACCTCTTTACCCTCTTCTCTTAGCGCAGTACCAGCGAACCTCTTTACCATCTTCTCTTAGCGCAGTATCAGCGCACCTCTTTACCCTCTTCTCTTAGCGCAGTATCAGCGTACTTCTTTACCCTCTTCTCTTAGCGCAGTACCAGCGAACCTCTTTACCCTCTTCTCTTAGCGCAGTATCAGCGCACCTCTTTACCCTCTTCTCTTAGCGCAGTACCAGCGAACTTCTTTACCCTCTTCTCTTAGCGCAGTATCAGCGCACCTCTTTACCCTCTTCTCTTAGCGCAGTATCAGCGAACCTCTTTACCCTCTTCTCTTAGCGCAGTATCAGCGTACTTCTTTACCCTCTTCTCTTAGCGCAGTACCAGCGAACCTCTTTACCCTCTTCTCTTAGCGCAGTATCAGCGCACCTCTTTACCCTCTTCTCTTAGCGCAGTATCAGCGCACCTCTTTACCCTCTTTTCTGAGCGCAGTATCAGCGAACCTCTTTACCCTCTTCTCTTAGCGCAGTATCAGCGCACCTCTTTACCATCTTCTCTTAGCGCAGTATCAGCGCACCTCTTTACCCTATTCTCTTAGCGCAGTATCAGCGAACCTCTTTACCCCCTTCTCTTAGCGCAGTATCAGCGCACCTCTTTACCCTCTTCTCTTAGCGCAGTATCAGCGAACCTCTTTACCCTCTTCTCTTAGCGCAGTATCAGCGAACCTCTTTACCCTCTTCTCTTAGCGCAGTATCAGCGCACCTCTTTACCCTCTTCTCTTAGCGCAGTATCACCGAACCTCTTTACCCTCTTCTCTTAGCGCAGTATCACCGAACCTCTTTACCCTCTTCTCTTAGCGCAGTACCAGCGCACCTCTTTACCTACTTCTCTTAGCGCAGTATCAGCGCACCTCTTTACCTATTCTCTTAGCGCAGTATCAGCGCACCTCTTTACCCTCTTCTCTTAGCGCAGTATCAGCGAACCTCTTTACCCCCTTCTCTTAGCGCAGTATCAGCGCACCTCTTTACCCTCTTCTCTTAGCGCAGTATCAGCGAACCTCTTTACCCTCTTCTCTTAGCGCAGTATCAGCGAACCTCTTTACCCTCTTCTCTTAGCGCAGTATCAGCGCACCTCTTTACCCTCTTCTCTTAGCGCAGTATCGGCGCACCTCTTTACCCTCTCTCTTAGCGCAGTATCAGCGCACCTCTTTACCATCTTCTCTTAGCGCAAATCAGCGAACCTCTTTACCTTCTTCTCTTAGCGCAGTATTAGCGCATCTCGTTACCATCTTCTCTTAGCGCAGTATCAGCGAACCTCTTTACCCAATTCTCTTAGCGCAGTATCAGCGCACCTCTTTACCCTTTTCTCTGAGCGCAGTATCAGCGACCTCTTTACCCCCTTCTCGTAGCGCAGTATCAGCGCACCTCTTTACCCTCTTCTCTTAGCGCAGTATCAGCGAACCTCTGTACCCCCTTCTCTTAGCGCAGTATCAGCGCACCTCTTTACCCTCTTCTCTTAGCGCAGTATCGGCGCACCTCTTTACCCTCTCTCTTAGCGCAGTATCAGCGCACCTCTTTACCATCTTCTCTTAGCGCAAATCAGCGAACCTCTTTACCCTCTTCTCTTAGCGCAGTATTAGCGCATCTCTTTACCATCTTCTCTTAGCGCAGTATCAGCGAACCTCTTTACCCTCTTCTCTTAGCGCAGTATCAGCGCACCTCTTTACCCTCTTCTCTTAGCGCAGTATCAGCGAACCTCTTTACCATCTTCTCTTAGCGCAGTATCAGCGCACCTCTTTACCCTCTTCTCTTAGCGCAGTATCAGCGTACTTCTTTACCCTCTTCTCTTAGCGCAGTACCAGCGAACCTCTTTACCCTCTTCTCTTAGCGCAGTATCAGCGCACCTCTTTACCCTCTTCTCTTAGCGCAGTACCAGCGAACTTCTTTACCCTCTTCTCTTAGCGCAGTATCAGCGCACCTCTTTACCCTCTTCTCTTAGCGCAGTATCAGCGAACCTCTTTACCCTCTTCTCTTAGCGCAGTATCAGCGCACCTCTTTACCCTCTTCTCTTAGCGCAGTATCACCGAACCTCTTTACCCTCTTCTCTTAGCGCAGTATCACCGAACCTCTTTACCCTCTTCTCTTAGCGCAGTATCAGCGCACCTCTTTACCATCTTCTCTTAGCGCAGTATCAGCGCACATCTTTACCCTCTTCTCTTAGCGCAGTATCAGCGCACCTCTTTACCCTCTTCTCTTAGCGCAGTATCAGCGAACCTCTTTACCCCCTTCTCTTAGCGCAGTATCAGCGCACCTCTTTACCCTCTTCTCTTAGCGCAGTACCAGCGAACCTCTTTACCCTCTTCCCTTAGCGCAGTATCAGCGAACCTCTTTACCCTCTTCTCTTAGCGCAGCATCAGCGCACCTCTTTACCCTCTTTTCTGAGCGCAGTATCAGCGAACCTCTTTACCCTCTTCTCTTAGCGCAGTATCAGCGCACCTCTTTACCCTCTTCTCTTAGCGCAGTATCAGCGCACCTCTTTACCCTCTTCTCTTAGCGCAGTATCAGCGCACCTCTTTACCCTCTCTCTTAGCGCAGTTTCAGCGCACCTCGTTACCATCTTCTCTTAGCGCAGTATCAGCGAACCTCTTTACCCTCTTCTCTTAGCGCAGTATCAGCGCACCTCTTTACCCTCTTCTCTTAGCGCAGTATCAGCGAACCTCTGTACCCCCTTCTCTTAGCGCAGTATCAGCGCACCTCTTTACCCTCTTCTCTTAGCGCAGTATCGGCGCACCTCTTTACCCTCTCTCTTAGCGCAGTATCAGCGCACCTCTTTACCATCCTCTCTTAGCGCAAATCAGCGAACCTCTTTACCTTCTTCTCTTAGCGCAGTATTAGCGCATCTCTTTACCATCTTCTCTTAGCGCAGTATCAGCGAACCTCTTTACCCTCTTCTCTTAGCGCAGTATCAGCGCACCTCTTTACCCTTTTCTCTGAGCGCAATATCAGCGACCTCTTTACCCCCTTCTCTTAGCGCAGTATCAGCGCACCTCTTTACCCTCTTCTCTTAGCGCAGTGTCAGCGAACCTCTGTACCCCCTTCTATTAGCGCAGTATCAGCGCACCTCTTTACCCTCTTCTCTTAGCGCAGTATCGGCGCACCTCTTTACCCTCTCTCTTAGCGCAGTATCAGCGCACCTCTTTACCATCTTCTCTTAGCGCAAATCAGCGAACCTCTTTACCTTCTTCTCTTAGCGCAGTATTAGCGCATCTCTTTACCATCTTCTCTTAGCGCAGTATCAGCGAACCTCTTTACCCTCTTCTCTTAGCGCAGTATCAGCGCACCTCTTTACCCTCTTCTCTTAGCGCAGTACCAGCGAACCTCTTTACCATCTTCTCTTAGCGCAGTATCAGCGCACCTCTTTACCCTCTTCTCTTAGCGCAGTATCAGCGTACTTCTTTACCCTCTTCTCTTAGCGCAGTACCAGCGAACCTCTTTACCCTCTTCTCTTAGCGCAGTATCAGCGCACCTCTTTACCCTCTTCTCTTAGCGCAGTACCAGCGAACTTCTTTACCCTCTTCTCTTAGCGCAGTATCAGCGCACCTCTTTACCCTCTTCTCTTAGCGCAGTATCAGCGAACCTCTTTACCCTCTTCTCTTAGCGCAGTATCAGCGTACTTCTTTACCCTCTTCTCTTAGCGCAGTACCAGCGAACCTCTTTACCCTCTTCTCTTAGCGCAGTATCAGCGCACCTCTTTACCCTCTTCTCTTAGCGCAGTATCAGCGCACCTCTTTACCCTCTTTTCTGAGCGCAGTATCAGCGAACCTCTTTACCCTCTTCTCTTAGCGCAGTATCAGCGCACCTCTTTACCATCTTCTCTTAGCGCAGTATCAGCGCACCTCTTTACCCTATTCTCTTAGCGCAGTATCAGCGCACCTCTTTACCCCCTTCTCTTAGCGCAGTATCAGCGCACCTCTTTACCCTCTTCTCTTAGCGCAGTATCAGCGAACCTCTTTACCCTCTTCTCTTAGCGCAGTACCAGCGAACCTCTTTACTTTCTTCTCTTAGCGCAGTATCAGCGCACCTCTTTACCCTCTTCTCTTAGCGCAGTATCGGCGCACCTCTTTACCCTCTCTCTTAGCGCAGTATCAGCGCACCTCTTTACCATCTTCTCTTAGCGCAAATCAGCGAACCTCTTTACCTTCTTCTCTTAGCGCAGTATTAGCGCATCTCGTTACCATCTTCTCTTAGCGCAGTATCAGCGAACCTCTTTACCCTCTTCTCTTAGCGCAGTATCAGCGCACCTCTTTACCCTTTTCTCTGAGCGCAGTATCAGCGACCTCTTTACCCTCTTCTCTTAGCGCAGTATCAGCGCACCTCTTTACCCTCTTCTCTTAGCGCAGTATCAGCGAACCTCTGTACCCCCTTCTCTTAGCGCAGTATCAGCGCACCTCTTTACCCTCTTCTCTTAGCGCAGTATCGGCGCACCTCTTTACCCTCTCTCTTAGCGCAGTATCAGCGCACCTCTTTACCATCTTCTCTTAGCGCAGTATCAGCGCACCTCTTTACCCTCTTCTCTTAGCGCAGTATCAGCGAACCTCTTTACCATCTTCTCTTAGCGCAGTATCAGCGCACCTCTTTACCCTCTTCTCTTAGCGCAGTATCAGCGTACTTCTTTACCCTCTTCTCTTAGCGCAGTACCAGCGAACCTCTTTACCCTCTTCTCTTAGCGCAGTATCAGCGCACCTCTTTACCCTCTTCTCTTAGCGCAGTACCAGCGAACTTCTTTACCCTCTTCTCTTAGCGCAGTATCAGCGCACCTCTTTACCCTCTTCTCTTAGCGCAGTATCAGTGAACCTCTTTACCCTCTTCTCTTAGCGCAGTATCAGCGAACCTCTTTACCCTCTTCTCTTAGCGCAGTATCACCGAACCTCTTTACCCTCTTCTCTTAGCGCAGTATCACCGAACCTCTTTACCCTCTTCTCTTAGCGCAGTATCAGCGCACCTCTTTACCATCTTCTCTTAGCGCAGTATCAGCGCACATCTTTACCCTCTTCTCTTAGCGCAGTATCAGCGCACCTCTTTACCCTCTTCTCTTAGCGCAGTATCAGCGAACCTCTTTACCCCCTTCTCTTAGCGCAGTATCAGCGCACCTCTTTACCCTCTTCTCTTAGCGCAGTACCAGCGAACCTCTTTACCCTCTTCCCTTAGCGCAGTATCAGCGAACCTCTTTACCCTCTTCTCTTAGCGCAGCATCAGCGCACCTCTTTACCCTCTTTTCTGAGCGCAGTATCAGCGAACCTCTTTACCCTCTTCTCTTAGCGCAGTATCAGCGCACCTCTTTACCCTCTTCTCTTAGCGCAGTATCAGCGCACCTCTTTACCCTCTTCTCTTAGCGCAGTATCAGCGCACCTCTTTACCCTCTCTCTTAGCGCAGTTTCAGCGCACCTCGTTACCATCTTCTCTTAGCGCAGTATCAGCGAACCTCTTTACCCTCTTCTCTTAGCGCAGTATCAGCGCACCTCTTTACCCTCTTCTCTTAGCGCAGTATCAGCGAACCTCTGTACCCCCTTCTCTTAGCGCAGTATCAGCGCACCTCTTTACCCTCTTCTCTTAGCGCAGTATCGGCGCACCTCTTTACCCTCTCTCTTAGCGCAGTATCAGCGCACCTCTTTACCATCTTCTCTTAGCGCAAATCAGCGAACCTCTTTACCTTCTTCTCTTAGCGCAGTATTAGCGCATCTCTTTACCATCTTCTCTTAGCGCAGTATCAGCGTACTTCTTTACCCTCTTCTCTTAGCGCAGTATCAGCGCACCTCTTTACCCTTTTCTCTGAGCGCAATATCAGCGACCTCTTTACCCCCTTCTCTTAGCGCAGTATCAGCGCACCTCTTTACCCTCTTCTCTTAGCGCAGTGTCAGCGAACCTCTGTACCCCCTTCTATTAGCGCAGTATCAGCGCACCTCTTTACCCTCTTCTCTTAGCGCAGTATCGGCGCACCTCTTTACCCTCTCTCTTAGCGCAGTATCAGCGCACCTCTTTACCATCTTCTCTTAGCGCAAATCAGCGAACCTCTTTACCTTCTTCTCTTAGCGCAGTATTAGCGCATCTCTTTACCATCTTCTCTTAGCGCAGTATCAGCGAACCTCTTTACCCTCTTCTCTTAGCGCAGTATCAGCGCACCTCTTTACCCTCTTCTCTTAGCGCAGTACCAGCGAACCTCTTTACCATCTTCTCTTAGCGCAGTATCAGCGCACCTCTTTACCCTCTTCTCTTAGCGCAGTATCAGCGTACTTCTTTACCCTCTTCTCTTAGCGCAGTACCAGCGAACCTCTTTACCCTCTTCTCTTAGCGCAGTATCAGCGCACCTCTTTACCCTCTTCTCTTAGCGCAGTACCAGCGAACTTCTTTACCCTCTTCTCTTAGCGCAGTATCAGCGCACCTCTTTACCCTCTTCTCTTAGCGCAGTATCAGCGAATCTCTTTACCCTCTTCTCTTAGCGCAGTATCAGCGTACTTCTTTACCCTCTTCTCTTAGCGCAGTACCAGCGAACCTCTTTACCCTCTTCTCTTAGCGCAGTATCAGCGCACCTCTTTACCCTCTTCTCTTAGCGCAGTATCAGCGCACCTCTTTACCCTCTTTTCTGAGCGCAGTATCAGCGAACCTCTTTACCCTCTTCTCTTAGCGCAGTATCAGCGCACCTCTTTACCATCTTCTCTTAGCGCAGTATCAGCGCACCTCTTTACCCTATTCTCTTAGCGCAGTATCAGCGCACCTCTTTACCCCCTTCTCTTAGCGCAGTATCAGCGCACCTCTTTACCCTCTTCTCTTAGCGCAGTATCAGCGAACCTCTTTACCCTCTTCTCTTAGCGCAGTACCAGCGAACCTCTTTACTTTCTTCTCTTAGCGCAGTATCAGCGCACCTCTTTACCCTCTTCTCTTAGCGCAGTATCGGCGCACCTCTTTACCCTCTCTCTTAGCGCAGTATCAGCGCACCTCTTTACCATCTTCTCTTAGCGCAAATCAGCGAACCTCTTTACCTTCTTCTCTTAGCGCAGTATTAGCGCATCTCGTTACCATCTTCTCTTAGCGCAGTATCAGCGAACCTCTTTACCCTCTTCTCTTAGCGCAGTATCAGCGCACCTCTTTACCCTTTTCTCTGAGCGCAGTATCAGCGACCTCTTTACCCTCTTCTCTTAGCGCAGTATCAGCGAACCTCTTTACCCTCTTCTCTTAGCGCAGTATCAGCGCACCTCTTTACCCTCTTCTCTTAGCGCAGTATCAGCGCACCTCTTTACCCTCTTCTCTTAGCGCAGTATCAGCGAACCTCTTTACCATCTTCTCTTAGCGCAGTATCAGCGAACCTCTTTACCCTCTTCTCTTAGCGCAGTATCAGCGCACCTCTTTACCCTCTTCTCTTAGCGCAGTATCAGCGCACCTCTTTACCCTCTTCTCTTAGCGCAGTATCAGCGAACCTCTGTACCCCCTTCTCTTAGCGCAGTATCAGCGCACCTCTTTACCCTCTTCTCTTAGCGCAGTATCGGCGCACCTCTTTACCCTCTCTCTTAGCGCAGTATCAGCGCACCTCTTTACCATCTTCTCTTAGCGCAAATCAGCGAACCTCTTTACCTTCTTCTCTTAGCGCAGTATTAGCGCATCTCTTTACCATCTTCTCTTAGCGCAGTATCAGCGAACCTCTTTACCCTCTTCTCTTAGCGCAGTATCAGCGCACCTCTTTACCCTCTTCTCTTAGCGCAGTATCAGCGAACCTCTTTACCATCTTCTCTTAGCGCAGTATCAGCGAACCTCTTTACCCTCTTCTCTTAGCGCAGTATCAGCGCACCTCTTTACCCTCTTCTCTTAGCGCAGTATCACCGAACCTCTTTACCCTCTTCTCTTAGCGCAGTATCACCGAACCTCTTTACCCTCTTCTCTTAGCGCAGTATCAGCGCACCTCTTTACCCTCTTCTCTTAGCGCAGTATCAGCGCACCTCTTTACCCTCTTCTCTTAGCGCAGTATCAGCGTACTTCTTTACCCTCTTCTCTTAGCGCAGTACCAGCGAACCTCTTTACCCTCTTCTCCTAGCGCAGTATCAGCGCACCTCTTTACCCTCTTCTCTTAGCGCAGTACCAGCGAACCTCTTTACCCTCTTCTCTTAGCGCAGTATCAGCGCACCTCTTTACCCTCTTCTCTTAGCGCAGTATCAGCGAACCTCTTTACCCTCTTCTCTTAGCGCAGTATCACCGAACCTCTTTACCCTCTTCTCTTAGCGCAGTATCACCGAACCTCTTTACCCTCTTCTCTTAGCGCAGTATCACCGAACCTCTTTACCCTCTTCTCTTAGCGCAGTATGAGCGCACCTCTTTACCATCTTCTCTTAGCGCAGTATCAGCGAACCTCTTTACCCTATACTCTTAGCGCAGTATCAGCGAACCTCTTTACCCCCTTCTCTTAGCGCAGTATCAGCGCACCTCTTTACCCTCTTCTCTTAGCGCAGTATCAGCGAACCTCTTTACCCTCTTCTCTTAGCGCAGTATCAGCGCACCTCTTTACCCTCTTCTCTTAGCCCAGTATCAGCGAACCTCTTTACCCTATTTTCTTAGCGCAGTATCAGCGCACCTCTTTACCCTCTTCTCTTAGCGCAGTATCAGCGAACCTCTTTACCCCCTTCTCTTAGCGCAGTATCAGCGCACCTCTTTACCCTCTTCTCTTAGCGCAGTATCAGCGCACCTCTTTACCCTCTCTCTTAGCGCAGTATCAGCGCTCCTCTTTACCATCTTCTCTTAGCGCAAAATCAGCGAACCTCTTTACCCTCTTCTCTGAGAGCAGTATCAGCGCACCTCTTTACCCTCTTCTCTTAGCGCAGTATCAGCGCACCTCTTTACCCTCTTCTCTTAGCGCAGTATCAGCGCACCTCTTTACCATCTTCTCTTAACGCAGTATCAGCGCACCTCTTTACCCTCTTCTCTTAGCGCAGTATCAGCGCACCTCTTTACCCTCTCTCTTAGCGCAGTATCAGCGCACCTCTTTACCCTCTTCTCTTAGCGCAGTATCAGCGCACCTCTTTACCTTCTTCTCTTAGCGCAGTTTCAGCGCACCTCTTTACCATCTTCTCTTAGCGCAGTATCAGCGAACCTCTTTACCCTCTTCTCTTAGCGCAGTATCAGCGCACCTCTTTACCCTCTTCTCTTAGCGCAGTATCAGCGAACCTCTGTACCCCCTTCTCTTAGCGCAGTATCAGCGCACCTCTTTACCCTCTTCTCTTAGCGCAGTATCAGCGCACCTCTTTACCCTCTCTCTTAGCGCAGTATCAGCGCACCTCTTTACCATCTTCTCTTAGCGCAAAATCAGCGAACCTCTTTACCTTCTTCTCTTAGCGCAGTATTAGCGCATCTCTTTACCATCTTCTCTTAGCGCAGTATCAGCGAACCTCTTTACCCTCTTCTCTTAGCGCAGTATCAGCGCACCTCTTTACCCTTTTCTCTTAGCGCAGTATCAGCGCACCTCTTTACCATCTTCTCTTAGCGCAGTATCAGCGCACCTCTTTACCCTCTTCTCTTAGCGCAGTGTCAGCGAACCTCTTTACCCTCTTCTCTTAGCGCAGTATCAGCGAACCTCTTTACCCTCTTCTGTCAGCGCAGTATCAGCGCACCTCTTTACTTTTTTCTTTTTTGCTATTTTCTTTTAAAGATATTTATGTAGTATCAGCAAGGTAAAATGTGGGAATAAGCTTGTCTTGGAGGTCTAGGTTGGAGGGCTATATTGTGAAGGTATATTGAGAGGAATCAGCAGTGGTATGTGAAGAATTAGCTTGGGGATAGGAGAAATACTGTGATAGATTGATGCGAACAGAAATTAAGCAACGAGAGGATATGTTAAGAGAGAATTTATGCAGCAGATACAGTGATATTTCAGTTTGTGATATTGGTGGTTCTTTGTAATATAGTTATCAGTAGATTTACCGAGCGGAATATATAAATATTCCAGTGATTTTGATAGTTTGATCATACATTTGTATTTGGTGGCAGCGACTAACTGAGTTGACCCGGAATAAATCACTCGAATTGTAACTACTTTCTTATTACCTTATTGCTGGCTAATTGCTAAGCTAAGTTTAAGTTAAGTTTAACTAAGGCAACCGAGAATGCTTTATTATATCGAGGCTTAAAACGCCCCCTTCCTGACATAACATCAAAGACATACACCTTCGCCACAGTTTTGGTGGCAGCGATACGATTTGGCCACTTACATCCTCGGCACGCTACAAAAGCATTCGCTTAGATTGTCTATACATTCGTCTGGAACAAGTCCCGTTTTTAGCGGTATATATTTGACAGGCTTCCATTCATACCATCCATTGTGGTTAATCACTGTTGCTGATCAATCAACTTCTGACTACAGCTAACAATAGTTACTAAATAGTTGTAAATGGGTTAAATGGCAACAATGTTACAATGTAATGAAATAGACCTTAATCATAGAGACACTGGCCCTATCAAGTGGACTCTCTGAGACTTTATATACAATGCAGTTCATAGTGTCGCGCACGTCACTTCCGGTGCCACATCTGCTGCTACATGTGTGCTTTGACTGGCTGTTCACGGCTGTTCGCTATTTATCACCATCACCCTATGGCTGATGAAGGCATCCCAAAGGACATGCTATATGGCGAAGGCCCCCTTGAGGACGAAGCTCAGGTTTAAAGGGTGTTGGCACACATGACAAGAACTTTCGGCATGGAATCTTAATCATAGAAGGCGGACAGAGGACGGGAACAGCTCGTGTCAGATGGACTAGTTCTCCGATGTTCTCCGATCATGGAAAACTATATAACTTATCCTGGCTATTTACTCCGGCAATCATGAAAATTGATCACGTAATAACCGGGGTAAATACTATAACAATTATCATGGTTATTCACCATGATAATTACCATGAAAATATCATCAACTAACATCGTAATTATGATGATATTTTCCCTGGTAAATTATGGCATGATATTTGTTATACTCATCTGCCGCTTGGTATTCATGTCCAACGATGACACGTCAGTAAATCACGTGACAGCAAAGATCTGTATGACATCCGCTGAACATACTGGTCATCGGACGTATGATACAGAGCAAGGTAACGTCTTCCACTTGCTATACTGCATTCCCTATTGCCACACACAAACAATTTACCATCAGAGACATGCGCGGTACAGACAGATGCCACCCGTCATACATCAGTGACACCGCTCAGTGGCAGTGCGGGTGAATTGAATTAATCTTTCAGGCCACGTGTCTCCATTTATGGGTGAAACTGGCAAACGTGTGCAATGGGAATGCAAGACACAAGAGACGTTACCTAGGGCAAAGGTGTGGAATGGGAATGCCGAACCCAAGAGACGTTAACTGGGGCAACAGTGTAGAATGGGAATGCAAGACACAAGAGACGTTACATGGGGCAAAGGTGTGGAATGGGAATGCAGTACCCAAGAGACGTCACCTGGGGCAAAGGTGTGGAATGGGAATGCAGGACCCAAGAGACGTCACCTGGGGCAAAGGTGTGGAATGGGAATGCATGACCCAAGACACGTTACCTAGGGCAAAGATGTGGAATGGGAATGCAGTACCCAAGAGACGTCACCTGGGGCAAAGGTGTGGAATGGGAATGCAGGACCCAAGAGACGTCACCTGGGGCAAAGGTGTGGAATGGGAATGCATGACCCAAGACACGTTACCTAGGGCAAAGGTGTGGAATGGGAATGCCGAACCCAAGAGACGTTAACTGGGGCAACAGTGTAGAATGGGAATGCAAGACACAAGAGACGTTACATGTGGCAAAGGTGTGGAATGGGAATGCAGTACCCAAGAGACGTCACCTGGGGCAAAGGTGTGGAATGGGAATGCAGGACCCAAGAGACGTCACCTGGGGCAAAGGTGTGGAATGGGAATGCATGACCCAAGACACGTTACCTAGGGCAAAGATGTGGAATGGGATTGCCGAACCCAAGAGACGTTAACTGGGGCAACAGTGTAGAATGGGAATGCAAGACACAAGAGACGTTACATGGGGCAAAGGTGTGGAATGGGAATGCAGTACCCAAGAGACGTCACCTGGGGCAAAGGTGTGGAATGGGAATGCAGGACCCAAGAGACGTTACCTGGGGCAAAGGTGTGGAATGGGAATGCCGAACCCAAGAGACGTTACCTGGGGCATAGGTGTGGAGCACGAGAGACGCCTCGTCGTAGGTGCCCAGCACGGCCAGCGGCTCCTTGGCGTCGATGTGGTTGTCCAGGGAGATGTATTCCCCGCTCTCAATGATGAAAGGCGGTCCCTGCGACCCCTCAAAGACGATGAACCTGGTTCCCTGCATCGCCAGAGCGTCCTTTACTGACATCGGCTCTGCCAGTGCTAAACACAGCAAGGGTTTTACCGATGTTACCAAGCAGGCCAACGAACTTATATATATATATAATTCATGACAATTTTCAATTCAATGTTTCAAGAAAAATATATTAAATACGTCAATATATGTATTTACATGTTGAACTCGGTCCTGTATTGTAGGTACCTTTACGCATGTGGTTCCTTGGCGTGACACGTGTGTTGTAGGCGATGGGAATGGTGAAGTAGCGTCCGTACATATCCCGGACGAGCACGTGCTTCCGCCTGACAACCTCATATAACCAGTGCATCTGAAAGGCAATGTAGTCACGAGGCAAACCCCTACAACATACAGTGTCGTCTCCAGACAGACAGCCTAAATGTTTTAATCAACACCTAACTGACTAAAGGATCACCTCGGAATCGTGCAATATCGCTGTGTTAAATATCTATGTGATTATGGGGATGATAATTGACCCCCCTCCCTCGCTCCCAACCACATGTGGCGCTACTGAGCATGCGTAGAGTAAGTTACCACAGTGAAAAACGAGACCCCATCAACTGAGCCTTAACCCGGTGCGTCATCGCTCAGCCCTGGCGGCCGAGATACTCACTTCCTTCGGGGCAAACATCCCGCCGCCTGGGGAAGTCGTGGCTATCAGGAAGGGGGTGAAGTCCGCAAACCGGTCGGCGAACTCCTTGATGGGCATGGCAGGATCTGACCACTGAAAGTCCGCCATCGCGTGTCTCACGGATCCAGAAGACACATTGGGACTCACCAGCATCCCGTCCGCTAGCGCGTGTCTCACCGATCCGGAAGACACCGTGGGAGGCACCGGCAACCCGTCCGCCATCGCGTACCCCATGTATCCCGAAGACACCGTGGGACCCACCGGCATCCCGTCCGCCATCGCGTACCTCATGCATCCTGAAGACATCGTGGGACCCACCGGCATCCCGTCCGCCAACGCGTGTCTCATGGATCCTGAATTCACCGTGGGACCCATCGGCAACCCGTCCGCCATCGCGTACCCCATGGATCCCGAAGACACCGTGGGACCCACCGGCATCTCGTCCGCCATCACGTACCTCATGGATCCTGAAGACACCGTGGGACCCACCGGCATTCCGTCCGCCATCGCGTGTCTCACTAATCCCGAAGACACAGTGGGACACATCGGCAACCCGTCCGCCATCGCGTGTCTCACGGATCCTGAAGACACCGTGGGACTAACCGGCAACCCGTCCGCCATCGCGTGTCTCACGGATCCTGAAGACACCGTGGGACTAACCGGCATCCCGTCCATCAGCGTTTTTGCTTTTTTCCTGCTGTTAGTGATAGATCAAAGCAGGCTTTCGGGGAATGTTTCGACAACGTCCATACTACCAAGGCAGCAGTGTTTCAAGACTATTGAACCAAAGGAACCAATAGCCACTATGGTAGGGATATACGGAGAAGCAGGAACGTCACAATTCGACACCAGGAATAGTCAGCGGCGAACCCGGTGACTTATGCATAACTATACAGGAATACCAAGTAGGCGATGATCAGGCGCCTCGTTGGTGGAGTTTGACCAGCGATATCGCTACTTCCCCATCTGTACCAATACATAGATACCAAAGACTGTTCCAGCAGCGAGAGCGAGTGAAGGCAGTCCGGACATCCCCCACCAGTCTGTGTAATCAGCACACATACCCCCAATCACAGGGACAACCAGTACACAGAGCATGTACTTGGCAAGTATTATGTCATATTTTCTACTACTCCACACGAGTGGCTTGATGTGGTGTAGGTCAAGCAAGAGGGTAGAGAGGTACAAAGGGCAGTCGATATTGGACACCACGGGGTTGTGGATGTTGATGGCGTTGGGTGTGTTGATGGGGTTGGGTGTGTTGATGGGGTTGGGGGTGTTGAGGGGGTTGGGGGTGTTGATGGGGTTGGGGGTGTTGAGGGGGTTGGGGGTGTTGATGGGGTTGGGGGTGTTGAGGGGGTTGGGGGTGTTGATGGGGTTGGGGGTGTTGATGGGGTTGGAGGTGTTGATGGGGTTGGGGGTGTTAATGGGGTTGGGGGTGTTGATGGGGTTTAGGGTGTTGAGGGGGTTGGGGGTGTTGATGGGGTTTGGGGTGTTGATGGGGTTGGGTGTGTTGATGGGGTTGGGGGTGTTGATGGGGTTGGAGGTGTTGATGGGGTTGGGGTGTTGAAGGGTTGGGGTGTTGATGGGGTTCGGGGTGTTGAGGGGGTTGGGGGTGTTGATGGGCTTGGGGTGTTAATGGGGTTGGGGGTGTTGATGGGGTTGGGGGTGTTGATGGGCTTGGGGTGTTAATGGGGTTGGGGGTGTTGATGGGGTTGGGGGTGTTGATGGGGTTGGGGGTGTTGAGGGGGTTGGGGGTGTTGATGGGGTTGGGGGTGTTGATGGGGTTGGGGTGTTGAAGGGTTGGGGTGTTGATGGGGTTCGGGGTGTTGATGGGGTTGGGGGTGTTGATGGGGTTGGGGGTGTTGATGGGGTTGGGGGTGTTGAGGGGGTTGGGGGTGTTGATGGGGTTGGGGGTGTTGATGGGCTTGGGAGTGTTGATGGGATTGGGGGTGTTGAGGGGGTTGGGGGTGTTGATGGAGTTGGGGGTGTTGTTGGGGTTGGGGGTCTTGATGGGGTTGGGGGTGTTGATGGGGTTGGGGGTGTTGATGGGGTTGGGGGTGTTGATGGGATTTTGGGTGATGATGGGGTTAGGGGCGTTGACTCGGTTGGGGGTGTCGATGGGGTTGGGGGTGTGAATGGGGTCGGGGTGTTGATGGAGTTAGAGGTGTTGATGGGGTTGGGGGATTTGATGGGGTAGGGGGTGTTGATGGGGTTGGGATGTTGATGGGGCTGGGGGTGTTGATGAGGTTGGGGTGTTGATGGGGTTGGGGGTCTTGATGGGATCGGGGGCGTTGATGGGTTTGGGGTGTTGATTGGGTTGGGGGTGTTGATGAGGTTGGGGTGTTGATGGGGTTGGGGTTGTTGATGGGGTTTGGGGTGTTGATGGGGTTGGGTGTGTCGATGGGGTTGGGGGTGTTGATGGGGTTGGGGGTGTTGATGGGGTTGGGTGTGGCGATGGGGTTGGGGGTGTGAATGGGGTTGGGGTGTTGATGGGGTTAGAGGTGTTGATGGGGTTGGGGGATTTGATGGGGTAGGGGGTGTTGATGGGGTTGGGATGTTGATGGGGCTGGGGGTGTTGACGAGGTTGGGGTTGTTGATGGGGTTGGGGGTGTTGATGGGGTTGGGGGTGTTGATGGGGTTGCGGGTGTTGATGGGGTTGGGGGTGTTGATGGGCTTCGGGTGGTAATGGGGTTGGGGGTGT
This sequence comes from Arenicola marina, assembly GCA_964019135.1. NCBI lineage: Eukaryota > Metazoa > Annelida > Polychaeta > Arenicolidae > Arenicola > Arenicola marina. The sequence continues at coordinate 33,243,967 of OZ025256.1, forward strand.
TGATGGGGTTGGGGGTGTTGAGGGGGTTAGGGGTGTTGATGGGGTTGGGGTGTTGATGGGGTTGGGGGTGTTGATGGGGTTGGGGGTGTTGATGGGGTTGGGATGTTGATGGGGTTGGGGGTGTTGATGGGGTTGGGGGTGTTGATGGGGTTGCGGGTGTTGATGGGGTTGGGGGTGTTGATGGGCTTGGGGTGGTAATGGGGTTGGGGGTGTTGATGGGGTTGGGGGTGTTGAGGGGGTTAGGGGTGTTGATGGGGTTGGGGTGTTGATGGGGTGGGGGTGTTGATGGGGTGTTGGGGTGGGTTGATGGGGTTGGGGTGTTGATGGGGTTAGGGGTGTTGAGGGGGTTAGGGGTTGATGGTTGGGATGTGGGGCTGGGGGTGTTGATGAGGTTGGGGTCCCTGATGGGTTTGGGGGTGTTGATGGGGTTGGGGGTGTTGTTGATGGGTTGGGGTGTTGATGGGGTTGGGGGTGTTGATGGGGTTGGGGGTGTTGATGGGGTTGGGATGTTGATGGGGTTGGGGGTTGATGGGGTTGGGGGTGTTGATGGGTTGCGGGTGTTGATGGGGTTGGGGGTGTTGATGGGCTTGGGGTGGTAATGGGGTTGGGGGTGTTGATGGGGTTGGGGGTTGTTGAGGGGGTTAGGGGTGTTGATGGGTTGGGGTGTTGATGGGTGGGGTGGGGGTGTTGATGGGGTTGGGGGTGTTGATGGGGTTGGGGGTGTTGATGGGGTTGGGGGTGTTGAGGGGGTTAGGGGTGTTGATGGGGTTGGGATGTTGATGGGGCTGGGGGTGTTGATGAGGTTGGGGTCCTGATGGGTTTGGGGGTCTTGATGGGATCGGGGGCGTTGATGGGTTTGGGGTGTTGATGGGGTTAGGGGCGTTGACTCGGTTGGGTGTGTCGATGGGGTTGGGGGTGTGAATGGGGTTGGGGGGTTGATGGGGTTAGAGGTGTTGATGGGGTTGGGGGATTTGATGGGGTAGGGGGTGTTGATGGGGTTGGGATGTTGATGGGGCTCGGGGTGTTGATGAGGTTGGGGTCTCGATGGGTTTGGGGGTCTTGATGGGATCGGGGGCGTTGATGGGATTTGGGGGTGTTGACGAGGTTGGGGTTGTTGATGGGGTTTGGGGTGTTGATGGGGTTGGGGGTGTTGATGGGGTTGGGGGTGTTGATGGGGTTGCGGGTGTTGATGGGGTTGGGGGTGTTGATGGGCTTGGGGTGGTAATGGGGTTGGGGGGTGTTGATGGGGTTGGGGGTGTTGAGGGGGTTATGGGTGTTGATGGGGTTGGGGTGTTGATGGGATTTGGGGTGTTGATGAGGTTGAGATTGTTGATGAGTTGGGGGTGTTGAGGGGGTTGGGGTTGTTGATGGGGTTGGGGGTGTTGATGGGATTTGGAGTATTGATGAGGTTGAGGTTGTTGATGAGTTTGGGGGTGTTAATGGGGTTGGGGGTGTTGAAGGGGTTGGCGGTGTTGAGGGGGTTGGGGGTGTTGATGGGGTTCGGGTGTTGATGGGCTTGGGGTGTTAATGGGGTTGGGGGTGTTGATGGGGTTGGGGGTGTTGAGGGGGTTGGGGCTGTTGATGGGGTTGGGGGAGTTAATGGGGTTAGGGGTGTTAATGGGGTTGGGGGTGTTGATGGGGTTGGGGGTGTTGATGGGGTTGGGAGTGTTAATGGGGTTGGGGGTGTTGATGGGGTTGGGGGTGTTGATGGGGTGGCGGTGTTGAGGGGGTTGGGGGTGTTAATGGGTTGGGGGTGTTGATGGGGTTGGGGGTGTTGATGGGGTTGTGGTTGTTGAGGGGGTTGGGGGTGTTGATGGGGTTGGGAGTGTTAATGCGGTTGGGGGTGTTCATGGGGTTGGGGGTGTTGATGGGATTTAGGGTGTTGAGGGGGTTGGGGGTGTTGATGGGGTTTGGGGTGTTGATGGGGTTGGAGGTGTTGAGGGGGTTGGGGGTGTTGATGGGGTTGGGGGTGTTGATGGGCTTGGGGTGTTAATAGGGTTGGGGGTGTTGATGGGGTTGGGGGTGTTGAGGGGGTTGGGGGTGTTGATGGGGTTCGGGGTGTTGATGGGCTTGGGGTGTTAATGGGGTTGGGGGTGTTGATGGGGTTGGGGGTGTTGATGGGGTTGGGGTGTTCAGGGGGTTGGGGGTGTTGATGGGGTTTGGGATGTTGATGGGGTTGGGGGTGTTGAGGGGGTTGGGGTGTTGATGGGGTTGGGGGTGTTGATGGGGTTGGGGGTGTTGATGGGGTTGGGGGTGTTGAGGGGGTTGGGGTGTTGATGGGGTTGGGGGTGTTGATGGGGTTGGGGGTGTTGATGGGCTTGGGGTGTTGATGGGGTGGGGCGTTGATGGGTTTGGGGTGTTGATGGGGTTGGGGGTGTTGATGAGGTTGGGGTGTTGATGGGGTTGGGGCTGTTGATGGGGTTTGGGGTGTTGAGGGGCTGCGGGTGTTGATGGGGTTGAGGGCCTTGATGGGATTTGGGGTGTTGATGAGGTTGGGGGTGTTGATGGGGTTGGGGCTGTTGATGGGTTTGGGGGTGTTGATGGGGTTGGGCTGTTGAGGGGGTTTGGGGTGTTGATGGGTTTGGGGGTGTTGATGGGGTTGGGGCTGTTGAGGGGGTTGAGGGTGTTGTTGGGGTTGGGGGTTTTGATGGGGTTGGGGGTGTTGATGGGGTTGGGGGTGTTGTTGGGGTTGGGGGTTTTGATGGGGTTGGGGGTGTTGATGGGGTTGGGGGTGTTGATGGGGTTGGGGGTGTTGATGGGTTGGGGGTGTTGATGGGGTTGGGGGTGTAGATGGGGTTGCGGGTGTTGAGGGAGTTGGGGCTGTTCATGGGGTTGCGGTGTTGATGGGGTTAGAGGTGTTGACGGGGTTGGGGGATTTGATGGGGTAGGGGGTGTTGATGGGGTCGGGATGTTGATGGGTTTGGGGTGTTGATGGGGTTTGGGGTGTTGATGAGGTCGGGGTGTTGATGGGGTTGGGGTTGTTGATGGGGTTTGGGGTGTTGATGGGGTTGGGGGTGTTAATGGGGTTGCGGGTGTTCATAGGGTTGGGGACGTTGATCGGGGGGGGGGTGCGTGGATAAGTTTGGGGGTGTTGAAGGGTTTTGGGGTGTTGAGGGGGTTGGGGGTGTTGATGGGGTTGAGGGCGTTGATGGGATTTGGGGTGTTGATGAGGTTGGGGTTGTGATGGGGTTTGGGGTGTTGATGGGGTTTGGGGTGTTGATGGGGTTGGGGCTGTTGAGGGGGTTGGGGGTGTTGATGGGGTTGCGGGTGTTGATGGGGTTGGGGGTGTTGATGGGCTTGGGGTGTTGATGAGGTTGAGGTTGTTGATGAAGTTGGGGGTGTTGAGGTGGTTGGGGGTGTTGATGGGGTTGGGGGTGTTGATGGGATTTGGAGTGTTGATGAGGTTGAGGTTGTTGATGAGTTTGGGGGTGTTAATGGGGTTGGGGGTGTTGAAGGGTTGGTGGTGTTGAGGGGGTTGGGGGTGTTAATGGGGTTGGGGGTGTTAATGGGGTTGGGGGTGTTGATGGGGTTGGGGCTGTTGATGGGGTTGAGGGCGTTGATGGGATTTAAGGTGTTGATGGGGTTGGGGGTGTTGATGGGCTTGGGGTGTTGATGGGGTTGGGGGTGTTGAGGGGGTCGGGGGTGTTGATGGGGTTGTGGGTGTTGATGGGCTTGGGGTGGTGATGGGGTTGGGGGTGTTGAGGGGTTGGGGTGTTGATGGGGTTTAGGGTGTTGAGGGGGTTGGGGTGTTGATGGGGTTTGGGGTGTTGATGGGGTTGGGGGTGTTGAGGGGGTTGGGGGTGTTGATGGGGGTTGGGGGTGTTGATGGGGTTGGGGGTGTTGTTGAGGTTGGGGGTGTTGATGGATTTGGGGTGTTGATGGGGTTTAGGGTGTTGAGGGGGTTGGGGTGTTGATGGGGTTTGGGGTGTTGATGGGGTTGGGGGTGTTGAGGGGGTTGGGGGGGTGTTGATGGGGTTGGGGGTGTTGATGGGGTTGGGGGTGTTGAGGGGGTTGGGGTTGTTGATGGGGTTGGGG